>SRLM01000630.1:121080-146848 GCA_015708895.1 Populus ilicifolia | reverse complement strand
AAAGAAAAGTTTTTGAACGAAGTGAAGAACTTTTATGGTGATGACTCTAACTTATTCAAATATTGTCCTGATCAAATATTTCAAAGATTCATTCCTGACAATGAGGTAAGTAGTGTCATTAAACTTTTTCATTCTGAAGCATGTGGAAGTGATTTCTCGTCAAATAAGACTGCTATAAAATTCTTTCAAAATGGATTTTATTGGCCCACCATGTTCAAAGACACGCATGCATTCTGTAAAACTTGTGAAAATTGTCAAAAAGTTGATACTGGTCAAAAAGTTTTGTTTTATAATTCTCACTCTATGCATTCCCTAGAGAGCTAAGATCAAGATGGAGGAATTCTTATGGGGCCTGTGATATTGAGAATTCAATGAATGACAATGATTTTAAGGAAAATGAACATTGTTCGAAAGCTTACTTTGATAATTTTCCTAATGAAAATGAATCAACTGGTTTGAATGATCTTATAGATAAAGGTTGATTATTTTTCTCACATTGTTTTGTGTTTCTTTTTGAGTGATTTTTGCTAGTTTCTCTCACCCTGGTTAAATGACGGATAACGGTACTCCGTGACTTAAGTCGATTCTTTCAGTTTCCCACAATAACTGATATCTGTATATACATTTGTGCAATTCTTTGAATCTCTTTTCTAATTCTCATTTGAAAATGGACACTAATCTTGCAAAATTGAAAAAGTATTTTCCCGCTCTGCCTTAGAATGCGATTACAAAAATTTACCGTGCTAGATGTGCATGATTGAGATTGTTAATGAATCATGGAATTCCTTAAGATATTCGGTGGTTGATTGAAGCAAAAGTTCGATTATCAGGTGAGTCCTCTAACTCCTTTATTTCACATATGCCTGGAATAGGTAAAAGTACTTTTGCAAAGAAACGTCGTGCAAAACGACTGGAAGTTTGTCATCGATGTGCTAGATGGACTTGTAATACACAATGTCGTTCTTTAGGAATGGTATCTATAAACCGTGAAGATAAAATACAATTCATTAAGGATGGCCTGAGTAAGGAGTCTTTAGATAACCTTCTATTGACTCTTGAGACGCATCCTAGTGGAGATGTGCATCGTGCAATTCATGATTTATGGCCACTATTTCATAAAGAACATGATCGACTTAGTCTTGGGAATCTGACTAAAAAAGACCCTGTTTGCCAGTTTTTAAGAAAACTGGATGGGAAGCCTATCCCCGACCCATAGAGGGCGTTTAAGCCGTTCTTGGACGTAAAACCAAGGGAAGATGTAAGCCACAATCACAACTACTTGTACATATACATGTTTTTTTAAAAAAAAATAAATAAATAAAGAGAGAGAGAGAGAGAGAGAGAGACTCTAGCTGACCTACATATAGGTGGTATGATTGCCTTTCTAATTTCTCATCTATAAAACCCTCTTTTCCTTCCTTTCATTTCTACTCAGCCCACACATTTAACAACTACTGAAGCGTGTAGAAATGGCAAGTTCTTCAAGTCATCCAATAAGAAATATTTGTGTTTTCGGTGGATCTAGTCCTGGGAAAGAAAAGGAGTTCTTAGAATCAGCAAATCATCTTGGTCAAGTGTTAGCTGAGAGAAAGATTCATTTAGTATATGGGGGAGGCAGTTTTGGGTTAATGGGAGGTGTGTCAATAGCTGCATTTTTAGGAGATATTCAAGTTTTGGGGGTTGTCCCCGAAGCTTTAGCACAAGGGGACATCATTAGGAAAACCATTGGAGAGGAACTTTAGGTCTCCACAATGTCAGCTCGAATGAATGCAATGTTTAACCATGTTGATGCCTTCATTGCTTTACTAGGTGGTCTAGGCACATTGGAAGAGATATTTCATATTTCCTCTTGGGCCCAACTGCACATTCACCATAAACCCATAGGTTTGTTAAATGTTAATGGTTATTATGATAAGTTATTGTCTTTTCTTGATCACGCTGTGGAATAGGAATTTCTAACATCTTCTGCACGACAAATCATAATCTCTGCTGCTACTGCTGAACAATTGATTGACCAACTACAATCTTTCGTTCCTGTAATTGATCCTTTCATGAGTTGCATAAATTGGTTAACCAAGGAAAGCCGTAAAAAGCTTAGATTGGATTTGAGCCTTCATTTGTGAATCTTTGTGTCTTTTGGTTTTATTATTGTGTTTTGTTATTACTTATACTTGTTTCAGTGTGTTTCAGGTTTGTCAGTGTTCGTTATTTCAGGTGATATCTTCTATACTCTATCTTTTTACCTTTAAACATTGAGGACAATGTCTTGTTTTAGTTGGGGGGAGAGGGTAGTAGTTAAAAAAAAAACTGTGTTTTCTATTTCATAAAGCATGTGCAAAATGATTGTTACTATGATGGCAGAGTAAGGAGAATCTTTTATGACTCTTGAGACGCATCTTAGTAACCATTCGTAACAAGGTCTATCATAATACTTCTTGAAATATTCAGATTTACAAACTCTTGCATTGTTATCACTTAAGTCTGCTCATATACTTATTTAACATGTATTCTTAAACCTTAATTTACACACACACACTTCAACATATGATTGTGGGTTGCATATTGGATTATTACATTATTTATGTTCTTTTGTTAAAGGTAACAACTAAGGGAAAGGGATAGTATATAAATAAAAAAAAAACAAAAAAAAAAAAAAAAAAGACAAAAATAATAATCCCAACCCAAGGAAGTTAACCTTAAACATTAGAACAAAAATTTTGTTTTCTTCCAAGAAAAGCCCCATAATTATGTGTTGATACATTGAGCACAAAAGAAAGGTTTATGAATATCTTGTTAAGAGGTATTGAGCAGGTATATAAATATAACAAGAGTTTGTTTATCTGGATAGAGTAATGGAAGTTAAATGATGAATACCTTGCTTTGTGGAATTTGCAAATTGTCTTTCTATTTTAACGCTTTGATTACTAGGGACTAGTAATAAGCTAGTTGGGGGGTGTGATTAGTACTCAAAAGTGCATTTTTATCATGGTTTTATATCATCATTTTGCACTTAAAGTATCAATAACTCCTTAACTAAAGTACGTTTTATAATAATCTATCTAATAATATAAGATACCTTTAATTTGTGGTAAATGTCCATTTTAAATGCAGGCCTATCACATAAATGAAAGGATTGATTGATGACTTTAAGAACTTCAATTGCAAAGGCAAAGAGATGATCAAACTTAGAAAAGAGATGTCGGTGCAATCCAAACCGGAACACTGTTCGGTAATTGGGTCATATCTGGAGCTATAGATCTCAGATTTAGGTCTACTTTATATGGATGGAAAGGTAAGACATAGGCCTACAACTTTCATATGGAGCCCAAGATCTAAAAAGGCCATTTTCAAGTCCAAATTATTGCAACAACAAAGAAGCCCGAATCTGTCCTCCAGCCCGAGCACTGTTCAGTATTTTGGCCATATCTGGAGTTCTAGAAGTCAAAATGAGCTGAATTGTTTACACAAGAAAGCTGAGACAATTGTCTAGAACTTCATGTTTTCAATTGGCTCTAATTTGGACATCATCAATGATGTTTTGGGCAGACAAGAGAAGATAAGGATTGTCACCAAGTCAAGGGTTGGCCATCTACTCATCAATTAGTCATCAAATCAATAGTTCCTAATTTTGGCCTATAAAAGGAGGCATTTGCCATGCATTTAGGCATCTTGGTGTCCAGATCAAGATCATGCTCTTCTTTTCTCTCTTTGTATTCTTTATGCTTTGTTTTCATTAATATTAAGTTTATGCCTTTCATTTCCTTTCCTTTGCTTTGTTAACTCTTATCTTATTTATGTTCTTATTTTGTTTATCCATTTTTCTTTCTTCTATTATGTCTAGCTAAGTTAATTATGTCAAGGTGAAAAGGTTACACTAATGGTGTAAAAATAAGTATGGTATAAACTTAATATGGACTTTAATGTTTAATACTAACATGCTTTATATTTGTTATCTTGTTCACACTTTAATACTTTGCTTGTTAAATGACTAATCTTGATTTATGTTGTATAACAATTGGTACAACAAATGCTTGGCACTTTCATAGCCCATACTGTATGGTATAACCGACACCTGAGCTATGAAAGGAACTTGATTTGTTGTTAACATAAGTTATAATCATGAATGCTTGACGAAATTTACAAGTATTAGCATTAATTGAATAAGATGACTAATGTAATCATGTTAACAATCTATAATCTGATTGGAACCTCCTTTATGTGTGGTTTCCAATTGAACAATAAGAGTTTATACTATACTTGTTTGACATACCATTAGTAGAACCTCTAACCTTGATATTTGTTATTATCATTGTTAATCCTTACTTTAATATCTCATCATCATCATCTTCTTCTTCTTCTTTATTGTTGTTGTTACTACTACTACTATTATTATTCTCATTATTATTATTATTGTTGTTGTTGTTGTTGTATTGTTGTTATTTATAATTTGTACAATATCCTCCTTGTGGTTCGACCCTGGTCTTGCCGGGTTATTTATTATTTCGACACTCCTGCACTTGGGAGAAGACATCAATCTTTTCATCATGTCAGATGTCAATCTAAGACATAAACCTAAAACTTTCCTGCAGAGTCTAAGATTCAAAAAGCTGTTTTCAAGTTCAGATTGTAGTAATAACGAAGAAATTTGAATTTGTCCTATAGCCTAGACACTGTTTAATGTTCAACTCATATCTCTAGTTCTAGAAATTCAAATGACTTATTTTTTTAGAAAGCTGAGACAATTTCCTAGAACTTTCATGAGGACAGTCTATTCAAATTCTGATGTTAGCAATGATGTTTTATTTTGACAAGAAAATAAGGATTATCACTAAGTCAAGATGTAACCATCCACTTAACAATTAGTCAACAAATCAACAGTTTCAAATTTTTGCCTATAAAAAGAAGCATTTGTCATGCATTTAGGCATCTTGGTTTTCAAATCAAAATCATGCTCTTTATTTTTTTCTTTATATTTTTTTAATATTTAAGTTTTATTTCATGTTGTATTTTTCTTAATCTTTTATTTATGCTTTTTATTTCCTTTACTATACTTATATAATCACATTCTCCTCTTTCTCTTTTTCATTATGTTTAGCTAAATTTATCATGTCAATATGAAAAAAGTACACTAATGATGTAAGAATAAAGATAATATAAACTTAACATGGACTTTAATGTTTGATACTAACATGTTTTATATTTGTTATCTTGTTCACTCTTTAATACTTTAATTGTTAAATGACTAATCTTGATTTATGTTGTTTAACACTTAGTACAACAAATGTTTGGCACTTTCATAGCCCATAATGTATGGTATAACCAACACCTCTGCTATAAAAGGAACTTAACTTGTTATAAATATAAGTTATAATCATAAATACCTGACAACATTTACAAATATTAGCATTATTCAAATAAGATAACTAATGTAATCATGTTAACAATTTATAATTACATTGAAACCTCCTTTGAATGTGATTTCCAATTGAATAATAAAAGGAGTTTATACTATACTTGTTTAAAATATATTAGTAGATCATCTAACCTTAACAATTATTTTTATCATTATTTAATTTTTCATATTGATCTTCATCTCAAAGTCCTCTTTAAACCACCACCACCACAACCATTATTATTAATATTATTATAGTTAACATCCTTGTAGTTCGACCTTAGTCTTGTCGGGTTATTTATTACTTAGATACTCTTACATTTGAGAGAAGATATTAATCATTTGGTTGCACTACTAGAAATTCACTAAATAGCAATGGATTTACCGACTGAATATTTCTGTCGGTAATTTGAGGTTGAAATTACCGATGGAAAATTTCCATCAGTAGTTACCGACTGAATTACGAATGGAAACATCACCGTCGTAAAAAAAAAATGGGTCGCTAACATGGAGGTTTTGGCGGGTTATTTTTTCAGACAGAATCACCGATGAATTTAAAAAGACAGGTTGTATGGCGACCGCTGTTTATATTGCCGATGGATTCACTGATGGATTTGAAATGACAGATTCGTATGGTGATGTGTCGATTGTTCCATTAGAATTATTGACGGTTTCACTGATGGATTTTCCATCGGTGAAACCATCAGGAAAAGTTAATATATGTACATGTTGCCAACCCTCTCCTCCTCTATTTCTCCTTCTTCTTTATAATCTTAACTCTCCCCATTTGTAAACAACCAGCCCCCCACCCCCCCAAATAAAAATCTCCCTCTTATCAGCACAAGAAGTTATATTTTTTTGAAAGTTTAAGGTCACAACACTGTGTTCTGATTTATCGATGGATTTTATCAATTTTTGTAAGTAATTCTTTCTTTTTAAATCTTAACATTTAATTAAATATCAATTTTATCATTTTTTTAGTATATGTATTTTGTTAGTAAATGTACATGTTTTATTATTATTTCTCAAACAAACTTGTACTATATGAATGTATAATTCTATACCTATTATGGTTTGTTTTAGATTTTATAAGATTGTATTTGTTTGTAAATTGTTAAAACTTTATGGAACTACCAAAGTACATGTGCTATTTTGAAATAATTAATAGCTTACTTATTGGGTTCGTTTAAAGTGTTGTCCATGGTATTGCGAAGTGGTAATTTCTCTATAAATTTATATATTTTAATTTGTATGGACATTGAGAGGAGAATGGAAAAAATGGTGGTTAGGTCTACTTCTAGTGCTAGCAACACGAATGACAACACTAATCCTTATAGAAACATGGTTATGGATGCAATGAGAATAAATCAAGGCAATGTCAGTCAATGTCCAATCGTAGAAGAAGAACCTAATATAGATGCAACTAGATGGGATGGCTGCACGAACCATAGTAAATTATCGCCCGTAGCACAAGTGTTCACCATCAAGTTAGAGCAAATGTTGAGTGAGGCCAGGTATGACAAGATTATTGAATGGGCAAGAAGTATTTTACTTAAAGAGAATAGGCTGAAAGAGAACTTTTATGCTGCGAAGTCCATGATGAAACCCCTCGGTTTAGGATACTGGAAAATTGACATGTGCCCTAACTTCTACATGTTATACTACCTTAAAAAAGCTGAGATGATCGAGTGCATGATATGTGGGAATTCTCGTTACAAACTTAGAACTAGCAGGGGAAAGACTCTAGTGGCATATAAAAAACTTAGATACTTCCCGATCACACCTAGACTATAGAGGTTATTCATGTTGCCAAGGATTGTTGAGCACATAACATGGCACGAAGCACACCATGCGGTTAATGGAGTGATGGTTCATCCTTTTGACGACGAAGCCTAGAAACATTTTAACATTGTTCATCCTCACTTTTCAGTTGAATCAAGGAATATACGTCTTGGGTTATGTACAGACAGATTCAACCCATTTGGGTCATTTGCTGCTCCTTATTCTTGTTGGTCAGTCATACTCACAATTTATAACTTACCACTAGGAATGTGTATGAGACCGGAGTTCATGTTTTTATCTACTGTCATACTCGGTCCAAGCAACTTGGGACAGAATATAGATGTTTGTCTTCAACTGTGTGTGGTTTCCAATTGAATAATAAGAGTTTATACTATATTTGTTTGACATACCATTAGTTGATCCTCTAACCTTGACATTTATTGTTATCATTGTTAAATCTTTATGTTAATATTCCATCTTAAAGTTCTCATCATCTTCTTTATTATTATTATTAGTAGTATTAATACTACTATTACTATTATTGTTGTTGTTGTTGTTGTTGTTGTTGCTGTTGCTGCTGCTGTTACTATTATTGTTGTTGTTATTGTTATTGTTGTTGTATTGTTGTTATTTATAATTTGTACAATTAACTTCCCTATGATTCGACCCCGGTCTTGCCAGGTTATTTATTACTTTGACACTCTTGCACTTGGGAGAAGACATCAATCTTTTAGTCATGTCAGCGACTTTGATGTGGACTACAATGATTTTCCAGCTTATGGAATGCTATCTGGTTGGAGCACGCATGGGAAACTCGCATGTCCATACTGCATGGAAAACAACAAGGTATTCACGCTAGCAAATGGAGGTAAAGCTTCTTTTTTTTTACTGTCATTATCGTTTTTTGCCACTTAATCATAGGTACAGAAAGAAAAGGAAAGATTTTTTTATTGGCAGAGTTGAAAAAGATGTTGCATCCCTGTGTCTTTCTAGTGAAGAATTGCATGATGTTATCTTAGAGTACGGTGACATTGTGTTTGGCCTTCAATCAGGTAAGCAAAAGTTTCTTGATTTTGGTTTGACCCATAATTGGATAAAGCGAAGTATATTTTGAGAGCTTTCTTATTGGAAGACCAATCTACTCCGTCATAACCTTGATATCATGCATATAAAAAAGAACATGTTTGAGAACATTTTCAATACTGTTATGGATGTGAAGGGGAAGACAAAGGACAACATCAAAGCTAGATTAGATATAGCTTTATACTGTAACTGTAAAAATATGGAGTTGGTTTATGATGAGTCATGGGTCCCAAAACCAAAAGCAAGCTTTGTGTTAGAGAAAAACACACAACTACTATTTTACAAATGGCTTAAAAGTTTGTGTTTTCTGGATGGACATACATCGAACATATCACGACTGGTTAATATAGAAGACTACAGATTGTATGGAATGAAGAGTCATGACTGCACGTGTTTATGCAAACACTCATCCCATTAGTTTTTTTATGATTTGTTGCCAAAAAGGAATATGAGATGCACTCACGGAGACTAGTCATTTCTTCAAAGATATATGCTCCAGCAAGTTGAATGTTGATCACATTGAGAGGCTTCAAACAAATGTCATCGAAATACTATGCAAACTTGAGATGATATTCCCTCCATCATTTTTTGACTCTATGGAGCATCTCCCTATACATCTACTGTTTGAGGCAAAAGCTTGTGACCAGGTCCAATATAGATGGATATACCCATTTGAATGGTTAGATATTACAGTTGCAATGTAATATTGATGTACATTACATACAAGGTTTATCAAACTCATTCTAACTTGTAAAATTATTGTATGTATGCATGTCATTACGAGATTCTCGTTCATTTACTATTTATTGATATACATTACATACAAGGTTTATCAAATAGGAAGGAGTGCACCTAAGTTATTGTCTTCACTAAGCCTGGGGCCTAAAAGAAAATGTAAGTGCTATAATGGTTATTTTGTCAATGGATATGTTTTTTATACTAAAAAATATAGGTAAGGAAGAAAGACATACAACAACGATGTTTGTGTTAAGGGATCCACTAGTAGTGAGTTAGAAGTTGACTAGTATGGTAGATTAGAAGAGGTCGTCGAACTGCAATATCATAACAAGTAAAATGGAGTGTTTTTATTCAAAGGCTATTGGTATAACACGACAGACGGAGGAATTAAAGTTGATCCGCACTATGGTCTGGTCGAAATCAACTCAAAAGCTAGACTTCGCAACATAAACAATGTCTTTGTTCTCGCAAAGCAATGTCAACAAGTTTATTACACATACACCCCTTCATTTAGAAAGGATTGATCAAGAGTGGATTGGTTATCCATTTTAAAAACAAAACCTCGAGGTCATATCGAGGTTGTTTAGGACGAGAACGAAGACACAAGTGTGCAAGATGAAGTCTTTCAAGTTAGTGAGGTGGTTGAACCATATTGAGTTGCTCCTTCGATTGAATTGGAAGAAAATTCAAATTTTTATGTTTTCGATGACAGTCTTGTTAATGTTGACACAAAGGAGTTGAATTTTATTTTGAGTTCTAGCGGACAAGCAATTGTTGATGAAGAAGATGATATTCATATTGAAGATTGCGATGAAGATGATGACAATTCAATTGATGACGATGAAGAAGAAAATTCTGACTAACTACCAAAATGAAGCCCTATGTAAAACCCTTTTTTTTAATGTCATTTAGATTATGGATAATATATTTTGAAAGATAAAATATTTATTATTTGAAATAATTTGTTGAAATGTCACAATTACAAAATAATTACTTGAAATAATTATTGATCATGGATGATATATTTTGTAACATGAAATAATTACTGGAAATGGCACCACATCACTAACGGATGTAACTCCATCGACATTTCACAGAGAGTTCAAAAATAATTATTTAAAATGCCACTACATCACCATTGGCCATACCGACGATCTTAAGGCCATCGGCATTTCACAAAGAGTTTGAAAATAATTACATCAAATGCCACTACATCACCGATAGCCAAACTGGCGGAGTTGAAGCCATTGACATTTCACAAAAAGTTCAAAAATAATTACTTAAAATGCACCACATCACCGACGACCACACCGACGGCCTGCATTTCACAGAGAGTTCAAAAATAATTACTTTAAATGCCACCACATCACCGACGACCAGACCAACAGAGTTGAGTCCGTCGAAACGTTGGCTGCGGATCAATTTTACCAATGGACCGTGCGTATTAAATGGACCGCATCATATTGCTGACGGATTTACCAATGGACCACGAGAAATATGGAGGGATATTAAAAAATTTGGTGCGAAATTCAAAATTTACCAACAGATTTTTACACCTTACCAATGAAATAGATTAAAAATAATAATTAATTTTCTATCCATTGGTAAAACTAGCATATGCCCGTTAGTGAATCCGTCGGTAAAACTACCATATAAGTGCCTCCGACCGCCTCTTCAGTTCATTTTCTCTTCTCCTAAGTTTTTCACATTTCTTTTCCTCTCTATGCTGCTCTCCATTTTACCAGTGATCTCAAGCATTTTTTGTCATGAATCTCCATCAATTTAAAAGGTTAGTGTTTCTTCTTTTTCATTTTACTTTAATGGTTTTTTTTTGCTATTTTTTTTGTTATGTTTTTTGTTTTGGTGTATTTTTTGTAATATAGATAAAGTATATAGTTTCTTCTTTTTTTTTGCATAATTCATTGCTAAAGTCTATAGTTTTTTTTTAATTTATTGAATATTTTTTATTGTTGTTTTGGCATAATTATTAATAGTTAATTTGTTGAATATTTATTGTTAATGTTGAATTTATCTTAGGATTAGTAATTGAATATGTTAGAATAATTATTAATTTTACTTTATTATTGCATGATTTGGGTTTAATTTTTTTCATTTATTTTGATTGTTATTCTAGAGTTTTTTTTTAATTTATTATTTTGTTGTATTAGCATAATTATTGAATAATTTGTTGAATTGTAATTTTTAATATTGAATTTACCTTAAGATTAAGAATTGAATATGTTGGAATAATTAGTATAGATTGGGTAAATTGGTTGTGGCTATTGTTAATATATGCAAGTTTGTGGATTTGGGTACTATCTAGTATAGGGGAGGTGCTGTCGAATTTTTTTTAACATTTGAATTTAATTATATAATTATTTATATAAAATTATGTAGATGCATAAATTGAAAACGAGATTTGGTCACTCACGTATGGTCGTAGCTAGTTCGTCTAACAACAATGATGATATCTCCTTAGGTACCTTTGAAGAAGAGGCACCTACACCACCTGCGCCGTCAACCGATGCTGCCTCTTCCAACGCTACTTCACAATGCAGAGGTAGTGTGTCTTTTCAAATGAATCAATTTACCCACCAGTATGAGGCACAATGAAAGAATGATCTTTCAATATAAATTTGTTAAGGTTTTAGTTTTTTCTTTTTTATATTACAACATTGAAGTCGTCTAAGTAATATCATCGATATTTAAATCGTCGATGGAGATTCCATTGTTTTAATGGAGTCAGATATTGAAGCATCCTAAATGGATGCCTCTAATCAATGCATAGTTTAACAGGTTTGAGGTTGGTATTAATTTATAAATTTCAGCTTATTAATATAATTGTAAATAAATTATTATTTTTATTTAAACTTGTTCATTTATACACAATACAAATTCTGCTTGGACAATGAGCATAACACTATTGTGAAGAGAGTGTGGGAAAATCACATGGCAACTAGGTAAGATCGAAAACAATACAAGATTTTTTTAGATAAAAATTTATGTTTTGAAATGTAATTTCTGGTTGCGTGAAGTAGGTTGCATGATTTTTGGTATGAAGCATAAAAAAAGGCAAAAAAATCCACGAGGAATAAGGGTTTCCAAGGTTGGAACGATGTTGTAGTTTGGAGGGATTTCAAATCGATATACATCCCAGAAGATATATGGCCACATTATATTGAGCACGTGATGTCTAAGCGGTTCACACGACGCTCATAGTCTAGTGCTGGCAACCAGAATCGGCCAATTCATGGTGGGGTGACAACGCATACTAGTGGCTCCATTCCGTTTGTTGCACATGCGAAATAGATGGTAAGATTATTAAATAAAATATATCGTTAAATTCAGTTGTTGTTAATATATCCTTTTCCATTATAGGCTGCGTCTCTTGGATGTGAGCCAAGCCTGATGGAGCTGTTTATGGAGACGCACGTGCAAAGTTAAGACAGCCAAAAGGGGGTGCAATAGTTCATTGATAACCGTGCTCAACATTTTATAGTATGTTTGTTCAACCATTTCATTTTGTAAGTTATTATGTTTATTGAATTGAATATGATGATTTTTTTCAAGAGACCTATAATAATTGGTTAAAAGAGAGATACAGGGATGATATTTTGAACCATCCAGAATTTGAACCGGATTTATGGATGGAGGTTGGCTCCTCAAGTGGACCTGATAAAAATCGAGTTCACGGACTCTCCAACACTACGGCCGACAACTTGTGGTCGACCTGTAGTGTTTCAACTGTTGGGAGCTCCCAATCAATATCGAGCTTCAAATCTAAGGAGTTGGAGGTCTTGCAGCAACACACGACTCAGCTCACCGAGAAATACGACCACCTATCAGCGGAGTACACGCAACTCAAAACATCTCAAAAGCAACAAAAAACGAAGTATAAACAACAAAAAACAGCTTACTAACAGCTACGTGAAATGGTTATGAACATGACAAATAGTGGAACATGTGCGCCTAATCCTTTTTGGCCATATAACCACCAGCCTTTTCCAGGATCTCCTCCTCTTCCTCCAGCTCCACCTTTATATTAATTTGTAATAAACATTATTTAACTTTAAAACTTTATTTAATATTTTTTTTGAAACATATTCAATTTGTAATGAATATTATTTAACTTTTTTTTGTTTAATATAAAATTTATTTGCATAATTGATTTGTATTACAATTAATTTATATAGTTTTATATTATATATCCTGAATAATTTTTAAAACAAATTAGAAAAAAAAATTACAAATGATTTTACCAACAGATTCATTTGGTCGGTATTTTAAACACTCACTGACCAAATTGCCCATGGAATTACTCCATCGGCATTTAACAGTAGCTGCTACACTTACCGATGAATTTACAGATGGATACATTCGATCAGTATTTCATACACTTACCAACTGACTTACCGATGGAATAACTTTGTCGGCATTTGACAGTAGCTGTCACACTTATCGATGAATTTACAGATGGATATATTCGGTCGGTACTTCATACACTCACCGATAGCCCTACCAATGGTTAGTTTCCGTCGGTAAATCGCGATATCATCAACAGAATACAAATTCATCAGTATATTTAAGCGAGAATCTTTTTTTGGCATGTAAATTCGTCTATAAAACCATCGACAAATGGTTTTTTTATTTTGCCGACCGATATAGTGATGGAATGTTAAATCATCGACGAAAGGTAACCCAATGAACATAATATATCAGTGATGATGTCGATAAATAAATCAGCGACGAACTTCTAATTACACACCAACAAAATTGTTTTGTCGATAAAACCATAAAATCTTGTAGTGTTATGTCATAAATCATTTAAACTCATTATTTCATGACTTACAAGATTTACCATGAAACAATGAAAATGAAGTGTACCCTACCATAATAAAGTAGCAATGCTAGCATAACTCATATACAGGGTAGCTATTCTAGTGATCATAAGTGGTTATAGAAAACAACCCATCAGCTAGTAATGTTATTATCTAATAAAAATAAAATATTATGAAAATATTTGTATAGGAAGTTGTATATGTGTATAATTAATTTTTTTGTACAAAATTATAGAATTTTATATAGCTAAAAAAGATAGAAGGATGTAAGATAAAAAAAAATTATGATTAACCCTATCTTGGTTGTTTGGGCACGACCGAATCAATCAAGCTAGTCATTTTATTTTATAAGAAAAAAATTAAAACAATTTAATTAAGATAAAATCTCAAGTATCTATTTTTTAATGGAATTTTTTTTATTAATAATAAATAAAATATTTTTTTAATTAAAAAATAAAGTATTAAAACCTATAAATTTAAAAAAGTAAAAGGATATTATGCTTTGTAATAGTAATACACACACATACACACCAAATAATTTTTAAGTTTTAATAAATATAATTTTTATCACAACTTAAGATTGATACTAATTTTTAATGTTAAAATATTGTCTTTTAAAACTAAATAAATATTATATTTAAGGAGTTATGATAAAGATAATATTTATAAATTTATTAAATTTAAAATGATTTTTAAAAACATTTAATAAAACTATCTTTGTTAATTTTTTCAAGCGAGTGGCATATATACCTCATTAAAATAGGTTATTTTTCTAAATAAATCTTAAGTTTTTTTTTTTTACCATTCTAAATTTGGAGGGAAAAAATACATGGTAACGCAGCCCTTATCTCTTTTCCACAAGCCCGGGCCCCTTACCTCTAGTAAACGCTACCTTGGATATCTTCCTTTAATCAAGACCCACAGTACACTGTCACTCGTAAGAAGCCCATTTCATTATATAATTAAATGGCTCACGTTCTTATATCAATTCAACACCAAATTTGAGGACATATTTATCTGGGCCAAGTCCAAAATGTTGGCAGCGCCAACTATGATTTATCACGTGGCAGAGACTTATTGGGTAGACGTGTCGAAATGAATGCTCAGTAGACACCTTCATAATCCACATGTAAGGAGATGATAGGGTAGAACTACGTGGATTGACATAGCAAATCCCGGCACGGTTCCCTTCTCTTCTGTCGCTGTTCTCTCCTTAAATTTTGAGTTCTTCGGATTCTTCTTCAATTACAACCCCAAAAGCCAAAACCCGAAAATAAAATAGAAATTATTAGAGGGCTAATGATAATCTTGGTGTAATTTAATTGAGACAGTAACAAATGAATCTGGTTGTGATGATGAGCATGGATGGTGTGGCATGGAGAGGACTCGGATGTACAATCTTTATACTCCATTTTGTTTTTGTTTGTCACTTCTTACTTCTCCAACCTCTTGTTTCTGCTTCAGGTATGTTTCTCCTTTCTTTTCTTCTTCAGTTCTTGATGCATGCATCTGTCATGTCAGTACTGCTCTGTGAAATTAAACATTTCTTGTGGTTAGTTAAATTATTGAACTTTATAGCTAGTTAAATTGTATTTATGGGTATGCAATTTAATTAGGAAAGCATTCATTTTTTTATAGCTAGTTAAATTGTATTTATGAGTATGCAATTTAATTACGAAAGCATCCATTTTTTTGGTGGCTTTGGTATGGTTGTTTGATATTGATTTGGTTGTTTTGATATTAGTGCTGTATGAATTTGTAGATACTAAAGCTGGAAATGCTGCGGAGTTGTTTGAAAGGGCTTCTCAAAGTATAAAACTTAAGCGTTACAGTGACGCACTTGATGACCTCAATGCTGCAATTGAGGCAGATCCCTCCCTCTCTGAAGCTTATATTCGTCGTGCCTCCATTCTTCGTCAGTTATGCAGGTTCTTCCTTCATTCCGTCATTTTGTTTCTATTTTTACTGTTAAAACGTGTGCTATTTGTAACGTGGTCTTTAACACTCTGTTTGGAAGGAAAGTGGGGAGGATGGATTGGTGGAGAGGGATAGGATGTGTTCCCTTGCTAGATGAATTAAGACCCGACCACTGGAAGGATGGGAGGGAGGGAGGGAGGGAGGGGGGGATGAATTCCTCCTGTCCATGTATAATTTAGTATCCGTCTCTCAGGGTGTTTGTTTTTGCTTTCAAAATGAGCTTTTAATTTATTTTTTTACTTCAAATTAATTTTTTTTTATGATTTTAGATTGTTTTGATGTGTTGATTTTAAAACTTAAAAAAAGTATATATTATTTTGATGTATTTTCAAGTAAAAAGCACTTTCAAAAACAACCAGTGGATTCCTTATTCTTTCTTTCAATTATATCCTTTCCTTTCTTCCCTCGTTCATCATCCAACCCATTTGAGTAAAACTATTATTTTTATTGAATTAGTGTTTTGATTTAGCAATTAAGGATTAAATTCATATGGAATGTTGTTTTTTCTGAATATTGTAAAAGCCTGTAGAACACCTCTTTTTGTCTCCTCCCCTGGCCCTTTTGTTTTCAACTGGAGACTGATAATATCTTGGGTTCTCTTCTGCTGATGTAGATATGATGAATCTGAAAAGAGCTACAAAAAGTTTCTGGAGCTGAAACCTGGGCATTTGACTGCGGACAAGGAACTTTCTCAATTGCATCAAGCTCAGAGTGCATTGGATACTGCTCTGACTCTTTTGGATTCAGGGGATTATGCAAAATCTCTGGAATATGTTGATAAAGTTGTCCTTGTGTTTTCTCCAGCATGCTCAGAGGTGACAACCATACCTTTTCTTTTCTATTTTGAGGCATTGTTCATTATATTTCTCATATGAATTGTGTGCTACATCAATACTGTGTTAACTGGGGGTTGGGAGTATGGCTTTGATATGTTCAGTACTCTTGCAGTGCAATGACTCCACATGCATTCTTTATTGCAGGCCAAACTCCTCAGAGTAAAGTTGTTGTTAGCTGTTAAAGACTATTCTGCTGTCATCTCTGAAACTGGGTATATTCTCAAGGAAGATGAAAATAATCTAGAGGCACTACTGCTCCGTGGCCGTGCATACTACTATTTAGCAGATCATGATGTTGCTACAAAGTTAGTTTCTGAGCAAATTTGAGTTTTCTTTTTTTGGTTAAAATTCTTTGTAATTTGTCTAGAATTCAATTTTATGTTTATGTACTTAAATCTTCTCCAGGCATTACCAAAAGGGTCTCCGTCTTGATCCAGAGCATGGTCAGCTGAAGAAAGCATATTTTGGGCTGAAAAACTTACTCAAGAAAACTAAAAGTGTAAATTGGCTAGACTTCTTAAATGTCTTTGTATTTTTTTCATCTTCTTCCTGCTTTTTAGTTTAATTGTTGGACTTTGATCTGATTATAGAGATTGACTTTCTTTTGTGTTACTTACAATTTGAAGGTGCTTGTTCTTGTTCTTGAACATGTTGTCTTTAACAGGCAGGAGATAATGCAAGTAAGGGTAAACTACGTGTCGCAGTAGAGGATTACAGAGCAGCACTCGCACTGGACCCTCATCACCTTGCACACAATGTACATCTTCACCTAGGCTTATGTAAGCTCCTGGTTAAGCTTGGCAGGGGCAAGGATGCTTTAACTAGTTGCAATGAAGCGCTCAACATTGACGGGGAGCTTCTTGAAGCTTTAGTTCAGGTTTGCTATTTTGTCCATTCATCATGCCTTTTGTCTTTACTGTTCAGTAATTTTAGCTACATTTTCCTAACCTGTATATTCCTCTTTGTTTTGTTTCCCTTTTCCTCCCTTTCCCCCAGAGAGGTGAAGCTAAACTCATAGTAGAGGACTGGGAAGGAGCTGTTGAAGATCTGAAATCAGCAGCTGAAAAATCACCTCAGGTGAGTCAATAATATGCATTTCAATGGGGAATTCACAAATATATGTAATTTACAAAGTGAATCCATCTGAGGTTTGTCAGAGCCTGCTTCAAAGCTGCATGTTCAGTGGCAACAAAACAGACCAATATTGTTTACAGGGTCAAACATTCAGCAAGTGATGTTGGGACATCTATCAATGTTTCATCTCATCTAGTATTACTTTTCAAATGTCTGCTGGCATAACATCGATAAAAAGGAAAAGTGCTGTAAAATTAATTTGCAACTTAAACATGCTTCACAGTTTATATTGGATTGCATCCATCTAGCGATTTTGCTCTGACCTGCCCTTCACCCATTCTCTTTCCTACTCTTTGCATTAGGTTCACTCTCAAATATGCTTTTGTACTGTGCCTCCATTGATTGATTGTACTGTTTTTTTGGATTGAATTATTTGATCTCTAGGTGTAGTTGCTCAAACAATCCGATAATTGATTTTTGTTTGTTTATTATGTTGAAATGGTCGTGGTTAAGCAAGCCCTTAATGATATTTTTTAATGAGAACAAGAATTCTACTGGAGCAAACTGTATTAACTGGAAGATGATTTAGTTAGTCCTTAGTGGAGTACCAAAAAGGAGTAAATGTCTCTGGTATTTCCATGGTGGTGGCTGTTTAGAGATTCACCTCTCATCTCTTTAAATACAATCCAGGATATGAGTATCCGGGAAGCATTGATGAAGGCAGAGAAGGCTTTGAAGATGAGTAAGCGCCGGGATTGGTACAAGATATTAGGAGTTTCAAAGACTGCATCTGTATCTGAAATCAAACGTGCATATAAAAAGCTTGCTCTGCAGTGGCATCCGGATAAGAATGTTGATAATCGAGAAGAAGCAGAGGCCAAGTTCCGAGATATTGCAGCTGCATATGAGGTCTGATTTTTTAATGACTTCCATCAATTTCCTCCGTGGCCTTTAACCTTTTATGTTGCATTTTGTCTGTCTCTATAATACTGGCAACTACAGGAAACATTAAAAATTCCTGCCAAGTTTTTTGTTTCGAAATGGTTTGCGGTCTTCCAATTTAATGAAGCTCAAGGTTTGGTGTATGTTCTCTGAAACCTGTGTTGCTCTCTGCAGGTTCTTGGAGACGATGATAAGCGTGCAAGATATGATAGAGGAGAAGACATTGATGACATGGGGATGGGTGGAGGTGGCGGTGGCAACCCATTCAGCGGTGGTGGACAACAATTTTCATTTCATTTTGATGGAGGCTTTCCTGGTGGTGGATTTGACGGAGGTTTTCCTGGTGGTTTTCAATTCCATTTTTGACATCGGTGAAACAAAGGGATTATTTTCTGCTGTTGCAAATACGGGAGGTTTCGTTTCCTCAGTCCTAACCAATTTGACTAATACTAACAGGTACATCTTAGGCAATTAAAAGAGGCTTGGTTGCCCGTTCAATGTATTTCTTGATACAGTTTTGCTTCCAGAATCTTCCCAGTTCTGGAACTTGTATTGGTTGATTCAAGGAGGTTATTGAGCTCGATTCATTCATGTGTTGCATCCATCATTTTATTATTAAGCATAGCTATGATAATTTTCTGGGGGAACTACTATAACAAGATATATGTTAATCTACTATACATGAGTTATAAATGTAGAAAGACGAAAAATAAACTTCAATTCAACTCCAGTATGTAAAAATAATAATAATAATAATATTAAACAAAGGATAATTATTGAATAATTGAAAGATGAAATATCCTAAACAAGATGATGAGTGATGTAAAAATTTACTTCAACTTGAAAAAAATATTGTACGGGGAAAGAGGTTAAGAATAATATCAATTTGAATTCAAGCTATATAATTTTTATTTTTATAATATGATGATTATTTTTATGTATGTTTCATAATTTTTTTGAAATAAAATAATAATAATTCTCATATTTATTTTAATTATGCTAGTTATTTCTTTATAAAATATAAATCATTGATTATTGTTTAATTTTTTATTAGCTTTTTATATATAAACAATTAAATAATGCATTGGAAAATCAATTTTTATTTGATTATTAATTAATATTTAAAATTATATTTTCATTAAGGTTTTATATCATTATTTTGCATTTAAGTATTAATAACTCTTTAACTAAAATATATTTTATAATAACATATCTAATAATATAAAATATCTTTAATTTATAGTAAATGTTTATTTTAAATGCAAGTCTATCGTATAAATAAAAGTTAGTTTAAGAATTAAAATTGAAATGATCATATTTGGAGTTATAGATCTCAAATTTAGATTTACTTTATATGGATAGAAAAATAAAATATAGGTTTATAACTTTTATAGGAGTTTAAGATTTAAAAAGATCATTTTCAAATTCAAATTATAATAACAATGATAAAGTATGAATTTGTCCTGCAACCTGAATACTATTCAATGTTTGTCCTATATCTGAAGTTTTAGTAGTCCAAATAATCTTTATTTTTTTTTAAAAGTTGAGACAATTTCCTACAACTTTAATATTTTCAAGTGGTTCCAATTTTGAAATTATCAATGACATTGTGGACAAACAAGAAAAGATAAGGATTGTCATCAAGTCAACAACTGACTACCCATTCATTAATTAGTTATCAAATCAATAGTTTTTAATTTTGACCTATAAAAAGAAGTATTTTCCATGCATTTAAGTATCTTGGTTTCCAGATTATGCTCTTGCTTTCTCTCTTTGTATTTTTATAATGCTTAAGTTTTACTTTTATTAATATCAAGTTTATGCCTTTCATTTTTTTTCTTTACTTAGTTAACTTTTATCTTATTTATGTTCTTATTTTATTTACTTATTTTTCTTTCTTTTATCATGTTTAGTTAAGTTTATTATGTTAAGATGAAAAGGTTACACTAATGGTGTAAGAACAAGTATAGTATAAACTCAACATGGATTTTAATGTTTGATACTAACATTTTTTGTATTCATTAACTTGTTTATTTTTAATACTTTGCTTGTTAAATGGTTAATTCAGATGTATATTGTATAACATTTAGTATAATAAATACTTGATATTCTCATAACTCATACTGCATGGTATAATCAACACTTGACCTTTGAAAGAAATTTGATTTGTTGTTGAAATAAATTATAATCATGAATTCCTAACAATATTTACAAGTATTAATATTATTTGAATAAAATAACTAATATAATCATGTTAATAATTTATAATTTGATTGGAACCTCTTTTATGTATGGTTTCCAAATAAATAATAAAAGTTTATACTAATTTAGCATATCATTAGTGGATCCTATAATCTTGACATTTATTATTATCATTGTTTAATCCTTACATTGATCCTCCATCTCAAAGCTTTCATCTTCTTTTTTTCTTTATTATTATAATTATTATTACTACTATTGCTGCTATTATTAGTATTATTAATATCATTAGTATTGTTGTTATGTTATTGTTATCTATAATTTATATAATTAACCTCTTTGTGGTTCAACTCTAGTCTTGTTGGGTTATTTATTACTTCAACACTTTTGAATTTAGAAGAAAACATCAATCTTTTGGTTGTGTCAATTATAAAGACTTGTTTTAACATTTTTCATTGCTAAAAAAATCATTTAATTAATATGTTAATTAATGGATTAATTGTTGATTTTTTAGTTTTTATCATTAATTTTAATTAGTAATTAAGGATCGAGGTTATAAAAAAAAACATTTCAGCACAATATGAAATATATAATATAAATTTGGATTATGAACTTAAATCATAAAATTAGAAATAAAATATTTTAACTAATTATATATTGATAATTTTAGTCAAGTAATAAATAATAATATAATATAATTAAAATAAAAAAAATATAGAAGTCAAACCACCTTAAAATACATAATTCAAATAAAAATTCATATATAGGTTAAATAACTTACAAATACGATACAATTATATCCATAAAATTTCATTAACCAAAAATTAATAAATATAAAGCATATAAAATAATTAATCTAATGAATATCTATGTTTTAAATGAGATTTTAAATGCCACATCATAAGGGTGTATTTGAAATTGTGGTGGTGGTTGCAGTTCAAAGTGTTTTTTTCTTGGAAATGCATCAAAATAATATATATTTTTTTATTTTTAAAAAATTATTGGCACATCAAAATAATTTAAAAATATATAAAAAATTAACAAAAAAAATTTTAAAATTTAAGAGAATGTGATTTACACCACATTCCCAAACATACCTTAAGTAAAAAAGCTCACCTCAACTCCTCTATAAACCCCACTCTTTTTAATATACTCTAACATAATGATAATTTTTTTGACTGTTGCTTGTGTTTTAGCAAGGATGAATTTAACTTCACTTGAGCTATAATAGCTAATATGAGTAAAAAAAAACTAACATTGATATTCTCTATTTGGCTACCTATTCTAACATTATGAAAAATAATTGTTATATGTAGCAAATATTATAGCACTCCTTGGTTGGTAGCAAGAAAGATGGTAATCATGGGAAAGAAAAGAGTGGAGGATATGATTGTACTTCTAGTTTCTGTTTTAGTTGCTACTTAGTTTATGGTAATGATTGAAATGTTATGATATTGTATGGGATGAGTTGGAGTTATTCAGGCTAGGTGATTTGCATGTGATTTTGATTTTTTTTCTTTGAATTCTTCAATTGTGTTTTTGACTTTTAAACTCTAAAAGATTTCATTTTTAATTTTTGTTTTCACATTTGTAGATCTTGAAGTTAAACTACACTTTCTAGATTTAAAGGGAGAGAGAGAGAGAAAGAGAGATTAATAGTAGCAATATAGGTGGAATTGAAAAAAATGCTTAACAATCTTGATTATTTAAAGAAATCACTATTAAATCCTTCAAACCTTGCTCCTTCAATTCATTAGATAAACTTATAAATTCAGTTTGAGTTAACTGAGTTTGATTGAGTTTGTTGGTTTTCGAGTTTTTAACTTGATTTTACACATTATATATATGTTAACTTATAAAAATATATAATTTTATAAGTCAACTCATGATTTTGACAACCTTATTAAAGATAATTTTTAACTCTAGATGATAAGGTACATCAAGGTCATAAAACTACAATTAAAATCTCAAATAAGTTTTTTGTTGGTTAGAAAAATCTTTAGGATAAAATTATTTTTAACATTGAATAATTTATAAGTATTTTTAGGATTCATATTTGCATTCAATATAAGAAGCTTTGTGGCCTACTCATAAAATGTATTATTTAACTCTTGTAATTGATGATCAATGGTAGTTATAGTTGTTACTGCTTTTTTTTTTAATGATAAATCATTTCACATTAAAAAAACAAGCATTCATATTATGAATTTTAATATCTTATAATTATAAAATGATGTCACTTCTTCTAAAATAATTTCTTGACTATCATCTCTTAACTTATAAATCAAAGTCTTTGTCCTAAAAACCAAATACAAAGTATTTAAAATGTTTTGAAATTTTTGTTACAAAGATTAACAAAGTATATTAGTAATTTATAATTCATATAACATTCTTTATTACATGTAAGATGATTACAAAACAAATGATATTAACAACTTAACTACAAAAGCTACATCATGATGTTGAGAATAAGTTGATTCATTTGAAGCTATGTTTTCAAGAACTAAATAAGTTCATGTTTAATTAGCTATCTCTAGGTTATTGCAAAGCTCATATTTAATTAGCTCATTTACTGGTTTCTATCTTATCAATAGCAATTAAATATTTAATTGCAATTGCTTGAGAAACTTGTAATTCATCATTATATTTGGAAAAAACATATTAACAATAAAAATCAAATTATGAAAGAAAGTACGAATATTAAATATTTCTCTAGTTACAATAATAAGAGTCAAATGTAATTGATGAGTTAAATAATATATATAATGTGCATAAGGACAATCTTTAATTAATAAAGCTTGTAAATCATTTCACTCTCTGCACATATTACTAACATCATCACATCTTCGACTTTTAATATTTTGAATATGAAGATTATGATGAAGTAAAACAGAGAAAATATATTAAGAATTAAAGCAATTGTATTTTTTACATGCACTATATTAAAAAAAAATCTTGTATAAATTCATTTTTATCAACAAATCTAATAAAAAGGACAATTTTCTCTCTCTTTTTTTTTTTAATTCATCTTGAGTTTCATCAATAATTAAATAAAATTTTGCATCACTAATCTTATAACAAATTGAAGACTAAGCATTTTTAGCAAAGACATGCAATTTTTTATTTTTATTTTGATGTAATGTGTATTTAGCATTTTATGAAGCATTACTCAAAATAAAAGGATCTATTTTTTCATTATATGATGCTAAAAGTTTCATCATTTTAGGAAAAATACATTAAGTTTTTATTTTTATTTTTTTACCTTTCATCATGCATTCTAAAAGCATATACTTGAAATATGAGCCAATAAACATTATTATTGAGGATTTAATATGCAATCAATTATTTAAAATTTTTTTAGAAGCTTGTCTTTCAACTATCTTCTCAATATGACATGACTTAGTTTTCAAATTCTTCAAACATTTGACAATAAATCTTTGAGTTGAATTTATATTTTTTTCCATATAAAAAAGAAAAAGTCTTTTGTTGACTCTCATTAACTTTATTCTAATAATTGAATCATTTAACATTAAATGTGTTTGATATTGACTTTCTAGTTGGTTTATATACAAAAAGAAAAATAAAATGTAACATTTTCTCTGAATATTCAAGTTAGAGAAAACTTTTGAACTAATAAAATTAAAACCAACTAAGATTTTTTTTTACCAATAAGAAAATATTCAGATATCAAATGTTGATATGGCTCTATATTAATATATGTCTTTGAATTTCATCTTGTTGATTAATTAAGTATTTTAATATTTATGAAAGTTTACTTTGATGTTGAATTAAATTAGCAATATTAATATTTTTTTTATTTAATTATTATAATTTTAGTAGAAAACTGCTAAATAATCAATGTAATTTCTTTATAAACTAAAACAAGTTGGAGTTCTTTAATGACTAATTCAACATCACACACTAAAAAAGGGATTATTAAGATGTGAATTATCAATACTTTATTTTACCTCAAAAAATAAATCAATTTTTATTCTTTTTTTTATCATGATTCAGTTTAAAATCAAAATATTATAAATTTTTAGTACTTGACAACAAGTACTACATCCTTATTTATATTAAAATATTATAATATTATTAGCCATGTAATTTTTAATTAATTACTTAAATGATTAAGGAGTTATTTTTTATTTTTTTAACATCGCTCTCATTTTTTTTCAATCTAGTATTAAGTATTAGAATAAGCCATAACCAAACCTATTGTCAAGGGACTTATCTAAACAAATATGTTAAATGGGTTTCTATAGATATTAAAAACCCTTAACATTTATGCGTGGCTATTATTTTATTTTTATTAATATAAGTATTTAAATCAACTTATATGTATCTTAATTAATTTTATAAATTTTAAAATTAATAACTATATAAATTTTTAATAATTTTATAAATTTTAAAACTTAAACTAATAATTTATAAACAACTCACCAATTAAATTATGCTTTTCAGGGTTAAGGTAAAGTGGCTACTTGATTTTATTCTTAATAGCCAAGTATTCACACCATTCATGATTAAAAAATAAAACAAGTCATGTTATAGTATCCATACATAAAAATCAAATTGGGCTACGGCTAATTTCTATTAGTACATTGACAAGCTAATAGTTATTAAGGTTTTTCACAGTATTTTCTTACTAAATTAGAAGTTTGTTTTGCAATCATGTCAAGATACATCAATAAAACTATACAAACTTCAGGTTAAATTTTTAGTTCCGTTATACGTACGGATTCGAAGTGCCAGCAATGTCCTTGTAAGCATTTATTTGTAAGCAATTGGTGTAATCTTGTAACGTACACAGCTAAGCCAGTCAAAAATCGACAGACTGCGCAAGTGAGGTTCTAGCCTAGCGGTGGAAGGGGCTTGTCCCCTTCCTCTGTATCAGGGGTTCGAAC
>SRLM01000630.1:93821-120987 GCA_015708895.1 Populus ilicifolia | reverse complement strand
GCGCCGGACTGCCCAAAAAAAAAAAAAAAAAAATCGACAGACTGCAAGTGAGGTTCTAGCCCAGCGGTGAGAGGGGCTTGTTCCCTTCCTCAGCACATGGGTTCGAACCTTACCATACACGGCTGTTACCCCCGCGGTGCCTTACCTGTTCACTGGACTTGCAGGATGTTCAGTGAACCGTGTGGATTAGTCGTGGTGCACGTAAGCTGGCCCGGACACCCCACGTAAAAAAAAAAAAAACCGACAGACTAAAAACAAGTCTAAAAAACAATGTTGTCGTAGCCTTTTTGGCTAAAATGATTCCAAGTGATTTTGTTATCTTGATTGTTAAAAAAGGGGCAGACTATAAGTAAGCTTGAAACCTCCTTATTTAATTTCTTGTATAGATCATGACCAAATGGATTTATTAGCAAGCTAAAAAATAATCTAGATAATTAAAAAAATTAAAATAATATATATTTTTTTTATTTTAATAGTGAAACAGAAACATATTAAATTATTTCTATTTAATTCAGGTTAAATATAAAATTTATAACACAAGTCATGATAAAATATGATTATAATACGCTAACTTCGTTCATCGATTATTTTTTTCTTTATACTTTCCTTTCAATTAATCTCTTCTCAACTGGACCTTTAATGGGTTTGGATTGGATGGAATTTGAGCTCAAATTGAAGCGTTGTGGATAATTAGAGACTACATTAAAAGAAAAAGGCTCGGGATCAGGCTGAAAAAATTCTAGACTCAATCGAAAGATTATTAAAAAGTAGGGACTAAAATAAATAAAGTGGAAAAAAATTATCAGGCATGGACTGGCCATAATTTGCTCCTCCGTCCTCCAAATGAGGCCTTCCTTGGTATCTCCAAAAGCGTCTTGACGAGGACTTCCATTAGACGTGGTTTGTGGTGGTTGTTTTTGTATGACATGGCACTGACAACTAGGGTTTTTTTTCCTCACTGTGAATTCCTTATCCTTTTTCACTTCCCTTAACAGTTTTATTTTTTCCTATTTTCCAATTACAATCCCTTGAGTTTCAATGCCTTGAAAAACAAAAAAACTTGAATAATCTTTTACAAGACCAAGATTGAGGCAAATGACTTTTTTGTCCTATGAGAGACGCACAATGAGCTCATTGATCAAATAAAAAAAATATTTCAAGGAAAAAAAATAAAACTAATATTTGATAACAAATATTGTTACAGTAGTGCAATAATAAATTGGACAGGTGTTTTAGTTTTTTAATTAATAATAAATATTTGATTATATTATATTACATTACATTATATCCAAGATTGACTAACATTAGCGGTTATTAGCTATTTGATTTGAGCTTCACTGTGGATTAAATAATTCTTTTAGTAAAAAAATGAATATACAAACTTTTCTAACATGTGTTTTGATATAAAAAAATTCTCAATCTTAAACCAAAATGTTTATACACTCATTTATTTAGATAAATTGATATTTGATAAAGAAATAACTAATATATCTTATGGGAATCAAAATCATCACTTGAATGATATAATTAGGATAATAAATTTGAATGATATAAAAGAATTAATAGTACTTTGATAATTAATTATATAAATTTTCTTAAATAGACATGTAAACTATTAAATAGTATTTCTTATATTATAATTATTTTGACTATAAGATACTCATAAGTTTGAGCTGAATAATAAATCTTTTGTTATTACTCTTTATGGTAGACCTTAATGTTGAATTTAGGAATATTATACACTTATTATATAATAATGTAATTCTGGTATTGTCTTTTAAGATGTAATTAAATCTATTATTAAACATAAATGTATTAACTTAAATTCTCTAAATCATTATAGTATTTTGTATAATTTTACTTTTTTATATCTTAACTAGAAATATAAGGAATTTAATTTATTATTCTTTTACAATTTGTTTATGTTATGTTTACAGGATGATTGTGTAAAAATAGAATGTAATAAGCAAAAGCATAAAGAATGGACATAATCTATTTTGATTTAAAATAATCCCAATGTTGAATCTCATGTAAAATTAGGATTTGTACATGTGAATAACAATTTTGACACTTGAAAATATTAAAATTTAAGGGAAACTATATTGAAATTTCTATAGACACACACATAAAATTTTTTTTCTAATTTCACATTATTTATTATTTTGAATATGTTAATTTGTATCTTAAGTATGAAGTTGCTATAAAAAGGTTTAAAATATTAAAAAGATAACAATTAAATTTAATATAAAAATCAAATTAAACCAAATAATAAGAATGAAAATGAAGAAACTAATCAATCAAAGAAAAATAAAAAAAATAAAAATCAAGTAATTGAGGATCAAATTAAATATATCAAACAAATGATAACACAACCTTCGTATTATAATAATCATGTTGTGGCGCACACACATTGTACACTAAGAAAGGGATGTTCACATGCTTTTAATATTATTGCAAAAGACAGTGTTTGACCACTAAAAACTTTCGCACCTAATGCTTGAAAGGCATGAACACTATCGACTTGTTGGGGTGCATATGCAAACTATTTTTTTATTAATATTTTATATTTATTAAAAAATCAAAGTGCTTTTTAGTCCATCTAGGTATATAAAAACATTTTAAAAAATAAAAAAGCTCTTGCAAAGAAGCTTTAAGTTTTTTTTTGGTCTTAATAAGAATTAAGAAATTTCATTGTGAATAAAAAATAAAAATCTCTACAGAGCTCTTGGATGCAATTTTTTTTTTGTTGCTTAAATCGTTATTTTACTAAATAATACAAAAAAAGATTGTACGACTCTAATGAATTTAAAAATGACAAATGTATCATGGTGAAAATACCATATCACCCTAATGACTAGTTATGTAGTTTGTTATTGGAAAAAGTAAAATTATATTTTTAGAGTTTTTTAGTCTTAAATTTCAATTGAAGATGGTTTAGGCTGCTTAGATTAACTCCATTTCTGGCTATTTTTTTCTTGCTGTATTTAGCTTGTCGACGGCATTAAAGGCATCCGGTATTATTTTCTGTTTCTGTTTTCTATCCACCGTTACGAGTTGCATCCACTGTCCAGTTTTTTGGTCCAACTTATGAAGGCTTTTTTTTTTTTTTTAATTTGAAATTTGTGCGCTTTTATTTTAGCGGATCCCGTTGCTACCACTTATCAATTCACCTGTAAAAGAAAACTTATTTGCAATTTAGCTTTTGATATTTGAACATAAGAATCACAAAAATGATTGGGGAGGAAGAACTCAGCCAATCATGGTGCCTTACATCACGAGGAGAGGCAGAGTAACCAAAGAATAATCCAACTCAGTTTAAATCACAACAGAACGATAAAACAGTAACTCCTCAACAATCTCCAAAAAGTAAAACTCATAGCTTCAATGAAATTGCTGCGATCAGCACAACACCGAAGGATACTGTTGCAATGGATGCACCTGAAGCATCAACAGATGCATCTTCCTTGGACCCTGCAGGAGCTTTTGCTGGAACATCTTTCTCGGGCTTTGAAGGTGCAGGAGCTGGTGCTGTACCAAAAAGATCCAACGGCAGAAGGACCTGATCCACCTGATACACAACTAACTGGCCATCAGTGTATATAGTGTTTGCCACGGTTGCAGTATCAACCCCTGTTGTTATGTTCACTTGATTCCCCGATGTTGTCACATTGAGCGGGAACTCGCCATCAGCACTATTTCCGGCTTGCGTGCGCAAGGGATTGCTGACAGTTTGGAAGTTCGACATGGAAAGGAAATTTGGAAGGATGTGAAATTGCACCAATTGGACCTTCTGTTGGTCGCTGAGTGAATTCAGTGTGCCTGCTTTGAGGTTAGCAAACGAATTATCAGTTGGAGCGAAGACTGTTAGGCCTTGGTTTGAATTGTTGAGTTGTGTGTTGATTTGGTCAGCCTCTTGGGTGCTTTTCAACAACCGAATTAAGGTTGTGAACTGACCAGCTTTCGCAAGGATCGCCGTTATGTTGGTTGGACCTGAAGGTGCTGGAGATGGGGTTTGAGCAAAAGCGGTGGAGCTGTAGAGGAAGAACATCAAGAAAGGAACGAATGGGGAGATCAGGAGTTGCTTTCTCATCGTTGTAGGATATTTAAAATACTGAATGTGTTCAAACTTACTGTTTGCTAATTGTGAAGAGGAAGAGTTTGAGCTGTGGGGAGAGGCGTGGGTTGTATATATTGTGGGGGGAGAAATGTTTAATTGCTGTTATTGTTAGGTGAAAGGCTACAAATTTGAAGGTGAGAGGAGAACCTCAATGCTGATCTTTATCGGTAAGGTGAAAGGGAAATCCTGAGATATTGCTTGGCAAGACAGAAATCCAGTAGGGAAAACGTAAATTTAACAGTGCGTGGGTACCAGTGAGAAATGATGCATTGGTTGCTGCTTGTGCTCAGAGACAGCTACCAGGAGGAAACTTCAAGGTCAAGTTTTCAGCATTCAATAATAGCATCACTTAGGGTTCTTAATGATTACGAGGGGCCAGTGCATGGTACCTACAAAGTCTATTACTTAATATACGTGACTAAACTTTAATGCACGTGAAGAAAAAAAATAAAAAGAAAAAGAAAAAAAATAAAAAGAAACAAAATAATAGAAACAAAGTTAGATACAAGAAAAGTAAAAATAAATAAAAAAATAAATATTATAATTTATACAAGAATTTATCTCTATGGCAACAACGCCAAAAACTTGATATAACCAAAAGATTAATGTCTTCTTCCAAGTGTAGGAGTGTCAAAGTAGTGTTGAAAAAAACTTTGAGAAAATGATTTATCGCCAAAAACTTGATTTATATTCTCCACTATGGTTTCATATTTCCTCATCATTTTCAGAAAATATGGTTGAAAAAAATAATCAGTCGCTTCATAATGAGAATAATCGTGTTAGAACACTTTGAGACCACATGAATCCCACAAGAACAAGTGCATCCTCATACATAGTTTTCTTCCCTGATACATCTTCTTTTAATTTTAATCTAGATATTATTCAACTTTTACCTTTTTTTCATAGCTTATATCTATAAAATCCATACTTTTATTTAAGAGAATTTGAAAAAGTTTGTAACATTTATAATGACCTAAATTGTAGCATGAACATCATCAGATTAAAGATTTTCTTTTATTAAAAGATAAAACTAAAATATGGCTATAAAATTTAAGACTAGGATCCATTCATGCTTGGGATGAAATGCAATAACAATTTTTAAAGAAGTTTTTTCCATCTCACATAACAAACTCTTTCGAAAAATAAATCACCTCTTTTACTAAAAAATCAGGAGAAATATTTTATCAATATTGAAATAGGTATCAAGACTTGCTTAATACTTGCCTTCATCATGGTTTTGAAACATCAAGATTGGTTTCATATTTTTATGAAGGATTAACACCTAGAAATAGGTAGATAATTGAATTAATATGCAATGGAACTTTTGAAGATAAATGCATGATGAAGCAATGAAGTACTTAGACTTGTTAGCTGAAAATGCTTACAATTAGAACACCATCAGTACTTATAAGACACTAGGTAAAACTCAACCTTATATAACTAGTGGAGGTATGCACAACCATAGGGAAGATAATAACCTCTAAGCCAAGTTTCCATCTTTAGCTAGAAAAGTTGAGACACTAGAATGAAAAAACAGTGGTCAATTAAAATCTATTCAAGACATTGTGTGTCAATCTGTGCAACCAATGAACACTCAATCAATGACTATCCAATTTTACCTTCTTTTAGGAAATGCCTCTATGAACAAGCCTATGGTTTAAATAGTTTTTAAAGGTCCAATCATAACCCATACACATAAACATACAGCCCTAGTTGAAGAAATCACTCAAATTTAGGTTAGAAGAGTGATAACAATAATGCATAAATTTTACATCCATAATTTCAAACACACTATAATTTTCAAAATTCTCATAGATATGCATTTCCTTATGCTCCATCTTCTAGAAGAAATCTTGAGGAAACATTACATGCATTTATTGAAAAGCAAGAAGCAATCAACACTCAACTTACTTAAAGAATGACAGATTTTAAAGATACTCTTGAAAAATTGACATCTTCTCTAAATTTTCAAGAGAAGGTAAGTTTCTATCTCAACCACAATAAAATTCCAATGGGCAATACAATGCAAATGCAAGTGGTTCTAGAAGCCAACACATGGATCAAGTCAAATCAGTCATTACTATTCAAAGTGGTAAGGTTATTGAAAAATCCATTCTTAAACCTTGTGAGAACAATGATGAGTCAATCTTTAAGGGTAGAGAAGGGGTTGAATTTGAACATTGCAAAAAAAAAAAAACTGATTCTCCGCCAACACTTTCATTTCCTCATACCATTACCAAATAAAAAAAAGTCAATCACAACTCTAAAATCTTTGAAACTTTCAAAGAGGTAAAGATCAATATGCTATTAAACAAGTACCTTTTTATGCAATTTTTTTAAAGATCAATGCACCGTGAAAAGAAAATTAAATGTGAAAAAAAAATCTTTTTAGCCGAACAAGTAAGTGTTGTTCTTCAAATCAATAATGCTTTGAAATATAAAGACCCTGGTTGTCCTATAATTTCTTGATTTATTGGAGAATATAAAATTGAAAGATTTTTACTTGATCTTGGAGCTAGTGTGAATTTAGTTTTATATTCAGTGTTTTAGAATCTCAATCTAGGTGAGTTAAAACCAACTTTTGTAACTCTTTTACTTGTAAAAATCTTACAAAATAGATTTTACTGACCCACCATGTTCAAAAAATCACATTTATTCTACAAGACTTGTGAAAATTGTCAAAAGTTGGGATCTATTTCAAAAGATCACATGATGCTTTTGAATCCTATTCTTGTCATTGAGATCTTTGACTGTTGGGGTATAGATTTCATGGGTCTATTTCCTCCATCATTTGGTTTCTTGTACATATTAATCGTAGTAGATTATGTTCAAAATGAATAGAGGCAATTTCAAGTCAAAACAATTATCATAAAATAGTGATAAAATTTTTAAAAGAAAATAGTTTGAGTCAATTTGGAATCCTTCGAGCTATAATAAGTGATGGTGGAACACATTTTTATAACAAGTTATTTGAGTTTTTAATGAAAAAAAGATATGATATCACACATAAACTTGCCATCTCTTATCAACCTCAGACAAGTAGAAAAGTAAAGTTTGCTAATAAGGAGATCAAACAAATCTTGGAGAAAACAATGAATCCTAATAGGAAAGACTGGTCTTTAAGACTTCACGATGCACTTTGGGTTTATCGAACTGCTTATAAAACATCATTAGGTATGTCATCTTATATACTAGTCCATGGAAAACCTTGTCACTTGCCTATGGAACTTGAATATAAAGTTTATTGGGCTATTAAAACTTTCAATTCAAACCTTGATAATGCTAGTCAACTTCAAAAATTACAAACAAACAAACTTGAAGAAATAAGAATTATGAATATCAAAATTGAAGAATTCATAAAGCAAGAATAAAAGATTTTCATGACAAGAAAATATTGAGAAAAACATTCAATGTTGATAACAAAAGTCTTGCTTTATAATTCTCAACTCCATTTATTTCTTGAAAATCTAAGATCAAGATGGATTAGTCCTTTTATTGTGAAACATGTGTATCCATAGGGGGCCTATGATATCGAGAATCCAAATAATGATAATGTTTTCAAGATAAATAGATATCGTTTGAAAGTTTACTTTGACAATTTTTCAGTTAAAAATAACTCTATTGAATTGGGTAATATATTATATAAAGATTAATCTTTTTCTCATGTTGTTTTGTGTTTTGTTTTCGTAGTTTCTCTTACCCCCGATCAAATAGCAGATAATGATACTTCAGGACTTGAGTTGGTTTTTTTAGTTTTTCATAATAATTGATATCTGTGTATATATCTGTGCAATTTTTTGCTCTTTCTCATTTCTTTAAATCTCTTCTTTAATTCTCATTTGAAAATGGACACCACTCTTAAAAAATTAAAAATATATTTTCTAGCTCTGCTTAGAATGTGTTCTTAAAAATTTACCATGGTAGATGTGCAAGATTGAGATTGTTAATGAATCATGAAATTCCCGAAGATATTCGCTGGTTGATTGAAGTGAATGTCTGATTATCAGGTGAGTCCTCCAATTTCTTCATTTCACACATGCCTAGAACAGGTAAAAACAGTTTTACAAAGTAACATTGTGTAAAAGGACTAAAAGTCTATCACAGTTGTGCCAGATGGACTTGTAATGCAATATGTTATTTTTTAGGAATAGTATCTGTAAATCGTGAAGATAAAATATAATTCATTAAGGATGGCCCGAGTAAGGGGTCTTTAGATAATCTTTTATTAACTTTTGAGACGCATCCTAGTTGAGATGTGTATCATGCAATTCATGATTTATGATCATAATTCCATAAAAAAACATGATCGACTTAGTCTTGAGAATCTAACTATAAAAAACCATGTTTGCCAGTTTTTTAAAAAACTGGATGGGAAGCCTATCCCTAATCCATATAGGGCGTTTAAGCCATTATTGAAGATAAAATCAAAAGAAAGTATAAATCACAATCACAACTACCTATATATACACATGCTTTTTAAAATAATAATAATAAATAAATAAATAAATAGAGAGAGAGAATGAGACTCTAGCTGACCTACATATAGGTGATATAATTGCATTTTTAATTTCTCATCTATAAAATCTTCTCTTCCTTTCCTTCATTTATACTCAACCTATGCATTCAACAAATATAGAAGTGTGTAGAAATGACAGATTCCTCAAGTCTTCATAGAAGAAACATCTGTGTTTTAGATGGATTCAGTCCTGAAAAGAAAATAGAGTTTTTAGAATCAACAAATCATCTTGGTCATGTACTAGCTAAAAGAAAGATTCATTTAGTGTGTATGGGAAGACAACTTTAGGTTAATAAAAGATGTGTCAATAGTTACATTTTTAGAAGGTAGTCTAGTTTTGGGGGTTGTCCCCAAAGCTTTAGCAAATGAGAACATTATTAGAAAAACAAATTGGAGAGGAACTACATCTCTCCACAATGTCTGATCAAATCAATGTCATGTTTAAATAGTTTTAGCTATATTATCAGTGTTCGTTGTTTTAGGTGATATCTTCTATGCTCTATATTTTTATTTTAGAATATTGATGACAATGTCTTGTTTTGATTAGGAGGAAAGGATAATAGTTGACATTAAAAAAATATTTTTGCTATTATTAAAACCATTTGACAAAACTGTTATTAGAATGGTAGAGTAAGGGGAGATTTTATTGACTCTTGAGATGTATCTTGGTAAACATTTTTCAATGGTTATTTGCAATATTCACAACAATGTTTATTACAAACTTCTCTTGAAATATTCAGGTTTACAACCTCTTGCATTCTTATAAATTGATTATGCTCATTGACGCGACAAAAAGATTGATGTCTTCTCTCAAGTGCAGATGTGTTGAAGTAATAAATAATGCTAATATTTATAAATGTTGTCAGACATTCATGCTTATAACTAATGTTAACAATAAATCAAGTTCCTTTCATAACTTAGATGTTGGTTGTACCATACAGTATGAGCTATGAAAGTGTCAAGTATTTGTTGTACCAAGTGTTATACAACATAAATCTAAATTAGTTATTTAACAAGCAAAGTATTAACTAATGTTAACAATAAATCAAGTTCCTTTCATAACTTAGGTGTTGGTTGTACCATACAGTATGAGCTATGAAAGTGTCAAGTATTTGTTGTACCAAGTGTTATACAACATAAATCTAAATTAGTTATTTAACAAGCAAAGTATTAAAGAGCAAACAGTATAACAAATATAAAACATTTTAGTATCAAACATTAAGGTACATGTTGAATTTACATTGTACTTATTCTTACACCACTAGTGTAACCTTTTCACCTTAACATCATAAACTTAGCTAAACCTAATGAAAGAAAGATACATAAATAAACAAAATAAAAACATAAATAACATAAAAGTTAACTAAATAAAAGAAAGGAAATGAAAGACATAAACTTGATATTAATGAAAGCAAAACATAAACAATACAAAGAGAGAAAACAAGAGCATGATTTTGATCTGGAAACCAAGATGTCTAGATGTATGACAAATGCCTCCTTTTATAGGCCAAAATTAAAAACTATTGATTTGATGACTAATTGATAAGTGGGTGGCCAATTTTTAACTTGGTGACAATTCATATCTTCTCTTATCTTTCCATCCATATAAAGTAAATCTATATCTGAGATCTACAGCTCTAGATATGACCCAATTACCAAATAATATTTTGGTTTGGACTGCATCAATATCTATTTTCTAAGTTTAGTCATCTTTTTGTCCTTTTAATTTCAGTACTTAAACTCATCAGTCAATCCTTTCATTTATATGATAGGCCTGCATTTAAAATGAACATTTACCATAAATTAAAAGTATCTAATATCATTAGATATGTTATTATAAAATATGTTTTAGTTAAGGAGTTATTAATATTTCAAGTACAAAATGATAATATAAAACTTTGATAAAAATATACTTTTAAATATTAATTACTCATATACTTATTAAACAAATATTCATAAACCTTCATTTTCACACACACTGTATAGCATATGATTGTGGGTTGTTGATACGACCAAAAGATTGATGTCTTCTCCCAGGGTGCAAGAGTGTCAAAGTAATAAATAATCCGGTAAGACTAGGGTTGAACCACAAGGAGATTAATTGTATAAATTATAAATAATAATAATACAATAATAATAACAACAACAACAATACTACTACTACTAGTAGTAGTATTAGTAGTAATAGTAGTAGTAGTAGTAGTAGTAGTAGTAGTAGTAGTAGTAGTAGTAGTAAAGAAGAAGAAGAAGAAGAAGAAGTTGATGAAAACTTTGAGATGGAAGATCAATCTAAAGGTTAAAAAATGATAACAACAAATATCAAGGTCAGAGGATCTAGTAATGGTATGTTAAATAAGTACAGTATAAACTCTTATTATTCAATTGAAAATCACACACAAAAGAGGTTCCAATCAGATTATAAATGTTAACATGATTGCATTAGTTATCTTATTCGAATAATACTAATACTTGTAAATCTTGTTAGGCATTCATGATTATAACTTATGTTAACAACAAATCAAGTTCCTTTCATAGCTTAGGTGTCGGTTATACCATACAACATAGGTTATGAAAGTGTTAAGCATTTGTTGTACCATGTGTTATACAATATAAATCTAGATTAGTCATTTAACAAGTAAAGTATTAAAGAATGAACAAGATAACAAATAAAAAACATGTTAGTATTAAACATTAAAGTCCATATTAAGTTTATAGTATACTTATTCTTACACCATTATTGTAACTTTTTCGCCTTGACATAATAAACTTAGCTAAACATAATGAAAGAAAAAAAATATATAAATAAGATAAAAGTTAACTAAATAAAAGAAAGGAAATGAAAGGCATAAACAATACATTAATGAAAATAAAACTTAAAAATACAAAAAAATACAAAGAGAGAAAGCAAAAGGATGATCTTGATCTAGAGACCAAGATACATAAATGCATGACAAATGCCTCTTTTATAGGCCAAAATTAGGAACTATTGATTTGATGACTAATTGATGAGTGGGTGACCTACTCTTGACTTAGTGTCAATATTTATCTTCTTTTATTTGTCCAAAACGTCATTGATAACGTAAGAATTGGAACCACTTGCAAACATAAAAGTTGTAGGAAATTGTCTCATCTTTCCAAAAAAAGAAATAGAGGTCATTTGAACTTCTAGAACTCTAGATATAAGCTGAACACTAAACAGTACGCGGGTTATAAAACATATTCGAACTTCTTTGTTATTGCTACAATTTAAACTTGAAAATGACCTTTTTAAATCTTAAACTCTCTATGAAAGTTGTAAGTCTATATCTTACCTTTCCATCCATATAAAGTAGACCTAAATCCAAGATTTAGAGCTTTAAATATTACCCAATTATTGAATAGTGTTCTGGTTTGTACCGAACCAACATTTTTTTTTTCTAAATTTGACCATCTCTTTGTCCTTTCAATTTCAGTTCTTAAATTCATCAATTAATCATTTCATTTATATAATAGGCTTGCATTTAAATGAATATTTATCACAAATTAAAGGTATCTTATATTTTTAGATATGTTATCATAAAACATATTTTAGTTAAAGAGTTATTAATACTTTAAGTGTAAAATGATAATATAAAACATTCATAAAAATACACTTTTAGGTACTAATTAGTTGTACATTAGATTATTATATTATTTATGTTCTTTTATTAAAGGTAACAACTAAGAAAAAGAGATATTATATAATTTGTTAAAATAAAAAAAAATTAATGATAATAAAAGAATAAATAAATTTGGTTTCTTAATCTTCCTAACCTAAGCAATTAAACTCGAAGGGATATTTTAACACCTAATACCCTAGAGTCAACTCATCTGTGAGTTATTGGCCTAGTGCTTGTTACATGTGTTGAGGAAAAAAGTTTAAGAGAATCAAACATTTCATTATCTATATATCAGTATTTGCAACCCGAATTACTAAGTTTATAGGAGTGTATCAACACTTAATGTCCTGAGGCTTTGTATGAAGTTATTAGTCAAAAGTTCATTACATGTGTTAAAGATGCATTGCGTTTTAAGTTATATGTATATATTAAAATAATAATAATAATAATAATAATCTCAACCAAAGAAGTTAACCTTAAATATTAAAACAATTTTTTTTCTTCTAAGTAAAGTCTCATAACTATGTATTGATATATTGAGTATAAAATAAAATAAAAAGGTTTATTAGTATTTTGTTTAAGAAGTATGAAGCATATATATAAATTTAATGAGAGTTTTTTTATTTGGGTAGATTAATGAAAGTTGAATGATGAATGTTTTACTTTATGGAACTTGCAATTTTTTTTTATTTTAACGTTTTGATTACTAGGGACTAGTAATAAGCTCGTTAGAGGGTGTGATTAATACTTAAAAGTGTATTTTTATTAAGGTTTTATATCATTATTTTGTACTTAAAGTATCAATAACTGCTTAATTAATGCATGTTTTATAATAACAAGTTTGATACTATAAGATAACTTTAATTTATTGTAAAAATTTATTCTAAATACAAATTTATCACATAAATAAAAAGATTGATCGATAAGTTGAAATACTAAAATTAAAAAAAAAACTAAATTTAAAAAACAATTCTAGCTTAATCTAAATTGGAACTGTTGTCAACAATTTCTTGGAGTAGCCGCACACTGAATACCAAGAATAGGGGTTAGCACAAAATCTCTCTATGTGTTGGGATCACTCCAAGGAAAACTCAACTCAAAGTCGTAGGATGGAAAAAAATAATTGGCTTTCATATTATTTTCATCCTCCTTTAAATACTAATACGGTCTCCAGTTCCAACTAGGAAAATAATAAAGTACAAAAACAATAACAGAATAGATTTCTAAATCCAACTAGGAAAGTAATTAACTAGAAAAAGTAATAACAAAAAATAAACAAAATTACAGCAGCTCCCATGTTGATGGAGGCTTTGATCATGAAACCATGGGAGTCCTGTTCCCTGATTTGCATCAACTGCTAGCCCCCCGAAGAACTTGACTCTGGCAATTTTGACTGGTGTATGTCATAAATAAGTGTGGGTATAAACGCTTGATCTCTGAAGCTTGCTACCACACAAAGTGTGAACTTGGATGATTTTTCCATTGCACTAAGAACTTATAATAACCTCCTCGACGAGTGATAACAAATTGGTGGTAAAAAATAGCAGCAATCTCATCTCGTGGTGATGTAAGTTCTAAAACTCGTGGTGCTGGTGTTATGGCTGAAACTGGTAGTGCATTAGTGTCTTCGACATCTCCTTTGAACTCCGTAAGATCTTCAATGTTCAAAATAGGGCTAAAACCAAAGTCAGAGGGTAAATCAATGACGTAGGCATTAGAACCCCACTTCTTAGGGACTTAGAAATGGCCTGCTCTGCATGCATAAAGCTTAGTAGAACTCCCTAAAGGAAAATGCTTTGGATGCAAACGAACTAGAACCATATCACCTGTATTAAATTGTCGATCCTTGCGTTTTCAATTTACCGTAGCTACATAAAAATGTGTATGGGTGGTCAGGCATCGTTTGCATTCCTTATGAATATCTCCCATATAGCTGGAGAAATTCAGCGCAGCTTTGCTTGCCCTGGGTGGTGAAGGTATGAAATAATATCAAGTGGAGCGTTGGGTCGAAATCCATAAACCACTTCAAATGGTGTGCAGCCTGTCGAACGGTTGACAGAGTTGTTAAAGGCAAATTTGGCATGTAGTAGCACCATGTCCCAGGTGGTCACATGATCCGTGACTAGGCAGCGTAATAAATTTTCCAAACTTTTGTTGGTTACCTTAGTCTATCTGTCCGTTTGGGGGTGGAAGGTGCTAGAGAACATCAATTTTGTTCCTAGTTTTGCCCACAGTGTCTTCTAAAAATAACTTACAAACTTGACATCTTTGTTAGACATGATCGAAACTGGGATACCATGTAGTCGAACAACCTCCTGAAGTAGCAACTTTGGATGCATCGTAAGTCTTATGGCATGGATGAAAATGAGCCATTTTGGAAAAACGATCGACTACCACCATAATCGAATCATGTTGCCGTAAAGTTCTTGGCAACCCAAGGACAAAATCCATGCTAAGATGCTGCCATGGTCTGTCTAAGATGTGGAGTGGCATATAAAGTCCTACGAGTTGCTAAGTGCCTTTATTTAATTGGCAAACTCGACACCGATCAACTACGGTATGCACGTCCCTCCGCATTCGAGGCCAGTAGAATCGATCAACAACAATAACAAAAGTTTTATCATGACCGAAGTGGCCAGAAATTCCTAAAAGGAGCCATGTGGAACGCAAAGCCGTGATTTTTAGAAAAGAAATCCATCTCACGACACATAATCCATCTCAGCTATGTGCCCCTGACTAGAGATATTATTCCACACACCCCTGAAGCCCTCATCGTTGGTATATTCTATTTTTATACTTTCAAAACCTACAACATTGGTTGAAAACATATGCAACAAGTGTGGTCTCCTGCTTAAGGCGTCAGCCACCTTATTTTCCGTCCCTGACTTATGTCTAATAACGAATTCAATTAGTTGTAGATAATCCATCCAACGAGCATGTTGTGCATTAATTTTATCTTGAGAATTTAAACATTTCAGGGAGTTATGGTTTGTAAAGAGGATAAACTCTATGAATTAAATAAGGGTGCCAATGCTTAAGTGTTTGAATTAAAGCATAGAATTCCTTGTCATACACTGAGTATCGTTGGTAAGTGTCATTTAGCTTTTCACTGTAAAAAGCAATAGGATGGCCCTCTTGACTCAGTACTCCCCCGATTCCCACATGCGATGTGTCACAAGCTACTTCAAAATTTTTGGAGAAATCTGGTACCTTGAGCACTGGTGCTTGCCCCATCTTATTTTTAATTTCTATGAATGCTTTGGTAGTTGCCGTACTCCATGCAAATTTCTTTTCTTTCAGGCACTCAGTGATTGGGGCCATAATTGTGCTGAAATTATGAATAAACCGTCGATAAAATATGGCCAAGTTGTGAAAGCTCTTGACTTTTGACAGACTCTGGGGAGTTGGCCATTGCTATACAGCTAGCACCTTTACAGGGTCAGCCTCGACACATTGATTAGAGATTATAAAACCCAGAAACTTGGTATTATTCCTTATAAATGAACACTTGTCTTTATTCATATAGATTTGTTCAGCTCTTAGGACCTTCATGACTCGTTCAATATAGCTTAAATGCTCCAACACACCGGCTAAAAATTAAGATGTCATAAAAAAAACAACAAGTTTTTTTTGCAAAAAATGATTTGAGAACTTGCATCATGACACGTACAAATGTGCTTAAGGCATTGATTAGTCCAAATGGGATGACTAGCCACTCAAATAAACCATCTTTTGTTTTGAATGTTGTCTTCCACTTATCACCCATTTGAATATGAATCTAGTGATGGCCACTTCGGAGTTAGATCTTAGTGAAAATAGAAGATCCATATAGTAAGTCCAACATATCATCAAGATGAGGAATGGGAAACTGATACTTTATAGTTATCTTATTAATTGCTCGCTGTCGACACACATCCTCCAGCTACTGTCCTTCTTTGGTGTAGGTAAAACTGGGATAGCGCAAAGGCTGAGACTTTCTTGAATGAAACCCTTGTCTAATAATTGTTGAATTTGATGATTGAGCTCTTTATTCTTGTTTGGGCTAATACGGTAATGCGGTAAATTAGACAGGGTTAATCCTGGAATTAGATCAATAGCATGTTGCACCTCCCTTATTAGAGGTAGTTGATTTGGAATCTCATCAGGTATGATATCTTGAAATTCTTCTAGCATTATGGAGAATTCTATTGGAATAATGTCGTCCTTTGTTTCACCTCACGACTCACTACTAGTAGTATCATGTCTTCCTTTTGTACAATTCAAGAGAATTGTCACATCGTTAAAAGTAGAACAACCTTTTTTTGTATCAATAAATGATTAAATCTGTAAGGGATCCAGAACAAATTTCTTACCTTGGAAATTAAAAGAATAATTATTAGCATATCTATCATAGAGAACTCTTCGGTTATAGAGCCACGAACGCCCAGTAGCATATGGCATGCAGTCATAGGAATTACATCACATCAGGCTTCGCAACATATTTTTTTCCTAATGAGAATTTAACCAAGCAACGCTGCTTTGCCAGGACTGAATTGGCCTTATTAACCCGGCTAATCCTGTAAGGGGTGGGGTGTTTCTTAGTCTTCAGCCCCAAACGTTCAATAGCTGCTTCGGAGATACGTTCATGTCGTTGTCATTGTCAATAATGACATTCAAAGCTCGATCATTATGCTCCATGCGAATGTGAAAAATATTGGTGCACAACCATTTAGGATTAGCTTGAAGCTCCTTCTTGGTTTTTGTCAATATCTGATGGATAACACAGCTAAGTAATTCTAATGCACTCAAGTGTTCTTCGTCATTATGCTTACTCTCATCAATCTCTTCCTCCTCCGTGTCTTCAATAGTGTTCTCTGCCAACTTTTTATCCCTTGTAGGACACACAATAGCATAATGTCTGAAACCTTTACACTTATAGCATTATGGTCCTTTATTAGAGGCTTTGGCTTTTCCTTTATGATCTCCACTAACCCCACTTCTATTTTCATCCCTTAGTGATGGTAGCCTTTAGGTTGAAGATGTTGGGATAAGTTCTAATATTGAATCCCACGACATCATTTTTCTCCCAATAGGAGACCCTATTTGTTTCTCAATACAAAGTGCTAATTGATACACCTCTTCCACATTGATTAAGCATGCAGTCCACATGTCTTTGCACATGTCACTGCATAACCTAGTATGGTATCAAGCTAAAATTTGTTGTTCAGTTTCTATAACCTTACTACGGATAGTAAATTCATAGAAGCGATCTGTAAATTGATCAACAGTTAATGACCCTTGTCTGAGTTGCAACATCTCCTCAAATATCATTTGTTCATAGTCAATGGATAATTACTTTTCTTTTAATCTCTCTTTCATTTCGTCCCAATTAGAAATTGTTGGTCTTCGTGTTCGGCGCCATTGTTCTTCCACACTCCCCCCACCATGCTCGTGTATGCCCCTTTAATGTCATCCAAACATATCAAATCTTTCTATCCTCTGAAACAACAAACCAATTGAAGTAATCCTCGATAGCTATCAACTAGTCTTCAAAAGCATTGGGTTCTAGTTTTCATCCTCCTTTAAATACTAATATAGTCTCTAGTTCCAACTAGGAAAATAATAAATCAGGAAAACAATAACATAATAGATTTCCAAATCCAACTAGGAAAGTAATAAACTAGAAAAAGTAATAACAAAAAATAAACAAAATTATAGCAGCTCCCATGTTGATGGAGGCTTTGATTACGAAACTGTAGGGAGTCTTGTTCCTTTATTTGCATTAGAAACACCATTTGATTATTGGATCATAACTTGAGTTATAGAACTTGGATTTAAGTTTGATTTATATATATGAAAAGATAAGACATGGGCTTAAAATTTCATAAAAAGTTCAAGATTTAAAAGTGTCATTTTTTAGTTCAAATGATAGCAACAATGGAGAAGCCGAAATCTATTTTGTAACCCTGACACTGTTCAATATTCAATCCATATCTTGAGTTCTACAAATCCAAATGTGCTGATTCTTATTTCATGGGAAAGCTGAGATAATTTTTCAGAACATTTTTAAAGATTGTCTATTCAAATTTTGATGTTAGCAATGATGTTTTATTTAGACAAGAAGATAAGGATTGTTATCAAATCAAAATGTGATCACCCATTCAATAATTAGTCATTAAATCAATAGTTCAAATTTTGGCCTATAAAAGGAGGCATTTGTCATACTTTCAGTCATCTTAGTTTTTTAGATCAAGATCTTGGTCTTGGTCTTTTTCTTTGTATTTTGTAATGTTCAAGGTTTAATTCCATATTACATTGTCTTTAATCTCTTGTTTATGTTTTTCATTTTCTTTATTATACTAATATAATTATGTTCTTATCTTGTTTATCTATATTTCTCTTATTCATAATGTTCATCTAAGTTTATTATGTCAAGGTAAAAAGGTTACACTAATGGTGTAAGAACAAGTATAATATAAATTCAATATAAACTTTAATATTTGATACTTACATGTTTTGTATTTATTATCTTACTCTTAATACCTTGTTAAATGGTTAATCTAGATTTGTGTTAAATAACCTTTGGTACAACAAATATTGGGTACTTTCATGGCCCAACTGCATGGTATAATCAACACCTATGTTATGAAAGAAATTTGATTTGTTGTTAACATAAGTTATTACCATAAATACCTGACAACACTTAAAAGTATTGGCATTACTCAAATGAGATAATTAATATAATCATGTTAATAAATTATAATTTGATTGGAACTTTCTTTGTGTGTGGTTTTTTCATATCATTGAATAATTGATATCATCACTTTACCCTTGAATAATTGATTAGTACTTAAAAGTGCATTTTTTCATATCATCACTTTACCCTTGAAATATCAATAACTTTTTAACTAAAACATGTTTTATAATAACAAGTTTGATACCATAAGATACCTTTAATTTATGGTAAATGGTCATCCTAAATACATGTCTATCACATAAATGAAAGGATTGATTAATAAGCTGAAGTATTGAAATTAAAAGAACAAAGAAAGGGTCAAACTTAGAAAAGAGATGCTAGTGTAGTCCAAACTGGAATACTATTCAATAATTGGGTCATATCTAGAGCTATAGATCTCATATTTAGGTCTGTTTTATATATTTGGAATACTGAGGCATAAGCCTAAAACTTTCATGTGGAAGGAAAGACTCAATTTTGTTGTTTAAAAGTCCAAATCTTAACAACAACGTATAAGTCCGAATCTATCCTACAGTTCAGATACTATTCAGTGTTTAGCCCATATCTTGAGTTTTAAAAGTCCAAATGACCTTTATTTTTTTCTTGAAAAACTAAGATAATTTCTAAAAAAGTTTTTTTGAAAAGCCGAGATAATTTTATAGAATTTCACATGAATGTCTGGTTCAAATTCTAATGTTATTAATGACGTTTTGGGTAAACAAGAAGATAAGAATTGTCATCAAGTCAAGAGTTAGCCACCTACTCAATAATTAGTCATCAAATCAATAGTTTTAAATTTTAGCCTATAAAAAAAGGTATTTTTCATGCATTTAGACATCTTGGTTTCTAGATTAAGATCATTCTCTTGCTTTTTCTCTTTGTATTTTTGTAATGCTTAAGTTTTGCTTTCATTAATATCTTGTTTATGCCTTTCATTTTCTTTTCTTTACTTGGTTAACTTTTATCATATTTATCTTATTATCTTGTTTGTTTATTTTTTCATTATGTTTAACTAAGTTTATTATGTCAATGTGAAAAAGTTACACTAATGATGTAATGATAGGTATAATATAAACTCAACATGGACCTTAATGTTTGATATGAACATGTTTTATATTTGTTATCTTGTTCACTCTTTAATATTTTGTTTGTTAAATGACTAATCTAAATTTATATTGTATAACACTTAGCACAACAAATACTTGGCACTTTCATAACTCATACTATATGGTATAACCAATATCTAAACTATGAAAAGAACTTGATTTGTTGTTAACATAAGTTATAATCATGAATGCCTAACAATATTTACAAGTATTAGCATTATTCGAATAAGATAACTAATGTATTTATCTTAACAATTTATAATCTGATTGGAACCTCTTTTATGTGTGGTTTTTAATTGAATAATAAGAGTTTATGCTATGCTTATTTAAAATACCATTAATGGATCCTCTAATGTTGACATTTGTTATTATCATTATTTAACCCTCCCATTGATTTTCCATCTCAAAATTCTCATCAACTTCTTCTTCTTCTTTTTCTTCTTCTTCTATTATTGTTGTTGTTGTTGTTGTTGTTGTTTATAATTTATACAATTAACCTTCTTATGATTCGACTCCGGTCTTGCCAAGTTATTCATTATTTTAACACTCCTACACTTGGGAAAAACATCAATCTTTTGGTCATGTAAATAATAAAAAATGTTTGTATTATACTTGTTTGAAATACCATTAATGGATCCTCTAACATTGATAATTGTTTTATATTTGTTTAAATCTTTGCATCAATATCACATCTCAAAGCTCTCTTCAACTTTTTTTTATTATTATCTATTTTTTATTTTTAGTTTATATAGTTATCCTCCCTGTAGATCAATTCTGGTCTTGCCGGGTTATTGATTACTTCAACACTTCTGCAATTGAGATAAGAAATCAATCTTTTGATCATGCCAGCTTTAAGAATGAATTCTTGGTCTCAAGTAAAGATACTGATTTATCTTTAAATGTGTTTAGAAGAGAATAGAGTTAGAATTGGATGTTGCTAACTTATCAATTTATAAAGGTTGTTGTTACCTATTTTTTGAGCCCTATATAAAAAAATAGAAAAAAAAAGGAGAAAAGAGAAAATACAAAAAAAATTCAAAGAAGTGTTGCAAGATAATTAACAAAAAAAATAAACCTGGAAGAAGAATATACTAGAATGCCTAAGAAATTGCCCAAGCTTTGTTGAAAAAGATCAAAATATACAAAATTAGAAAATTTGATAGTGTATTTTGAACATATAATGGCCTTATTGACAAAGAAAACTCAATTTGAGGAGAAAAATTCAAAATGAAATTTTTCAAGATTTAATTGAATTTATTGAGCACTTAATTGCAAGAAAAAATAATTTTTGAAGTCAATTAAGGTTTTAATTGTAAGAAATTAAAGTTTGAGGGTCAAATTATAATTTTTAAGAGTTAATTTGGATAAATTAGAGGCTTAATTGCATTAATATGTAATTTTGATAGGTAATTATGGGCTTGATTGAAGAAATCCAAACCAACGACTAAATTGAAAAAAACGTGTAAATGTATAGGCTGAAATTGAACAAATCATGGGAGAAATTGAAAAATTAAAAGTTTAATGCATAAATTATAAATCAATCACTAAAATGAAAAAAGACGATCAACATAAAGGCTAACAATTGAGTTTGACAGCAGTGAAATTGCATGAAATTAAAAGTTTAAAGGCAATATAAGTGCAATTAAAATGATTTAAAAGAACATAGACTTAATCAAAATTCATCAATCCCAAATTCAAAAACCTCAATGACGTATCATTTATACTTAATAAATGTTAGTGACACGTAGTTAGATAAATTGGCTTCACATTTAATCATAAGATTTTGGTTTTGAACTGAAATCTATTTTGACAAAATTGTGATCTATAAATGATAATTGAAGTGAATTGAAGCTATATTATTGATTATTATATTATTTTTAACATGTATATGTCTTTGTTTTAACCATAACTAGTCTCATTTAGGTTTCACATTGTTGGGTTTGGATTTTGGTATTCTTGGTGTTCTTCATATTTTTTGTGTTTAATCCGTTTTGTTCAAGAATTTTTGAGTTTTTATGTTTTTTTTGTGTGTTTAATTTGTTTTTTTAACTTTTGTTTTTTATGGGTTGTTTTCATATCAAACTAGGTTTTTTTTTATTTTGTTTATAGTCAAAACAAAAATTTCAAGTCTAGCTAGTCAGGTTAAAATTGGATCAAGAACTTAAGACATTATTTGGTTTGCCATGTTTTTGTTAAATATTTTTTTTTAAGGATGTGTTTGACAAATACTCTTTAGGTCTATTTTGATAATTTTATTAAAAGAATAAATGAGTTTTTTAGTCAAAGAAAACCTAAATGTATGTGTGTGTAAAATTGTATTTTTTATCATTTTTTTAAAATACAAAAATCAGTGAAACAGTATTATAACTAGTTTATAATTATCTGTTAAGACTTGGCCTACATTTTAAAAACACTAAAAAAAATTATTTTGTTTATTTTAATATACAAGATTATGAACTTATACATAAGATATATTCTCAATATTAAATAAAATACTCAATTCATTTTATTTTTTTATGTTTTTGAATAAAAAATGTTAGGTTTTAATGCGATAAAATAAAGACCTCCTTATTGAAAAAAACTTTTTGTAAAACCTATATTGAACAATGATTAGAAAATACAACATTATCTTACTTTAAATAAAACAAATAAACAATATAATTTACATTAAGTAAAGCATATTAAAGGTGTTGATACATTCCCTTTATGCAATTAACTATCTTACCCAGACTATAAAACTAGTTAGGGTTTCTAGTAATCAAAATACGAAATAACAACTCCCCCCACCTCTTTTATTGATAAAAGACAATAATCCCTTATTTTTTCCACCCATATTATTCTAATAATCCTAATCTAGAATGATGATCATTGCGGTACTATTTGGACAATGAAATTTTTTATTGGTTTTTTATGGTATACTTTACAGTCAAATTTAGATTTGGTATGAAAATGTTTTATTACATTTATGGGCTAGTTGTTTGTGAAATGGTTTAGAAGGTTTAAAGGGAGGCTTGAAATAGGCACTATCCTATGTTGGCTTTTGACATGATTAAAATATTGATATCTTCTTCTAAGTGCAAGAGTGTCGAAGTAATGAATAACTCGGTAAGACCGGGGTCGAACCATAGAAAGGTTAATTGTATAAATTATAAATAATAATAATAGAAGAAGAAGAAAAAGTTGAAGAGAACTTTGAGATGGAAGATTAATGTAAGAATTAAATAATAATAAAAACAAATGTCAAGGTTAGAGGATTCACTAACGATATTTCAAACAAGTATAGTATAAACTCTTTTTATTACTCAATTAGAAACCACACACAAAGAAGGTTTAAATCGGATTATAAGTGGTTAACATGATTACATTAGTTATCTTATTCGAATAATGCTAATACTTGTAAATATTGTTAGGTATTCATGATTATAACTTATGTTAATAACAAATCAAATTCCTTTCACAGCACAAGTATTGGTTATACCATATGATTGGGCTTATGAAAGTATCAAGTATTTGTTATACCAAGTGTTATACAATGCAAATCTAGACTAACCATTTAGCAAGCAAAGTATTAAAAGTGAACAAGATAACAAATACAAAACATCTTAGTACTAAATATTAAAATTCATATTAAGTTTACATAATACTTATTCTTACACCATTAGTGTAACCTTTTCACATTGACATAATAAAATTAGCTAAACATAATGAAAGAGAGAAACATAAATAAACAAGAGAAGAATATATATAAGATAAAAGTTAACTAAGTAAAGGAAAGGAAATGAAAGGTATAGATAAGATATTAATGAAAGAAAAAATTATGTATTACAAAAATACAAAGAGAGGAAGTAAGAGCATGATTTTGATATGAAAACCAAGATGCCTAAATGCATTGCAAATGCCTCATTTTATAGGTCAAAATTAGAAACTATTGATTTGATGACTAATTGTTGAGAAGGTGATCAATTCTTAACTTGGTGATAATTTATATCTTCTTATATGTCCAAAATATCATTAATGACGTTAAAATTTAAACTAAACCTCCACATGAAAGTTTTAGAAAATTATCTCAGCTTTTTAAGGAGAAAAATGAAGGTCATTTGGACTTCTATAACTCAAGATATGGGCTATAAGACAGATTTAAATTTCTTCTTTGTTGCTAAAATTTGGACTTGAAAAAGACCTTTTTAAATCTTAAACTCCCATGAAAATTATAAGTCTATATCTTACCTTTCCATCCATATAAAGTAGACATAAATCCAAGATCTATAACTCTAAATATGATCCAATTACCAAACAATGTTCTAGTTTGGATTGCACCAACATCTCTTTTCTAAGTTTGGTCATCTTTTTGTTATTTCAATTTCAGTACTTAAACTTATCAATCAATCCTTTCATTTATATGATAAGTCTACATTTAATATGAACATTTACCATAAATTAAAAGTATCTTATATTATTAGATATGTTATTATAAAACATGTTTTAGTTTAGGAGTTATTGATATTTCAAGTACAAAATAATGATATAAAACCTTGATAAAAATACATTTTTAAGTACTAATCAGTTGCACATTTGATGATTATATTATTTATGTTTTTTCGATAAAGGTAACAACTAAGAGAAAGGAATCATATATAAATTGCAAAAAAAAAATGATGATAATAGAAATATAGATAAGTTTGGTTTTGTAGCCTCATTAACCTAAACAATTAAGTCCAAAGAGGTGTTTTAATACCTAATACCTTAAAATCAACTGATTTGGGAGTTATTGGCTCAACGCTTATTACATGGGTTGAGAAGAAAATCTTAAGAGAATCAAACATTACACTATCTACGTATCAGTATCTGCAACTTGAGTTACTAAGCTCGTAGGGGTGTCTTAACACCTAATGCCCGAAGACCAACTAGTTTGGGAGTCATTAGCCGAAAACTCATTACACAGGTTAAAAATGCATTATATTTTTAAGTTATATGTATATTAATAAAAAAGAAGAAGAAGAAGAAGAAAAATATAATAATCTCAACCCAAGAAAGTTAACCTTGAATATTAGAACAAAAAATTTATTTTCTTCAAGTAAAGTCTCATAACTATGTGTTAATATCTTATTTAAGAGGTATTAACTAGAGATGTAAATTTAATGAGAGTTTGTTTATTTAGATAGATTAATGGAAGTTGAATGATGAATGTCTTGCTTTGTAAAATTTGCAAATTATTTTTCTACTTTAAAGCTTTGATTACTAGGAACTAGTAATAAACTAGTTAGGGGGGTGATTAGCACTTAAAAGTATATTTTTATCAAGGTTTTATATCATTATTTTGCACTTAAAGTATCAATAACTCCTTAACTAAAACATGTTTTATAATAACAAGTCTGATACCATAAGATACCTTTAATTTATCGTAAATGTTCATCTTAAATACAGGTTTATCACATAAAATGAAAGGATTGATTGATGAGTTGAAGTATTGAAATTGAAAGAATAAAGAGAGGGTGAAGTTTTGAAAGAACTATTGATTTGATGACTAATTGATGAGTAGATGACCAACCCTTAACTTGGTGACAATCCTTATCTTCTCTTATCTGCCCAAAACGTCATTGATGACATCAAAATTAGAGCCACTTAAAAACATGAAAGTTCTAGACAATTGTCTCAGCTTTTTTGTGTAAAAACTTCAGCTTATTTCGACTTCTAGAACTCCAGATATGGCTAAAATACTGAACAGTGCTCGAGTTGGAGGACAGATTCGAGCTTCTTTGTTGTTGCAATAATTTGGACTTGGAAATGGCCTTTTTAGATCTTGGGCTCCATATAAAAGTTGTAGGCCTATTTCTTACCTTTCTATCCATATAAAGTAGACCTAAATCTGAGATCTATAGCTCTAGATATGACCCAATTATCGAACAGTGTTCCGGTTTGGATTGCACCGACATCTCTTTTCTAAGTTTGATCATCTTTTTGCCTTTGCAATTGAAGTTCTTAAAGTCATCAATCAATCTTTTCATTTATGTGATAGGCCTGCATTTAAAATGGACATTTACCACAAATTAAAGGTATCTTATATTATTAGATAGATTATTATAAAACGTACTTTAGTTAAGGAGTTATTGATACTTTAAGTGCAAAATGATGATATAAAACCTTAATAAAAATGCATTTTTGAGTACTAATCACACCCCCCAATTAGCTTATTACTAGTCCCCAGTAATCAAAGCATTAAAATAGAAAGATAATTTGCAAATTCCACAAAGCAAGGTATTCATCATTTAACTTTCATTACTCTATCGAGATAAACAAACTCATGTTATATTTATATACCTGCTCAATACCTCTTAACAAAATATTCAAAAAACCTTTTTTTTTTGTGCTCATTGTATCAATACATAATTATAGGGCTTTTCTTGGAAGAAAACAAAATTTGTGTTCTAATGTTTAAGGTTAACTTCCTTGGGCTGGGATTATTATTTTTGTCTTTTTTTTAATATATATACATATAATTTAAACACTATGCATCTTTAACCCATGTAACGAGCTTTCAACTAATGACTCCCAGACCAGTTGGTCTTAGGGCATTAGGTGTTAAGACACCCCTACGAGTTTAGTAACTCGGGTCGCAGATACTAATATGTAGATAGTGCAATGTTTGATTCCCTTAAATTTTTCTCCTCAACCCATGTAACAAGCATTGGGCCAATAGCTCCCAAGTCAGTTGACTTTAGGGTATTAGGTGTTAAAACACCCCTTCGGGCTTAATTGCTTAGGTTATGGAGGTTACGAAACCAAACTTATCTACATTTTTATTATTTTTTTTCTTTTTCTTTTTTTTATACTATCCCTTTCCCTTAGTTGTTACCTTTAACAAAAGAACATAAATAATGTAATAATCAAATATGCAACCTACAATTATGTGTTGAAGTGTGTGTGTGTGTAAATTAAGGTTTAAGAATACATGTTAAACAAGTATATGAGCAGACTTAAGTGATAACAATGCAAGAGTTTGTAAATCTGAATATTTCAAGAAGTATTATGATAGACCTTGTTACGAATGGTTACTAAGATGCGTCTCAAGAGTCA
>SRLM01000630.1:63049-93741 GCA_015708895.1 Populus ilicifolia | reverse complement strand
TCTTATTATTATTTTTTTTTCTTCTTTCTTATTTTTATACTATCCCTTTCCCTTAGTTGTTACCTTTAACAAAAGAACATAAATAATGTAATAATCCAATATGCAACCCACAATTATGTGTTGAAGTGTGTGTGTGTATAAATTAAGGCTTAAGAATACATGTTAAACAAGTATATGAGCAGACTTAAGTGATAACAATGCAAGAGTTTGTAAATCTGAATATTTCAAGAAGTATTATGATAGACCTTGTTACGAATGGTTACTAAGATGCGTCTCAAGAGTCATAAAAGATTCTCCTTACTCTGCCATCATAGTAACAATCATTTTGCACATGCTTTATGAAATAGAAAACACAGTTTTTTTTTTTTTAACTACTACCCTCTCCCCCCAACTAAAACAAGACATTGTCCTCAATGTTTAAAGGTAGAAAGATAGAGTATAGAAGATATCACCTGAAATAACGAACACTGACAAACCTGAAACACACTGAAACAAATATAAGTAATAACAAAACACAATAATAAAACCAAAAGACACAAAGATTCATAAATGAAGGCTCAAATCCAATCTAAACTTTTTGCGGCTTTCCTTAGTTAACCAATTTATGCGACTCATGGAAAGATCAATTACAAGAACGAAAGATTGTAGTTGGTCAATCAATTATTCAGCAGTAGCAGCAAAGATTATGATTTGTCGTGTAGAAGATGTTAGAAATTCCTGTTCCACAGCGTGATCAAGAAAAGACAACAACTTATCATAATAACCATTAACATTTAACAAACCTATGGGTTTATGGTGAATGTGAAGTTGGGCCCAAGAGGAAATATGAAATATCTCTTCCAATGTGCCTAGACCACCTGGTAAAGCAATGAAGGCATCAGCATGGTTAAACATTGCATTCATTCGAGCTGACATTGTAGAGACCTGAAGTTCCTCTCCAATTGTTTTTCCAATGATGTCCCCTTGTGCTAAAGCTTCGGGGACGACCCCCAAAACTTGACTACCTCCTAAAAATGCAGCTATTGACACACCTCCCATTAACCCAAGACTGCCTCCCCCATATACTAAATGAATCTTTCTCTCAGCTAACACTTGACCAAGATGATTTGTTGATTCTAAAAACTCCTTTTCTTTCCCAGGACTAGATCCACCGAAAACACAAATATTTCTTATGTGATGATTTGAGGAACTTGCCATTTCTACACACTTCAGTATTTGTTAAATGTGTGGGTTGAGTAGAAATAAAAGGAAGGAAAAGAGGGTTTTATAGATGAGAAATTAGAAAAGCAATCATACCACCTATATATAGGCCAGCTAGAGTCTCAAACTCTCTCTCTCTCTCTCTCTCTTTTTTTTTTTTTTTTTTTTTAAAAAAAAAACATGTATATGTACAAGTAGTTGTGATTGTGGCTCACATCTTCCCTTGGTTTTACGTCCAAGAACGGCTTAAACGCCCTCTATGGGTCGGGGATAGGCTTCCCATCCAGTTTTCTTAAAAACTGGCAAACAGGGTCTTTTTTAGTCAGATTCCCAAGACTAAGTTGATCATGTTTGTTATGAAATAGTGGCCATAAATCATGAATTGCACGATGCACATCTCCATTAAGATGCATCTCAAGAGTCAATAGAAGGTTATCTAAAGACTCCTTACTCAGGTCATCCTAAATGAATTGTATTTTATCTTCACGGTTTATAGATATCATTCCTAAAGAACGACATTGTGTATTACAAGTCTATCTAGCACATCAATGACAAACTTTCAGTCATTTTGTACGACGTTTCTTTGCAAAAGTGTTTTTACCTGTTCCAGACATGTGTGAAATAAAGGAGTTAGAGGACTCACCTGATAATCAGACTTTTGCTTCAATCAACCAACGAATATCTTCAGGAATTCCATGATTCATTAACAATCTCAATCTTGCACATCTAGCATGGTAAATTTTTGTAATCGCATTCTGAGGCAAAGCGGGAAAATACTTTTTCAATTTTGCAAGATTAGTGTCTATTTTCAAATGAGAATTGGAAGAGAGATTCAAAGAATTGCAGAAATGTATATACAAATATCAGTTATTGTGGGAAACTGAAAGAACCGACTTAAGTCACGGAGTACTGTTATCCGTCATTTGACCGGGGTGAGAGAAACTAGCAAAAATCACTCAAAAAGAAACACAAAAACAATGTGAGAAAAATAAAATAATCAACCTTTATCTACAAGATCATTCAAACTAGTTGATTCATTTTTACTAGGAAAATTATCAAAGTAAGCTTTTGAACGATGTTCATTTTCCTTAAAATGATTGTCATTCATGGAATTCTCAATATTACAGGCCCCATAAGAATTTCTCCATCTTGGTCTTAGCTCTCTAGGGAATGCATAAAGTTAAGAATTATAAAACAAAACTTTTTGACTAGTATCAACTTTTTGACAATTTTCACAAGTTTTGCAGAATGCATGCGTGTCTTTGAACAGGGTGGGCCAATAAAATCCATTTTGAAAGATTTTTGCAGCAGTCTTATTTGATGAGAAATCACTTCTACATGCTTCAGAACGACAAAATTTAATGACACTACTAACCTTATTGTCGGGAATGAATCTTTGAAATATTTGATCAGGACAATATTTGAATAAGTGATGGTCATCACCATAAAAGTTCTTCACTTTGTTCAAAAACTTTTCTTTGTCTTTGGTACTCCAATCAGTTGGCAAATCTCCTAAAGCAAGAAAATTAATATTTTTATCATACCAAGGCATTGGATTAAGAGAAAGTAAGGATTCATTAGGAAAGTAATCATCGAATGGTGTGATGTCAGATGTCGAATTTGTTGTCACTGTTGACAAAAGATCCGCATCAACATTTTCAATGTTTTTTTCATCTGTGATTTGTTTCTTAGAATAAATTATTTGTAAATCTTCCTATTCATCCAACTCATTTTTACTTAAAGTAGATTCAAGTTGATCATAAACTAATTCATCAATATGATTTACTTCTTGTAAATCATTATCATCTCCAGGTTGCTTGCAAATGTTGAAAATATTCATCTCCAATGTCATGTTTCCAAATGATAGCTTCATCAGTCCATTCCTACAATTAATCAATGCGTTAGAAGTTGCAAGAAACGGACGTCCTAAAATAACAGGAAATGAATTACATGCCTTAACAGGTTGTGTATCCAAGACAACAAAATCCACAGGATAAATGAATTTATCGACTTGTACTAACACATCTTCAATTATTCCTCTAGGCACTTTTACAGATCTATCAGCAAGTAAAAGAGTTATAGAAGTTGGTTTTAACTCACCTAGATTGAGACTCTGAAAAACTGAATATAGAAGTAAATTCACACTAGCACCAAGATAAAGTAAGGCTCTTTCAATTTTATGCTCTCTAATAAAACAAGAAATTGTAGGACAACCAGGGTCTTTATATTTCAAAGCATTATTGTTCTGAAGAATAGCACTTACTTGTTCGGCTAGAAAGGCTTTTTTTTCCACATTCAGTTTCCTCTTCACAGTGCATAGATCTTTGAAAAATTTAGCATAGGAAAGAATCTGTTTAATAGCATCCAACAAAGGCATATTGACTCTTACCTATTTGAAAATTTCAAAGATTTCAGAGTTGTGATTGACTTTCCTTTGTTTGGTCATGGGCTGAGGAAATGGAAGTGCTGGCGGAGAATCAATCTTTTCTTTGCAATTTTCATATTCAACCCCTTCCTTACCCTCAGAGATTGACTCATCATCTTTCTCATAAGGTTCAAGAGAGGGTTTTTCAATAACCTTACCACTGTAAAGAGTTGTGACTGATTTGACTTGATCCATGTGTTGGCTTCCGGAAGTACTTGCATTTGCATTGTATTGCCCCTTGGAATTTTGTTGTAGTTGAAAAGGAAACTTACCTTTCTCTTGGAAACTGAGAGCAAATGTTAATTTTGCAAGAGTATCTTTAAAATCTGTCATGTTTTGAGCAAGTTGAGTATTGATTGTCTCTTGCTTTTCAATGAATGCATGCAATATTTCCTCAAGATTTCTTCTAAGAGGTGGAGCATAAGGAGGTGCATATCCATGAGATTTTTGAAAATTATGGTGTGCTTGAAACGGTGGTTGTGAAGTTTGTGCATTGTTGTTCTCACTCTTCCAACTAAAATTTAGATGATTTCTCCAACCAGGGTTGTATATTTGTGAGTATGGGTTATGGTTGGCCCTTTGAAAACTATTTAAAGCATGGGCTTGTTCATGGAGACATTCCTTAAAAGAAGGCAAGGTTGGACAGTTATCGGTTGAGTGTTCATTTGTTTCATATATTTGACATGCAATGTTTTCAACAGATTTTAATTTACCACTCTTTTTCAATTCTAGTGCCTTGACTTTTCTAGCTAAAGTTGCAAACTTAGCTTGAAGGTCATGATCTTCCCTAAGGTTGTACATACCTCCACTAGATATATGAGGTTGAGTTTTACTCGGTGCCTTATAAGTACCCGCAATGTCCCAATTTTGAGCATTTTCAGCTAACAAGTCTAAGTACTCCATTGTTTCATCAGGGTCTTTATGTTCAAAAGTTCCATTGCACATCAATTCAACCATTTGCCTATCTTTAGGTGTTAAGCCTTCATAAAAATGTGAAACCAATCTTCATGTTTCAAAACCATGATAAGGACAAGTACTAAGCAAGTCTCAATACCTATCCCAACATTGGTAAAATGTTTCTCCTGGTTTTTGAGTCAAAGTAGTGATTTGTCTTTTGAAAGAGTTTGTTCTATGAGATGGGAAAAACTTCTTTAAAAACTGTTGTTGCATTTCATCCCAAGCACGAATGGATCCTAGTCTGAAATTTTATAGTCATGTTTTAGCTTTATCTTTTAATGAAAAAGGAAAAAGCTTTAATCTGATGGTGTTCATGCTATAATTTAGATTATTATATGTGTTACAGACCTCCTCAACTTCCCTTAAATGCAAGTATGGATTTTCCAATTCAAAACCATGAAAAGAAGGTAAAAGTTGAATAATGCCTGGCTTAAAATTAAAATGAGATGCATCGGGAGGAAAAACTATGCATGATGGTGCACTTGTTCTTGTTGGATTCATGTGGTCTCTAAGTGTTCTAGCACGGTTATTCTCATTATGAAGTGATTGATTATTTTCTTCAGCCATATTTTCTGAAAATGATGAGGATACCCTACAAAGTCTACCACTTAATGTACATGGCCACACTCTCATGCACGTGTAGGAATAGAATAAAAGAAAAAGGAAAACAAAAGAAGAAGAAACAAGAGAAAAGAAACAAAGTTATATACAAGAAAAGTGAAAAGAGAAAATAAAATAAATATTATAATTTATACAAAACTTACCTCCCCAGCAACGGCGCCAAAAACTTGACACGACAAAAAGATTGATGTCTTCTCCCAAGTGCAGGAGTGTCGAAGTAATAAATAACCCGGCAAGACCGGGGTCGAACCACAGGGAGGATATTGTACAAATTATAAATAACAACAATACCACAACAATAATAATAACAATAACAACAATAACAACAACAACAATAATAATGATAATCATAATAATAATAGTAGTAGTAGTAGTAAAAAAAGAGAAGAAGATGATGATGATGATGATGAGATATTAAAGTAAGGATTAACAATGATAATAACAAATGTCAAGGTTAGAGGTTCCACTAATGGTATTTCAAACAAGTATAGTATAAACTCTTATTGTTCAATTGGAAACCACACATAAAGGAGGTTCCAATCAGATTATAGATTGTTAACATGATTACATTAGTCATCTTATTCAATTAATGCTAATACTTGTAAATTTCGTCAAGCATTCATGATTATAACTTATGTTAACAACAAATCAAGTTCCTTTCATAGCTCAGGTGTCGGTTATACCATACAGTATGGGCTATGAAAGTGCCAAGCATTTGTTGTACCAATTGTTATACAACATAAATCAAGATTAATCATTTAACAAGCAAAGTATTAAAGAGTGAACAAGATAACAAATATAAAACATGTTAGTATTAAACATTAAAGTCCATATTAAGTTTATACCATACTTATTCTTACACCATTAGTGTAACCTTTTCACCTTGACATAATTAACTTAGCTAGACATAATGAAAGAAAGAAAAATAGATAAACAAAATAAGAACATAAAAGTTAACTAAAGAAAGGAAAGGAAATGAAAGGCATAAACTTGATATTAATGAAAACAAAGCATAAAGAATACAAAGAGAGAAAACAAGAGCATGATCTTGATCTGGACACCAAGATGCCTAAATGCATGGCAAATGCCTCCTTTTATAGGCCAAAATTGGGAACTATTGATTTGATGACTAATTGATGAGTAGATGGCCAACCCTTGACTTGGTGACAATCCTTATCTTCTCTTGTCTGCCCAAAACGTCATTGATGACGTCAAAATTAGAGCCACTTGAAAACATGAAAGTTCTAGGCAATTGTCTCAGCTTTCTTGTGTAAAAACTTTAGCTCATTTCAACTTCTAGAACTCCAGATATGGCCAAAATATTAAACAGTGCTCGGGCTGGAGGACAGATCCGGGCTTCTTTGTTGTTGCAATAATTTGGACTTGGAAATGGCCTTTTTAGATCTTGGGCTCTATATGAAAGTTGAAGGCCTGTGTCTTACCTTTCCATCCATATAAAATAGACCTAAATCTGAGATCTATAGCTCTAGATATGACCCAATTACCGAACAGTGTTCCGGTTTGGATTGCACCAACATCTCTTTTCTAAGTTTGATCATCTCTTTGCCTTTGCAATTGAAGTTCTTAAAGTCATCAATCAATCCTTTCATTTATATGATAGGCCTGCATTTAAAATGGACATTTACCACAAATTAAAGGTATCTTATATTATTAGATAGATTATTATAAAACGTACTTTAGTTAAGGAGTTATTGATACTTTAAGTGCAAAATGATGATATAAAATCATGATAAAAATACCCTTTTGAGTACTAATCATTGGCAATGATATTTTTTATAGACAATAAAATAAGGATTATCACCAAGTCAAGATATGGTCACCCACTCAACAATTAGTCATTAAATCAATTGTTTCTAATTTTGACCTATAAAATAAGGTATTTGTCATGCTTTTAGACATCTTAATTTTTAAATCAAAATCATGTTCTTGCTTTTATATATATATATATTTATTTATAATGTTTGAGTTTTGCTTTCATTAATCTCTTGTTTATACTTCTTATTTTCTTTCATTTACTTAGTTAACTTATATCTTATTTATGTTCTTATCTTGTTTATTTATATTTCTCTTCATTATGTTTAGTTAAGTTTATTATGTCAAGGTGAAAAGGTTACATTAATGGTGTAAGAATAAGTATAGTGTAAACTCAACATGAACTTTAACATTTGATACCAACATATTTTGTATTTGTTATCTTGTTCATTCTTAATACTTTGCTTGTTAAATGGTTAATATAGATTTGTATTGTATAACACTTGGCACTTTTATAGCTCATACTATATGGTATAACTGACATCTGAACAATGAAAGGAACTTGATTTATTATTAACATAAGTTATAATCATGAATACTTGATAACATTTACAAGCAATAGCATTATTCAAATAAGATAATTAATATAATCATGTTAACAATTTATAATCCAATTGAAACATCTTTTGTGTGTGGTTTCTAGTTGAATAATAAGATTTTATACTATACTTATTTGAAATACCATTAGTTGATTTTATAACCTTAACATATTTTTTTATCATTATTTAATCCTCATATTGATATTTCATCTCAAAGTTCTCATCAACTTCTTTATTATTATTGTTGTTGTTGTTATGGTTGTTGTTGTTTGTTGTTGTTGTCTTATTATTTGTTTATATTAATACAATTAACCTCTCTATGGTTTGACCATGGTCTTGCCAGGTTATTTATTACTTCGACACTTCTACACTTTAAAGAAAACACCAATCTTTTAGTTGTGTAACCACCATTGGATTTTACAAAACTTCATTTTTATTATGTTATAATCCTTGAAATAACAAGAGTGTTTAAATTTAGTTGATCATGTTATTTCAAGGATTGCCATATAATAAGGTTAGGGTTTTATAATGATGTTGAAGTAAAATAGCCAAGAATGATTACCCTTAGAGTTTTGGAGAAAAACAAAATTAAAACATGCATGTTGGTAATCCTAATATGTGTAGTGGTATAAATCGCTTATGTAATATGACTTGGAAACTATCTAGAAAAAGAATTCCTGTATAGAGAGCTTGTTTCCATTTAGAAGAGTGAATGATTGTTTGGATAATATATATAGAATAAATGGGTTCAAGATGATTTTACTGAAGCTTGATGTGTGTGTTTTAAAAACAAAAAAAAAGGCCAAAAAAGAGGTCATGTGCACAACTCTATAGGCCAGCATGCCTAGGCCATTATAAGGAAAAAAAAGCTTAGGCACGTGGGTAAGCTTTCAAGCTAGGCTCGCGCACCTTGGCTTGGTTTTATTTTTTATTTTTTAATTTTTTAAATGGATGAACGATGTGTTGTTCACTATTATTTTAAAAAAAATATGCAACGACATGTTGCATGCCAATATAAACAATGTGTCACCTATAAGCCCAAATTCCAACCATTACAGTAGTGGTTGGAAAATCAAGGCAAGATTTTTTTTTATTTAAAAAACCTAATTTTTAAGTCATTTCAACCTAAAAACACCTTAGTAATACCCTTAGAACACTCATAAATCAATTCATCAACTCAAAATACTCAACAAAGGGTCCAAATATCTAAAATCAAACCGGGTTAGATTCTTCTTGATTTAGATTTTTTTAGACAACATTTATTATATAAAAAAATACAATCAATCCTCTTTCATCTCATGGAACCCTGTGGACACAAAAAAAAATACATTATGTGTAACAAAAAATAAGTCAAATAAATTTTTGTACCAAAACTATTTTTTTTGAAAAAAAATAAAAGGACCTATATTGTATGATCATTGTTATTTTTAAAGCATAAAGACCTAAGTATATTTTTTTTGAAATCTTTGGCATGCCACCCATGTTTGGAACCCTTTACATTTATGTGTCTCTTCTTTCCAAATCCATTATTGCCTAGGAAATCAAAAGCAATTGGCCTGCGATCAGGATTAAATAGCCTAAAAGATACTTGATGTATAATTCACTACAAGTTAGATATTTTGTTTTCAAAATAAAATTTTATACATGGGCTTTTTTGAAATGTTTTTGTAGTTAAAAAATTCTAAGTGAAAAAAAAATATATACATATATACAATCAAATAAAATCTAGTACCATGTGTGTTAATAAATGAAAACAAACCATAAACGATAACTAAAAATAAAACTAAAAAAATCAATAGACAAGTGTAGATGAAAATATTTAATCTTATAAGATAAGATATTTATCCGGTGTTTGCTAAAGTTATTTATTAAAATAATTTTGTATTCAATCAAACAATAATATAAAAAAATAATTGAATAAAATAAAAGGGAAAAACTATGCAAGGCTATACATATTAAAAATATTATCAAAAAATATTTTTTATATTTTCAAAAATATATTTCATTTATACAAAAGATACAAAAAAAAATTATAGATGAATATAAAAAACCTCTTTGAAAATTAAATGCATAATAAAAAAAAATAATTATCATTTAAAAGAGGTTCTTTAAACAAAATAAAAGTGAGAATGAGTATCAATCTAAATATCAATAAATGTTTTTGGAAAAAAAACATATAAAAATAATTATTAATTTGAAAATAGATAAAAAAAAAATGAAAGAGTTGGTCACTATTAAGCCTGACAAGTTAGGCTAGCCTGCTTGGCCTATTTTGTTAGGGCCTACACATGGGCTTGCCATGGTAGGCTTGTTGAATGAGTGATTAATATTTAAAAGTATATTTTTATTAAGACTTTATACCATCATTTTGCACTTGAGGTATCAATAACTCCTTAACTAGAGCATGTATTATAATAATAAGTTTGATACTATAAGATACCTTTAATTTATGATAAATACTCATTTTAAATGCAGATTTTCTCACAATTCAAAGGATTAATTGTTGTGATTAACTATTGAAAGTGAAAGGACAGAAAAAAGGCTAAGCTTACGAAGGAGATGCCGATTCACTTTAAATTTGAACATTGTTCAGTCATCGGATCATATCTAGAGTTATAGATCTTGGATTTCATATTAATTTATATGGTTGAAAAGATAAGAAATAAGCTTATAACTTTCATTGGTATGGAAAGACCTAAATTTACCATTTTCAATTTCAAATTTTGGTCATAAAAAAGAAGTCTAAATCTGTCCTATAATCCAGCCCAAACACTACTCAGTATTTTATCCATAATTAGAGTTCTAGAAGTTTAAATGATCTTAAATTTAGTAGTTGAAAGGAAAATATAATTTTCAACAACTTTCATGAAGAGGACCAGCTCAAATTCGAATGGTAGAAATGAAATTTCATCCAAATAAGAGCATGAGGGCTATCCATTACGTCCACCAGCAGCACTACTAAGTAATTTAGATATACCTCAAGCTCTAGTGGTGCAAATGATTTGAAATTTGATAGGTGAAAGGAAAAGCTAATGTCCACCAACTTTCATAAAGAACACTTTGCCAAATTCTGATTCCATCAATGTTAATTCAGCCAATTAAAGTACTTGAGTGATGCTATCCACCAAATCCACTAATCAATAGTTGGCCTCTACATCAATTATTAATTACCAAATGAATAGTTTTAAAATTTAGTCTATAAAATGAGGCATTAGCTATTCATTTAGACATCTTGTTTTTCATATCAAGATTATATTCTTACTCTCTCTTTTTATATTTTTGTAATGCTTAAGTTTTACTTTTATTAATCTCTTATTCATGCTTTTCATTTTCTTTACTATACTTAGTTAAATTATATCATGTTTATATTCTTATATTGTTTCTTTAAGTTTTTCTCCTTTATAATATCTAGCTAAGTTAGTTATGTCAAGATGAAAAAGTTTCATTAATGCTATTCTGATAAGTATAATATAAATTCAATATGGACTGTAATGATTATATCCTAAATAACTTGTTATTAACATGTCTTATCATTTTTATCTTATTAATTCTTAATATCTTATTTGTTAAATGGTTAATCTAGATTTGTGTTGTATAACACTTGGTACATCAAATACTTGATCCTTTATAGTCTTTAGCCGACATCGTTATTATGAGAGGAACTTGATTTGTTATCGACATAAGTTAGCATCATGAATACTTGATAAAATTTATAAGTATGGTGTTATGTAAATAAGATGAGTAATATGATCATGTTGATAATTAATAAAGAGTTTATACCTTACTTATCTCTAATACTATTAGTGTATTCTCTAATCTTGACATTTGTTTTTATAACTGTATAATCTTCACATTAATCTTACATTTTAAAGTCCTTTTTAACTCATCTTTACCACCACCATCATCATCATCGTTGTTGTTATTGTTGTTCTTATTCTTCTTATTATTATTATCATTTATAATTTATATAGTTAACTTCCTTATGGTTCGAACATAGTCTTGTCGGATCATTTATTACTTTGATACTCCTATACTTGGAATAAGACATCAACTCTTTAATTATGTTAATGAGCCCCCCTTTTTTTAGGACAGACAACATATTTTATTTTGTAAAAAAAAAAAATCAGACAACACGTCATTTGATTTTATCTAGATTTCAACTATTATAGTGTTTGGAAAATCAAGAATTAAGTGTTTTTTTTACCCAAAAACCCAATTTTAAACCCATTTTTTTAATCCAAAACACTTATAAAATATCTTAGAAACTGTGATAAACTTATATATAGTCATAAAAAAAATAAAAAACCATTTCAAAAACCAAAATCAACCCAGAGCTTAAATATTGTTTTCATGAAATTTAAATGTAAAAAACACCTAATATGAACTCTTCTTATAAAATAAAATCATTTGAAAAAAATATCATCTATTTTGGTGGTCTAAATTGGTATCAATGACATGATTTTCTCATTAATTTTTCAGTTTTATAGTTAATAAAAGATATACTCTTCTTTTTATTATTTAGAATTCAAATTTAAGAGAAAGTTTGTAAAAAAATATATAATGAATGAATTAATATTTTCATGTATAACTTACTTAAATCTAATAATAAAAAAACTCAATTTAAGTATATGAAAACATAAAGATAAAAATATATTTTTTCAAAATAATGTAATATAAAGTTTTACTAATTAATTTAAGTTCTCCTTGCCTTTCTCTTAGCTTCCAAACAATTTAGCAACTAATTCATAAAAAGATAGTTTTTCATGATTATAATATTAATCTTAACAAGCCCTAACACAATATGGGCTAATATTATTAGGCCTCTAAAAACATATTACGATTATTTTTATTCATCCAATTAAAAAATCACAATATCTTGATATAGACTATATTTCCTTAAAAATAATAAACAAACTAAAATTTGATTTTTGCTAGTTGAATTAATCTCATTCTCAACAATATAGAGACTAATATAAATTTACCCATTAAAAACTAAACTAAAATAAAATAGAAAATTAAAGCAGTTAGTGATTTTACTATATAATGTGATAGAGGAAATTATTTAGCAAAACAATGTTTTCTTTAATTTTTTTTTGTTTTTTTATCATTGATGAATTTTCTTTTTTGATCAATGAGTTTTGTTTTTTAATTTTATCCTTAAATGTTGTATTACCTATGATTTTAAATTAATTTTTTGTTTTTATTTATTTTCTATTTAATTATCAAGATATAAAAAAATCTAAATATTAGGTTAATGCTTGATTTTGCAAAAAAACCTTTTGACTTTATTGATTGAAAAGGATTGAAAACCTAAATTGACAATAGAAATAAAAATAGAGGTTCTTTTTACTTACTATTCATTATACGCCTTTAAGATAATTTTTTCCTTCACAATTCTTTCACCTTTTTTTTTAGTTTTTTTAGTTTAAAACCTTTATCTTTTGGTTCAACACATAATTTTCTTCACTGTTGGTCCTTGAGTTTAAAAGAAAAAAGTCAAAGTTGTTAAAAAATAGATGAAAAGAGAAAAAATAGTTAGTTGGTTGATTATGTTGATAAAAATAACCGAACTTGGTGTTAGTGTTCCTCTTAATAATAATAGTGTTATTGAGATGTTGTAAAGAGTAAATAGAGGCTAATAAAGTATTTTGTTTAATTTTGTGTTTTGAACCAATTTAAAGGTATTTTAAGTTAAGAAATTAGCTTATTAAATTTATAAAGGTATTTATTAGATTTTTAAGGAGAAAATATATTGAAAACTAATATTTTAGGTAAAAAAACCCTAACTCAATTTTTTAATTTCTCTAATAATTGGAAGCTAGCTCGTAAATAACTTGTCATCTATTTTCAATTATATTTTTTTAAAAAAATAAAAGGTAAGCCACATGTCGTCTATTGACACGATGAAAAGATTGATGTCTTCTCCCAAGTGCAGGAGTGTCGAAGTAATAAATAACCCGGCAAGACCGGGGTTGAACCACAAGGAGGTTATTGTACAAATTATAAATAACAATAATAAAACAACAACAATAATAACAATAACAACAATAGTAGTAGTAGTAGTAGTAGTAATAATAATAATAACAATAATAATAATAATACTAATAATAGTAGTAGTAATAATACTAATACTAATAATAACAATAATAACAATAATAAAGAAGAAGAAGATGAGAACTTTGAAATGAAATATTAAAGTAAGGATTAAACAATGATAATATCAAATGTTAAAGTTAGAGGTTCCACTAATGGTATGTTAAACAAGTATAGTATAAACTCTTATTGTTCAATTGAAAATCACACATAAAGGAGGTTCCAATCAGATTATAAATTGTTAACATGATTACATTAGTTATCTTATTCAATTAATGCTAATATTTGTAAATTTCATCAAGCATTCATGATTATAACTTATGTTAACAACAAATCAAGTTCCTTTCATAGCTCAGGTGTCGGTTATACCATACAGTATGGGCTATGAAAGTGCCAAGCATTTGTTGTACCAATTGTTATACAACATAAATCAAGATTAATCATTTAACAAGCAAAGTATTAAAGAGTGAACAAGATAACAAATATAAAACATGTTAGTATCAAACATTAAAGTCCATATTAAGTTTATACCATACTTATTCTTACACCATTAGTGTAACCTTTTCACCTTGACATAATTAACTTAGCTAGACATAATGAAAGAAAGAAAAATAGATAAACAAAATAAGAACATAAAAGTTAACTAAGCAAAGGAAAGGAAATGAAAGGCATAAACTTGATATTAATGAAAACAAAGCATAAAGAATACAAAGAGAGAAAACAAGAGCATGATCTTGATCTGGACACCAAGATACCTAAATGCATGGCAAATGCCTCCTTTTATAGGTCAAAATTGGGAACTATTGATTTGATGACTAATTGATCAGTAGATGGCCAACTCTTGACTTGGTGACAATCCTTATCTTCTCTTGTCTGTCCAAAACGTCATTGATGATGTCAAAATTAGAACCACTTGAAAACATAAAAGTTATAGACAATTGTCTCAGCTTTCTTGTATAAAACATTGAGCTCATTTCGACTTCTAGAACTCCAGATATGGCCAAAATACTGAACAGTGCTCAGGCTGGAGGACAGATTCGGGCTTTTTTGTTGTTGCACTAATTTGGACTTGAAAATGACCTTTTTAGATCTTGGGCTCCATATGAAAGTTGTAGGTCTATGTCTTACCTTTCCATCCATATAAAGTAGACCTAAATCTGAGATCTATAGCTCTAGATATGACCCAATTACCGAATAGTGTTCCGGTTTGGATTGCACCGACATCTCTTTTCTAAGTTTGATCATCTCTTTGCCTTTGCAATTGAAGTTCTTAAAGTCATTAATGAATCCTTTCATTTATGTGATAGGCCTGCATTTAAAATGGACATTTACCATAAATTAAAAGTATCTTATATTATTAGATAGATTATTATAACACGTACTTTAGTTAAGAAGTTATTGATACTTCAAGTGCAAAATGATGATGTAAAACCATGCTAAAAATGCACTTTTGAGTATTAATCATCTATATATAAAAAAGATGTTTGGCATGTGGGACTATTCTTGCAAGTCGACTTGCACCAGGTCTTTTTTCAATTGGGCTAAGAGGTTGTTTGAAATTATAGTAGCGATTGCGCTTTAAAGTGTTTTTCGTTTATAAATAGATAAAAATAATGTTTTTTTTAAAATTATTTTTAAGATTAGCATATCAAAATAATATGAAAACATAAAAAATAATTTTTAACAATTTTTTTCTTCTAAGTGTTTGGATCCAACCCCTTCTTCTTCTTCTTTTTTTCAAGTTTTTTGGGTGTTTTTATTTAGATACATTTTTTTATATAAAAAAACTTAGCATGGTATTACAATTTTTTTCACAATTCTTAAATAAAACTATAGGTTTCGTGGGAATGTTAATAATTTGTTTTCAATTAATATCTAATATAAAAAAATAAATAAAAATAACTTATGAATATTAAATTAAAAAAATTAGTTTTACATTTTTTAAATAACATAATTTTAGTAGGTTTATTTTTTTATCTTTAATTAGATATCATTTTAATATATTTTAAACTTGCTTTGAACATGATGATATATTTTTATTAAAAAAAACTTATAATTAAAAAAACATGCTTTCATCAAAATAATTAAGAGGTGCATTACTAAGAAAAAGAAACTGGAGTTTAGATTGATGAAATGTATTTTCTTTACTTATTTATTTTAAATGATTAGATTTTTTTAACAAACTTTTATTTTTATTATTTATGTCATTATTAAAATCCATGCTCCTCATAATTTTTTTAAATCGTGCTATTGTTGTTGTTTTTTTAAAAGAGAACTCTTTTACAATTATGCGATTGTCTTTTTTATGAATAATTATATATTTGTATGATATCTATAAATTTTTTAAATAATTGATTGAATATTATTGAAATAAGTTTTCCCTTAACTTTTTTATTGTTATATATATATATACACTATTCATGCATAGAGATGATTAATTCATAATTTTTAATTTTTATTGAAATTGCTTTCATGATTATAATGAGTTTTTGCTTAAAATGCTCCTCATTATTTTTTTTTCCAAAATTAAAAAAATATATGAAAAAATACAATTTTTTATGATTCTTTTTATTCAATGAATGAAACATGTTATTATTACAAAACAAACCTTTTTTATAAAGATAAAAATAAGTACATGAAAAAATAGTTTTCTAAATAATTTCATTCATTATTTTTTCAACAAGTGTTTATGACTAGTTCAATCCCAATCATTTTATTTTGAAACTTAACCCAATTCAACATCAACAAATTATAATGTTAATATCACAATGTTAATTACGGTGTTTGTTAGTTTTATAATAATTATTTTTAAAAGTATTTTATATTTAAAAATATATTTTATATTTTTCAAAAATTAATTTTAAAATCAGTATATCAAAATAATAAAAAACATAAAAAATTAATTTTAAATAAAAAATTTAAAAATTACATTTCAATTTCATTCCCAAACACTACTATAACTAAGAAGTTCTGCATAACACTGTGCAAGAAACTTTTCCGTTATGATCTAATATCAATATAATCTTTTCCTCTAACGTGCTGGGTTTTTAAAAGAAATGTTTAGGAGTGTAATTAAAATTAGTTTTAATATGTTTTTTATTTAAAAATATATTAAAATAGAAAAACTAAAAAAATCTCCAGCGTAAGCCAGTTAAAATTAAAAAAAAATTGTTTTCTTAATATTAATAGCAATACTTCAAAACCCAGCACATTTTTTCGCTATCATCTCCACCGTCTAATCAACTGACTTTCAAAACTCAGAAGTCAAACGCAACGGCATTTAAAAAATAACTAACGTAAAACAAGCAGTAACAACAACGTTTTCTCATAATCCCCAAAACAGAGGATCCAACCCCGCCTCACCCCACGCCCCAAAACCACCACACCACCCCGATCTCGAAGAAGACCCATAAAACATAGTTTTCTCGTCAATAATAAAAAAACTACAAGAACTATGTTTTAATTCGTTGTTTAATTTTTTGGAGAAAGAATAGAGTGACCAAACCCTAGTGTCATGATCAGATGCTTTAAGCTTTACAGTAATCGAAGGCAAGACCAGCATGATCAACTCCAGCAACGGCATGATTTCAACGTCATCGACGTCGGCGAACACGCAATCACCGGGATTAAAGACATATTTTAAAACCCCAGAAGGACGTTATAAGCTTCACAATGAAAAGACGCATCCTTCTGGTCTCCTTCACTATGCCCATGGAAAAACTGTTACTCAGGTTTTCTCTTTTCTATCTATTCCATTTCATTTTTGAGTTCTTAGTTTTGGGATTGCCCATTTTGGTTAAAAACCGAATATTTTAAGAATATTTGTTTTTTTGGTTTTTGGCTCACTAATTTAATAATTTTTTGTCATTACATTTGTTGAATGGTTTTTCTTATCTTTTTTTTATCATTAATAATTCATTAATTTCAAGGGTTTTTATCAACACCGTAATATGCTTATTAGAATCAACATGTACATGTTTATCCGCAAAATTTGATATTCTATCGTCAGTGTTAGAGGCATCTTTTAGTTAATTTGATAATGCCTAGCTGTATGTTTTATAGACGTCTTAATTTTAGTTTTTGAAAATAAATTTGATTAACAGGTAACCCTAGCTATTATCAAAGACAAGCCTACCCCATCAACACCGACGGCCCCACCTTCAGGTTTCAGTACAGGCAGTGGTGTACGATCAGCTGCTGCTAGGTTGTTGGGTGCTAGCAATGGAAGCCGTGCGCTTAGCTTTGTTGGAGGGAATGGTGGGAGTAAAAGTATTAGTAGTAGTAGTAGAATTGGATCATTGGGGACATCATGCTCAAGTAATTCCATGATCAATTCAAATTTTGATGGGAAAGGGACTTATTTGATCTTCAATGTAGGGGATGCCATCTTTATATCTGATTTAAATTCTCAAGATAAGGTAAGTTTATATTTTTAAGTGGTATTTTTTAATGGAAACAACGGGGAGGCATTTAAGAGGTTCTTTGTTTTAATATAGGAGGACCCAATAAAATCGATCCATTTTAGTAATTCAAATCCTGTGTGCCATGCCTTTGATCAAGATGCTAAGGATGGACATGATTTGCTTATTGGCTTGAGTTCTGGGGATGGTAAAATCTTAACTCGAGGTTGGATTGCATTTCTTTTTCTTTGTTGAAAATTTAAGCTTTCTGATTTGAGTGGCTATATTTTTCTTATTGCAGTCTACTCAGTGTCACTGAGACAGCAATTACAGGATGGTGGAAAAAAGCTAGTTGGGGCCCATCATTATAACAAAGATGGTTCTGTTAATAATAGGCAAGAATATCTATAGTGCCTTCATAGTACGACCATTTCTTTATCATGCATGCTTGTACATCCAGGCTGTCTTATTGTCTTATTTAACTGATGATCTTCTTGTTAAAATATCACATATGCATACATAACTTCAATGAGCTGTGAGAATCAGTGTGATTTGATCATAATGCAAGTTACGAAGTAAGGTTGCTTAAGGAACAGTTTTATACTTATCATTTCATAATTTACTTTTGAATATTTATGACTTATGAATCATCAAAATATCAAAGATAGGTTGCACACAAAGGAAAATAGTTTGGGCGAAGATACTCTTTTGTTTTCATTATGTTGTATAGGCATGATTATTCTCAATATCCTGGATATATTTTGGATCAAGGTCATACTGGTGGGGGATGATTTGATTGCAAAGTAAGAAAATGAAGTGAGGTTTTTTAATTAGCCATGTTTATCAGTTCTTTCATCTTTCAAAAGTGATTATGATCACTTAGGAAATTGGGAAAGCTTCCAGTGGATGGATTCTGGGCTGTTATCAGAATGCACCACTGAGTGAATAGCGCATATTTGAATTTGTAGTCTACCAAGTCTTTTTAAATGGTTTGTGGATTGGAAAATTAGAGATTCAAGGGTTTAGGTTCTCGGATACCAGTTTATATGGTTTTTAAATGGAGTTGGGGATGAATGGGAAGGGCAACTAGCATCACATTGGTGGGATTTCTAGAAATCATCGCTGTAAATCTTCAAAGCACAAGATACCCTTGCATTGTAGAGTCAAACTAAAATGCATAAAAAGTTATTCGTTTTTGTTGCCTGCATGACCAGGTGCTGCCAATGCTATTCCCTGTGAAATCAAATATAAAATGGACCTTGAAATGATGTCCAAGTACTTGTATTGTGTGGGTAACCTTTTCCTAACAGCGCAGAACTTTCTTTAGGCTACAAATAGAAAAGCTTTCGAGCAATCCATGCCATATAAACTCAAAATGGTTTGTTGATCTTGCTCGATATCTTCTATGAACTCTGAAATCTTGGTTCCCCTTTTAGAAATTAAAAGAACAAAAATCCCTTGAGTGGAAATGTTGGATAAAAAAATCATTTAGTTACGTATGTATAAATATGTATGCATACACATTGCACTTATGATAATTGAGTATTATGTACAAAACCAATTTAATTAATGCTGCTTATTTTCAACAGTCGTTGTATGAGTATTGCATGGGTTCCTGGAGGAGATGGTGCTTTTGTTGTTGCACATGCTGATGGTAATTTGTATGTCTATGAAAAGGTAGGCCTTGAACATGAAAAGGATTACATTGTCCCGTCTTCCCAAAATTTCTTAGTTCAAGATGTATCAAGAGATCTTAATATCTATTCTATTACTTTTCTTTTCCTCTAGAGCAAGGATGGTGCTGGTGATTCTTCATTCCCTGTTATCAAAGATCAAACTCAATTCTCTGTTTCACATGTCCGCTACAGTAAGGTAGAAGAGTTTGTCTTGTTAGAATTAAAGCTATGTAATAGTCTTACTTTGATTGATGCTTCATAAACGAAGTTTCTAATGGTGCAAGCAATTTTTAACTAGGAATTATTTTTAAAATCAGCAAGCTATTATGGTAATGGGCACCATGTATCTATTACTTCTCCCTTTATTAGGTAGCTCCTCAATAAATACCATAGCCAAGTATTGCTCAAATGTCCATGAGACATGAAACCATTTTGCATTTTGTTCCCAAGGTAAGGTCGATGTAATACATAGAAGTGTAGATTTGTGCACCTGACACTATGATTGAGGTTTTAAATCTTTCTGCAACATTATGTTCTGGTTGTTTAGGTTCATTCTTTTAGTCAATAATTACTCTCTTCCATGATTGTTGGAGACTTTATCTGGCAACTCAGTTTTCACTCTTGTATTGTTCTAACTGTTGTGTGGAAAGCAGTGGCTTCACTGGACACTGATCATCTCACTCTACAACTATAATCAATATAGTGAATGCTGTTGTTTTCTTCATGTACATGGAGGGTCATGTGCTTGACTGCTGGGACAATTCTTCACAGTCAGCCCTGCTGCTTAACAATTAGTGTTGATCGGTTAACTGTCATCATATGTATCTTGGAATACATGTATTTGTGCGTGTTTGTGTGTAAATTTGCGTGTGCTCATGTTTTTGTGGGTATTATTAACTTATGCCCTGCTGCTTAACAATTAGTGTTGATTGGTTAACTGTCATCATATGTATCTTGGAATACATGTATTTGTGCGTGTTTGTGTAAATTTGCGTGTGCTCATGTTTTTGTGGGTATTATTAACTTATGCCTGCCATTGTTGCTTTGTTCAGGTCTTAAACAAATTGGATTCATGGATGCAGTTGTAGTATAAAGTAATATAAAAAGTAAACTATACTTATGCCCATATAGATTCATCAATGTTCTCTGTCTATATAGTTAAAAATTTCTCAATATCACCCCTCTGGTTTTCATGAAGTTCCCTGTGGTAAACCCTCCTTTCAAGTTATATTTGACTTTTTAAAGGTTTCTTTTAAGTATTTTTATGAGATAGTATCACACATATTGGGATTTGAGAGTAAAGGATGAGAGACAAGTGAAATAAGAAAGAGAAGACTGTAAAATTGAGCCTTCCATTAAATTCTGATAGCTATTTAGTGGTCAGGGTCAATATTGAAACTTTTTGGATACTACAAGGGTAACATTGGAGTTTTAAAGTTAAGTTTACCATTGTATAAAGTATAGTTGAAACACTGAATTAAATAATCCAAGATTTTAGGTTTGTTAATTGCTTTAGAACATGCCTATTTGGTTACTCTAAATGTAAGAAGCATGCAGGATAGGTTCCTAACATCTCGGGACTTAACCCAACTGATGTTTGCAGCAATTATATTGTGCCAATGGAGAGATCAGTGAAGCAGGGCCCTGTTGCTCAACCTCATTTGTAGATTTTCCAATTTCCCATGCCTACTTGTGTTTATCTTGGTTTATTATTTAGATGGTGTCCATATGTGCTTAACTGCTTTTGTTAGATTTGTATGTCCATTCCTCATTTCCTATTCTTCAAATCTCCCATCCAAAGGCTTTCATCCTGCTCTAGTGATAGATTAGTTTTCTCCTTATATCTTGATTATATACTTTTCCAACTAAATATGCAGTTCTTTCCATGACTCCTACAAACTGCATGCAGAGTAACCCAATTGCCAGATGGCATATTTGCCAAGGTTCAATCAATGGCATTGCTTTCTCAAATGAAGGGACCTATTTAGCAACTGTTGGAAGAGATGGTATAACACTGTACATATTGTTGCATCCAGTATTTTTTTTTTTCCTGCATTGGTAGGTAGTGTAATTGATCTTAGTGTTTTGCTAGTGCAGGTTACTTGCGAGTCTTTGACTATTCAAAAGAACAACTTATATGTGGCGGGAAAAGTTATTATGGTGCTCTACTATGTTGTGCTTGGAGGTGACTAGCTTTACCAGTTTTCAAGTCATAATTTATTGCTATCTCTGGAAAATTCTCTCTCAATATTTTGAACTTGTTGTACTCATGGGAGAAGGGCCGTTACTCTGAGCTGACATAGCCTAAGACCCTTTTACATTCAACCTTGAATTCTTTCTTTTCTGTTGGTCTTTTGCATTTGAAATATTTATATTGTCTTCAAGAAAACTGATGATGAAAAGTGTCACCCTCTCAGCATGGATGCAAAATATATTTTGACTGGAGGAGAAGATGACCTAGTTCAAGTTTGGAGTATGGAAGATCGGAAGGTTGTTGCGTGGGGTGAAGGACACAATTCATGGGTAAGATTCTCAAATCATCATGGTTGATTGTCAATTACATGATTCTGGTCATCTTATACAGTAGTTATCTGATGGTGCCTGGCAGGTAAGTGGAGTGGCTTTTGATTCATATTGGTCATCACCAAACTCAGATGGCACAGGGGAGAATGTTGTGTACCGGTTTGGTTCTGTTGGTCAGGTATGGTATACAGTTTTGTTGCAATTCATGGGTGACTTGTTGCACAGCTAGCTAAAAGCAGTTTTAAGTTCCGGGGCAGATGGAGCTCATAGGAATTGAATATGATATCCAAAAAACTAATATCTGGGTGCTGAGCATGATATATCACTTTGGTTTAAGTTAATATTGTAATGGAGGTGCCCAAGATTTTTAAATCCTGGGAGGGTGCTTTCAAACAGTCATGGTTCTAAATAAGCAATAAGATGAATATTTTGTATTTTAGCTCTAGGAAAACTGCAGAAATAGGGGAGCATTAATATTGACGGAAAAAACATATCGATTGCTATAAATAAAAGCACAAACTATGTCAAAACATTAATTTGATGAACATGCCTTGCTTATTGTCTTTTAATAACTACTATTGCTTTTATTAATTTTTAATTACTACTTTTAGGCATTCTACCTCAATACAAATTCTAGTAGATGTATAAATCTTACATAAACTCGTTGCCATCATGTATGTTAATCTCATTTCGATGTAACATTTTACTCAAAAGGGGAGACAGAAACTCGATTCTAAGTTTAGTCAAATTGCTGTTGAGTCCTGAGAGGCACATTATCATTATTATTATTATTATTATTATTATTTTTATTATTTTATTTTATTTTATTTTATTTTGTACAAGAGGCTTGGATTTGGGAGTGGTGATTCTGGGTGGTGGTACACCAATCCCAAAAAATCAACAATGATGTGTGTGTGTGTGTGTGTTTGTGTTTTGTTTTTTTTTTTTTTATTTCCAATACAGACCAAACACCAAACAATTATTTTCAAGTAGTTTTTATCTACAGAGCCAAACAATGAAAAATAATGTATATTCTAGGAAAACATCTATCATGTGGAATATATTTTGAAAAAGCATGTTTTTTTTACAAGAAATGGAGCATTAGAGTTTCAATAAGATGATATTTTCCATATTGTTTGGTTGGGAAAGGGCGGTGGGCCTTCACTTTTCTCTAAAAAGATGGCAAATAAACAAAAATATGTATTTTAATCTTTGATGACTTTTTTTAATGATTATATTTTGTTTTGCAACATGCATGATACATTTAATTGTAATATTTTTGTGCCACTTGTACAGCACACATGCATAGAACCTGGTTAATAGAAGAGTGTAGGGAGTTGTTTAAAGACTACTTGATCAGATTACAAGGTTGAGTTATTGTGATTATTCTTGTTTGCAAACAAAAAAATAATTTAAGTGTAATTTTAACTGCTGGCGCAGCTTAAAACCATTCTAATTGTATATTTTAGCTCGATGGGATCAACAGTTCCAAGGAGAAGTGAAAAAGATGAGCACTTGAGATAAAAAAATTGAAGTATGCCCTAACTCTTTCTCCATAACCTTCTTAGGAACTCCAGTCAAAATACATGCTAACATGGCAATACATTTATTAGTCCCTTCCTTTCACAGTAAGAAGAGGAACACAACTTACCAAGAATATTAATGATTCATATAAATCACTTATTGGTAGAAGCCCCAAATGGTGCAATCTGGCATATCTTAACCAAACCCTTTGCATGATATGGGTGAGCTCGGTTCAAGTCATCATTGATCAATGGATCTATAAGCCTGTTAATGAAGCAAATTCAATGAAGCAACAACTGGGGAATTCATGTTCTCATCATCTTTGGTAAAACCAAGTCCACTGCGTAGACATTCATAAATGGCTTTTGTATATTTGCAATGTATTGGACCTCTTTCTGTGTTTATTTTTCAAACACCAGTATTAGAAGCTCGTTGAGATACTTTTAGTAGATTGAAAACGAATGCCTGCAGCAGTTAATAACATGCGGTATGAGTTAAAACTGACTTTGGCAAGTGACTTGATATATTGAGGTGTGATATGTATGGTCTTCTATAACTGTCCTCTAGTTTTTCCCAGTTTTTTTGACTGCGTTAAAGGCTTCTTAAGTAACCATGTTGCCACTTGTTTGTTCTGTCAACAGGACACACAGTTACTTTTATGGGATCTGGAAATGGATGAGATTGTAGTGCCATTACGTAGGTGCCCCCCTTCTGGTGGATCTCCTACTTTCAGTACTGGAAGTCAGTCTTCCCACTGGGACAGTGTTATCCCAGTTGGAACTCTGCAACCTGCTCCTAGCATGCGTGATGTTCCAAAGCTTTCTCCTGTAGTGGCTCACCGTGTTCACACGGAACCTCTTTCTGGTTTAGTGTTTACGCAGGAATGTGTTCTTACTGTTTGTAGAGAGGGCCATGTAAAAATCTGGATGAGACCTGGAGCCTCAGATAGCCAGTCAGGCAACTCGGAAACCATCTCAAGTACCAGTTTGAAGGAGAAGCCATTATTGTCAAGCAAGATTGGCAGTTCTACATATAAGCAATGACCAAATTGTCATGAGATTCCAAGGCAAAATGGATCTCTTCATCATTGATTTAATTTGAAATTGCTGGTATGGCTGCCCATCCCAATTCCACAGTTGTTTTTCTCAGAGTTAGAGCTGGATGAATGTTCTGATTGCTGGAGGATTCATCAACTGGGTCCATTTGTGCATTGAGAGATAAAATGCCATTTATGGCACTAAGAGCTCAGGAGGGAGATAACCCCCTATGTAAGTACAAAACAGTTGTTGCTAGGATATATCTTATATAATATTTAATTTCTGACAGAAATAATTTGAAGTTACTCTTTGAGATTTACATTTCAGAGGTGCATAGGAGTTCATTTGATTCTGCTGGTAATGAAATTTCACAATAGCTATATAATTTTTGCCGGATATCATGAAGCTCTCACACGTGTGATAAGCTTTTCATGTTATGGTTATGAGGTATTTATTTCTCTTGGATGTATCCTTGATTTGGAAGAAAAATTATTCTTTTGTTTAGTACTAGATATGGGTTATGACACTGAAGTTATGCTGAGGAACACTGAACTATGGGAGACTAGTGCTGTATTTATATTCATTTTGTTTTATTCTGGCAAACAGGGTGAACTACACTATACCGTGCTAGCAAGATTTTTCCTTGTGATTTTTCCATAGTCTTGTCCCCTGTATTTCCCTTATCTGTTTTGCTACCAATCCACCTGGGAGGTTTCCCTGTTCGAATCTCTCTATGGAAGACTTGGCCTGCCAAGACCCCATATTTTAAGGTGGTAATATAGCCCCTTAAATTCTGTGGTGGTCAAATTGGTACCCAACGCAAACTACTAACACCTAGCATTAATTTCTATTGTTGATGCGTGCCATTGATGAATTGAAGAGGAAACAGAAGAAAAAAAGGCCGAAGATAGGAGAGGAGAAAGGCAGACAGCTTGCAAAAGCGTTGTTTTTCAATTAATTATCAAAAGTGTTAATCTCATAAAAAAATAGTTAAATAGTTTAAAACAGATAATACAATGAAGTCTGAAATAGAATAAAATGATTTCCAATTACAAAATTAAATGAAAGTTATATAAAATAGACTTGTATGTGTTCTTAGATGTGTTTAATCTCTTCATCAAATAGAGAAGAGCTAAGTTATTCTGTTGTCTTCTTTGAACGTGCACATGTAACTTGTGACGTAGATTTGGTTTGGTGTCTTTATCAACTTTCTTGAAGTTGAAACAACTCGATCTAATCGAGTATATCTCCTGAGAACTGTAGTAATTTATCATGGATTAGAATCAATTTGTTGCCATATATCTCAAGTGATTTAAGTGTAGTTTAAATTAGGTTGCCCAACTTAATGAACTAAGAAATGCCGTGCCTTGTCATTCTTGGTGAAACATAATTTGTCATCCAAAATAGTATCAATATGTCTCCTTTGTGTTGATGCCTCTTTTACGTTGATAAGAAGGGTAATTAGATAGGGTTCTTACTTAAGGTAGTCGGTTGCCAATTCGGTTGGCATTTGTTTTTGTTTTTTCTGAGAACAATAAATTTTAATTCTGGAGTATCCAAAATATGAATTGCAACTGGAAGACAAAAAACAACTTCATATTATTTTATAACATTTATATTTTCTTTCCTTTCCCTTTCTGTTCTCAATTTCCTTTCTTTTGTCCGCCCAATTAGACCAGGACTTCTAGAGTCTAGAGACCATTGAAGAGGCAAGGCTGTTAATTACCATCTTTGCAAGATATGGTGTTTATTGACCTTGGTGCTTTGATGAACTTTTCAAGATTATCGGATTCATTGATGGGAAGAGATCGGATGCTAGTTTCCGAGTTTTTATATCTAACAATTGAAGACAGATGAGCCTCTTGCCTCTTCCTCACCTACTCTCTAGAAAGAGAGATGTAGTTTTTTTATATCATTTATGGTCCATTCTAATATATTTTTGTGTATTTTTAATGTTTCTAATAACTTATCTTCTTGATGTGCATTAATTTTGAAAGAGATTATTACCGGAAAAATTTCATTTTCTCCTAAAAATAAGTATTTAACATTGAATGACAATGACTTCAAATCAGGTTTGGGTGGTTAAATACTTGAAGTTATGGACTTAATTGATCTTGGTAACAATTCTTTAATTTATGGTCTCTAATTACTTTTCTTTGATTCTTCTTGAAAATAAATTATTTGCAAATCATCATATTTATCGATCTCAATTTCACTGAAAGTGGTTTGAAATTGATCATGAATTAATTTTTCAGTAAAGTTTACTTCCTATAAATCATTATCATTTCTAAGTTGCTTGTAAATATTGAAAATATTTATCTTCAATGTCATGTTTTCAAATGATGGTTTTATTAGTCTATTCCTATAATTAATCAATACATTAGAAGTTGCAAGAAACGAACGTCTTAAAATAACAAAAAATAAATTACATGCTTCAACATGTTGTGTATTCAAGATAATAAAATCCACAGATAAATGAATTTATTGACTTGTTGATTAGTACTCAAAAGTGCATTTTTATCATGGTTTTATATCATCATTTTGCACTTGAAGTATCAATAACTCCTTAACTAAAGTATGTTTTATAATAATCTATCTAATAATATAAGATACCTTTAATTTATGGTAAATGTTTATTTTAAATGCAGGCCTATCACATAAATGAAAGAATTGATTGATGAATAAGAATTGAAATTGAAAGGATAAAGAGATGGTCAAACTTAGAAAAGAGACGTCGGTGCAATCCAAACCGGAATACTGTTCGGTAATTGGGTCATATCTGAAGCTATAGATCTCAGATTTAGGTCTACTTTATATGGATGGAAAGGTAAGACATAGGCCTACAACTTTCATATGGAGCCCAATATCTAAAAAGGCTATTTTCAAGTCCAAATTATTGCAACAACAAAGAAGCCTGAATCTGTCCTCTTGCCCGAACACTGTTCAGTATTTTGGCCATATCTGGAGTTCTAGAAGTCAAAATGAGCTGAATTTTTTACACAAGAAAACTGAGACAATTTCTTATAACTTTCATGTTTTCAAGTGGCTATAAGTTTGATGTCATCAATGATGTTTTGGGTAGATAAGAGAAGATAAGGATCGTCACCAAGTCAAGCGTTGGCCACCTACTCATCAATTAGCCATCAAATCAATAGTTTCCAATTTTGGTCTATAAAAGGAGGCATTTGCCATGCATTTAGGCATCTTGGTATCCAGATCAAGATCATGCTCTTGTTTTCTCTCTTGTATTTTTTGTATTGCTTATTTCATTAATATCAAGTTAATACTTTTCATTTTTTTTTGCTTTGTTAACTCTTATTTTGTTTATGTTCTTATTTTGTTTATCTATTTTTCTTTTTTTCATTATGTCTAGCTAAGTTTATTATGTAAAGGTGAAAAGGTTATACTAATGGTATAAGAATAAGTATAGTATAAACTTAATATGGACTTTAATGTTTGATACTAACATGTTTTATATTTGTTATCTTGTTCACTCTTTAATACTTTGCTTGTTAAATGACTAATCTTGATTTATGTTGTATAACACTTGGTACAACAAATGCTTGACACTTTCATAGCCCATATTGTATGGTATAACATAAGTTATAATCATGAATGGTTGACGAAATTTACAAGTATTAGTATTAATTGAATAAGATGACTAATGTAATCATGTTAACAATCTATAATATGATTGCAACCTCCTTTGTATATTGTTTGCAATAGAATAACAAGAGTTTATACTATACTTGTTTGACATACCATTAGTGGATCCTCTAATCTTGACATTGTTTGTTATCGTTGTTTAATCCTTTAATTTTTCATCTCAAAGTTCTCATCAATTTTTTTTTCTTTCTTCTTTATTGTTGTTGTTGTTGTTGTTGTTATTATAGTTATTACTATTATTATTGTTGTTTTTGTATTGTTGTTATTTATAATTTGTACAATAACCTCCCTGTGGTTCGACCCCGGTCTTGCCGGGTTATTTATTACTTCGACACTCCTGCACTTGGGAGAAGACATCAATCTTTTCGTCATGTCAAGTTTTTGGCGCTGTTACCGGGGAGGTAAGTTTTGTATAAATTATAATATTTATTTTATTTTCTCTTTTCACTTTTCTTGTATATAACTTTGTTTCTTTTCTCTTGTTTCTTTTTTTTTCCTTTTTCTTTTTATTTTATTCCTACACGTGCATGAGAGTGTGGTCATGTACATCAAGTGGTAGACTTTGTAGGGTATCCTCATCATTTTTAGAAAATATGGCCGAAGAAGATAATCAATCACTTCATAATGAGAATAATGAGAGTAACCGTGCTATAATATTTAGAGACCACATAAATCTCATAAGAATAAGTGCACCATCATGTATAACTTTTCCTCCCGATACATCTCATTTTAATTTTAAGCCAGGTATTATTCAACTTTTATCTTCTTTTCATGACTTAGAATTGGAAAATCCATACTTGCATTTAAGGGAATTTGAGGAGGTCTGCAACACATATAATAATTTAAATTTTAGTATGAACACCATCAGATTAAAGCTTTTTCCTTTTTCATTAAAAGATATAGCTAAAACATGGCTATAAAATTTGAGACCAGGATCCATTCGTGCTTGGGATGAAATGCAACAACAGTTTTTAAAGAAGTTTTTCCCATCTCAAAGAACAAATTCTTTCAAACACAAATCACCAGTTTCACTAAAAAACCAGGGGAAACATTTTACCAATATTGGGATAGGTATCGAGACTTGCTTAGTACTTGCTCTCATTATGGTTTTGAAACATGGAGATTGGTTTCATGATTAGTACTCAAAAGTGTATTTTTATCATGGTTTTATATCATCATTTTGCACTTGAAGTATCAATAACTCCTTAACTAAAGTACGTTTTATAATAATCTATCTAATAATATAAGATACCTTTAATTTGTGGTAAATATTCATTTTAAATGCAGGCCTATCACATAAATAAAAGGATTGATTGATGACTTTAGGAACTTCAATTGTAAAGGCAAATAGATGATCAAACTTAGAAAAAAGATGTCGGTGCAATCCAAACCGAAACACTATTCGGTAATTGGGTCATATCTGGAGCTATAGATCTTAGATTTATGTCTACTTTATATGGATGAAAGGTAAGACATAGGCCTATAACTTTCATATGGAGCCCAAGATCTAAAAAGGTCATTTTCAAGTCCAAATTATTGCAATAATAAAGAAGCCCGAATATGTCCTCCAACCCGAGCACTGTTCAGTATTTTGGCCATATCTGGAGTTCTAAAAGTCGAAATGAGCTGAATTTTTTACACAAGAAAGCTGAGACAATTTTCTAGAACTTTCATGTTTTAAGTGGCTCTAATTTTGATGTCATCAATGACATTTTGGGCAGACAAGACAAGATAAGGATTGTCACCAAGTCAAGGGTTGGTCATATACTCATCAATTAGTCATCAAATCAATAGTTCCTAATTTTGGCCTATAAAAGGAGGCATTTGCCATGCATTTAGGCAACTTGGTGTCCAGATCAAGATCATGCTCTTCCTTTTTTTCTTTGTATTTTTTGTAATATTTATGCTTTGCTTCCATTAATATCAAGTTTATGCCTTTCATTTCCTTTCCTTTGCTTTGTTAACTCTTATCTTATTTATGTTCTTGTTTTGTTTATCTATTTTTCTTTCTTCCATTATGTTTAGCTAAGTTAATTATGTCAAGGTGAAAAGGTTACACTAATGGTGTAAGAATAAGTATGGTATAAACTTAATATGGACTTTAATGTTTGATACTAACATGTTTTATATTTGTTATCTTGTTCACTCTTTAATACTTTGCTTGTTAAATGACTAATCTTGATTTATGTTGTATAACA
>SRLM01000630.1:39836-62712 GCA_015708895.1 Populus ilicifolia | reverse complement strand
TAAGTTTTGTATAAATTATAATATTTATTTTATTTTCTCTTTTCACTTTTCTTGTATATAACTTTATTTCTTTTCTTTTGTTTCTTTTTTTTTCCTTTTTCTTTTTATTTTATTTCTACACGTGCATGAGAGTGTGGTCATGTACATCAAGTGGTAGACTTTGTAGGGTATCCTCATCATTTTTAGAAAATATGGCTGAAGAAGATAATCAATCACTTCATAATGAGAATAACCGTGCTAGAACACTTAGAGACCACATGAATCCAACAAGAACAAGTGCACCATCATGCATAGTTTTTCCTCCCGATGCATCTCATTTTAATTTTAAGCCAGGTATTGTTCAACTTTTATCTTCTTTTCATGGCTTAGAATTGGAAAATCCATACTTGCATTTAAGGGAATTTGAGGAGGTCTGCAACATATTTAATAATTTAAATTGTAGCATAAACACCATCAGATTAAAGCTTTTTGCTTTTTCATTAAAAGATAAAGCTAAAACATGGCTATAAAATTTAAGACCTGGATCCATTCGTGTTTGGGATGAAATGCAACAACAGTTTTTAAAGAAGTTTTTCCCATCTCATAGAACAAACTATTTCAAAAGATAAATCACCAGTTTCACTAAAAACCTAGGGGAAACATTTTACCAATATTGGGATAGGTATCGAGACTTGCTTAGTACTTACCCTTATCATGGTTTTGAAAGATGGAGATTGGTTTCACATTTTTATGAAGGGTTAACATCTAAAGATAGGCAAGTGGTTGAATTGATGTGCAATGGAACTTTTGAAGATAAAAACCCTGATAAAGTAGTGGAGTACTTAGACTTGTTAGCTGAAAATGCTCAAAATTGGGACACCGTGGATACTTATGAGGCACCGAGTAAAACTCAACCTCATATATCTAGTGGAGGTATGTACAACCTTAAAGAAGATCATGACCTTCAAGCCAAGTTTGCATCTTTAGCTAGAAAAGTCGAGGCACTAGAATTGGAAAAAAGTGGTCAATTAAAATCTGTTGAAAACATTGCATGTCAAATATGTGAAACAAATGAACACTCAACCGATAACTGTCCAACCTTGCCTTCTTTTAAAGAATGTCTCCATGAACAAGCCCATGCTTTAAACAGTTTTCAAAGGGCCAACCATAACCCATACTCACAAACATACAACCCTGGTTGGAGAAATCATCCAAATTTTATTTGGAAGAGTGAGAACGATAATGGATAAACTTCACAACCACCATTTCAAGCACACCATAATTTCCAAAATTCTCATGGATATGCACCTCTTTATGCTCCACCTCCTAGAAGAAATCTTGAGGAAACATTGCATGCATTCATTGAAAAGCAAGAGACAATCAATACTCAACTTGCTCAAAACATGATAGCTTTTAAAGATACTCTAGCAAAATTAACATCTGCTCTTAGTTTCCAAGAGACAGGTAAGTTTCCATCTCAACCACAATAAAATCCCAAGGGGCAACACAATGCAAATGCAAATAGTTCCGAAAGCCAATACATGGATCAAGTTAAATCAGTCACTACTCTTCATAGTGGTAAGGTTATTGAAAAACCCTCTCTTGAACCTTATGAGAGCGATGATGAGTCAATCTCTGAGGGTAAGGAAGGGGTTGAATATGAAAATTGCAAAGAAAAGACTGATTTTCCACCAGCACTTCCATCTCCTCAGGCCATGACCAAATAAAGGAAAGTCAATCACAACTCTGAAATCTTTGAAATTTTCAAACAAGTAAGAATCAATATACCTTTACTGGATGCTATTAAACAGATTCCTTCGTATGCTAAATTTTTGAAAGATCTATACACTGTGAAGAGGAAACTGAATGTGAAAAAGAAAGCCTTTCTAGCCGAACAAGTAAGTGCTATTCTTCAGAACAATAATGCTTTGAAATATAAAGACCTTGGTTGTCCTATAATTTCTTGCTTTATTGGAGAGCATAAAATTAAAAGCATAAAATTAAAAGAGCCTTACTTGATCTTGGTGCTAGTGTGAATTTACTTCCATATTTAGTTTTTTAGAGTCTTAATATAGGTGAGTTAAAACCAACTTCTATAACTATTTTACTTGCTGATAGATCTGTAAAAGTGCCTAGAGCAATAATTGAAGATGTGTTAGTACAAGTCGATAAATTCATTTATCCTGTGGATTTTGTTGTCTTGGACACACAACCTGTTAAGACATGTAATTCATTTCCTATTAGTTTAGGACGTCCATTTCTTGCAACTTCTAACTCATTGATTAATTGTAGGAATGGACTGATGAAGCTATCACTTGGAAACATGACATTGGAGATGAATATTTTCAACATTTGCAAGTAACCTGGAGATGATAATGATTTACAAGAAGTAAATCATATTGACGAATTAGTTTATGATCAACTTGAATCTACTTTAAGTAAAAATGAGTTGGATGAATCAGAAGATTTACAAATGATTTATTCTAAGGAAGAAATCACAGATGAAAAAAGCACAAAAAATGTTGATGTTGATCTTTTGTTAATAGTGACAACAAATTCGACATCTGACATCACACCAATCGATGATTACTTTCCTAATGAATCCTTAATTTCTCTTAATCCAATGCCTTGGTATGATAAAAATATTAATTTTCTTGCTTTAGGAGATTTGCCAACTGATTGGAGTACCAAAAACAAAGAAACATTTTTGAATGAAGTGAAGAACTTTTATAGTGATGACTCTAACTTATTCAAATATTATCCTGATCAAATATTTCAAAGATTCATTCCTAATAATGAGGTAAGTAGTGTCATTAAACTTTGTCATTCTGATGCATGTGGAAGTTATTTTTTGTCAAAAAAAACAGCTAAAAAAATCTTTCAAAATGGATTTTATTGGCCCACCATGTTCAAGGACACGCATGCATTCTGCAAAGCTTGTGAAAATTGTCAAAAAGTTGATACTGGTCAAAAAGTTTTATTTTATAATTCTCAACTCTATGCATTCCCTAGAGAGCTAAGACCAAGATGGAGGAATTCTTATGGGGCCTGTGATATTGAGAATTCAATGAATGACAATGAGTTTAAGGAAAATGAACATCGTTCGAAAGCTTACTTTGATAATTTTCCTAGTAAAAATGAATCAACTGGTTTGAATGATCTTGTAGATAAAGGTTGATTATTTTATTTTCTCACATTGTTTTTATGCTTCTTTTTAAGTGATGTTTTTACTAGTTTCTCTCACCCCGGTCAAATGACGGATAACGGTACTTCATGACTTAATTTTGTTCTTTTAGTTTCCCACAATAACTGATATCTGTGTATATATTGTGCAATTCTTTGAATCTCTCTTCCAATTCTCATTTGAAAATGGACACTAATCTTGAAAAATTAAAAAAGTATTTTTCCACTTTACCTCAGAATACGATTCCAAAAATTTACCATGCTAAATGTGCAAGATTGAGATTGTTAATGAATCATGGAATTCCTAAAGATATTCGCTGGTTGATTAAAGCGAAGGTCCGATTATTAGGTGAGTTCTCTAACTCCTTTATTTCACACATGCCTAGAACAAGTAAAAGCACTTTTGTAAAGAAACATCATGCAAAATGGCTGAAAATCTGTCATCGATTTGCCAGATGCACTTGTAACGCATAATATCATTCTATAGGAATGGTATCTATAAATCATGAAGATAAAATACAGTTCATTAAGGATAGCCTGAGTAAGGAGTCTTTAGATAATCTTCTATTGACTCTTGAGACGCATCCTAGTGGAGATGTGCATCATGTAATTCATGATTTATGACCACTATTTCATAAAGAACATGATCGACTTAGTCTTGGGAATCTGACAAAAAAAGACCCTATTTGCCAGTTTTTAAGAAAACTGGATGGGAAGCCTATCCCCGACTCATAGAGGGCGTTTAAGCCGTTCTTAGATGTAAAACCAAGGGAAGATGTGAGCCACAATCACAACTACCTGTACATATATATGCTTTTTTAAAAAAGTAAATAAATAAATAAATAAATAAATAAAGAGAGAGAGAGAGAGTGTGAAACTCTAGCTGACCTCATATAAGTGGTATAATTGCCTTTTTAATTTCTCATCTATAAAACCCTATTTTCCTTCCTTTCATTTCTACTCAACCCACACATTTAAAAAATACTGAAGTGTGTAGAAATGGCAAGTTCCTTAGGTCATCACATAAGAAATATTTGTGTTTTCGGTGGATCTAGTCCTAGGAAAGAAAAGGAGTTTTTAGAATTAGCAAATCATCTTGGTCAAGTGCTAACTGAGAGAAAGATTCATTTAGTATATGAGGGAGGTAGTCTTGGGTTAATGGGAGGTATATCAATAGCTGTATTTTTAGGAGGTAGTCAAGTTTTGGGGGTCGTCCCCGAAGCTTTAACATAAGGGGACATCATTGGAAAAACAATTGGAGAGGAACTTCAGGTCTCTACAATGTCAGCTCGAATGAATGCAATATTTAACCATGCTAATGTCTTCATTGCTTTACTAGGTGGTCTAGGCACATTGGAAGAGATATTTTATAATTCCTCTTAGGCCCAACTGCACATTCACCATAAACCTATAGGTTTGTTAAATGTTAATGGTTATTATGATAAGTTGTTGTCTTTTCTTGCTCACGTTGTGGAACAAGAATTTCTAACATCTTCTACACGACAAATCATAATCTTTGCTGCTACTGCTGAACAATTGATTGACCAACTACAATCTTTCATTCCTGTAATTGATCCTTACATGAGTCGCATAAATTGGTCAACCAAGGAAAGCTGTAAAAAGCTTAGATTGGATTTGAGCCTTCATTTGCGAATCTTTGTGTCTTTTGATTTTATTATTGTGTTTTGTTATTACTTTTATTTATTTCAATGTTTGTTATTTCAGGTGATATCTTCTATACTCTATCTTTCTACCTTTAAACATTGAGGACAATGTCTTATTTTAGTTGGGGGGAGAGGGTAGTAGCTAAAAAAAAAAACTGTGTTTTCTATTTCATAAAGAATGTGCAAAATGGTTGTTACTATGATGACAGAGTAAGAAGAATCTTTTATGACTCTTGAGACGCATCTTAGTAATCATTCGTAACAAGGTCTATTATAATACTTCTTAAAATATTCAGATTTACAAACTCTTGCATTGTTATCACTTAAGTCTTCTCATATACTTATTTAACATGTATTCTTAAACCTTAATTTACACACACACACACACACTTCAACAGATGATTGTGGGTTGCATATTGGATTATTACATTATTTATGTTCTTTTGTTAAAGGTAACAACTAAGTGAAAGGGATAATATATATTTAAAAAAAGAAAAAACAGAGAAAAAAAAGAAAAAAAGAGAAAAAAAAAAGAGAGAGAAAAAGAAACAAAATGATAATAATAAAAATGTAGATAAGTTTGGTTTCGTAGCTTCCCTAACCTAAGCAATTAAGCCCGAAGGGGTGTTTTAACACTTAATACCCCAAAGTCAACTAACTTGGGAGCTATTGGCCCAACGCTTGTTACATGGGTTGAGGAGAAAAGCTTAAGGGAATCAAACATTGCACCATGTACATATCAGTAGGTGCGACTCGAGTTATTAAGCTCGTAGGGGTGTCTTAATACTTAATGCCCTAAGACCAACTGGTTTAGGAGTCATTAGCTGAAAGCTCTTTACATGGGTTAAAGATGCATGGTTTTAAATAATAATCCCAACCCAAGAAAGTTAACCTTAAATATTAGAACACAAATTTTGTTTTCTTCCAAGAAAAGCCTTATAATTATGTGTTGATACATTAAGCACAAAACAAAGATTTTTGAATATCTTGTTAAGAGGTATTGAGCAGGTATATAAATATAACAAGAGTTTGTTTATCTGGATAGAGTAATGGAAGTTAAATAATGAATACCTTGCTTTATAGAATTTGCAAATTATTTTTCTACTTTAACGCTTTGATAAGTAGGGACTAGTAATAAGCTAGTTGGGGGGTTGTGATTAGTCTTTAAAAGTGCATTTTATCATGGTTTTATATCATTTTGCACTTGAAGTATCAATAACTCCTTAACTAAAGTACATTTTATAATAATCTATCTAATAATATAAGATACCTTTAATTTGTGGTAAATGTCCATTTTAAATGCAGGCCTATCACATAAATAAAAGGATTGATTGATGACTTTAAGAACTTCAATTGCAAAGGCAAAAAGATGATCAAACTTAGAAAAAAGATGTCGGTGCAATCCAGACCAGAACACTGTTCGGTAATTGGGTCATATCTAGAGCTATAGATCTTAGATTTAGGTCTACTTTATATGGATGGAAAGGTAAGACATAGGCCTACAACTTTCATATGGAGCCCAAGATCTAAAAAGGTCATTTTCAAGTCCAAATTGTTGCAATAATAAAGAAGCCCAAATCTGTCCTCCAACCCGAGCACTGTTCAGTATTTTGGCCATATCTGGAGTTCTAAAAGTCGAAATGAGCTGAATTGTTTGCATAAGAAAACTGAGACAATTTCCTACAACTTTAATGTTTTCAAGGTCTATTATAATACTTCTTGAAATATTCAGATTTACAAACTCTTGCATTGTTATCACTTAATTCTGCTCATATACTTATTGAACATGTATTCTTAAACCTTAATTTAAACACAACACTTCAACATATGATTGTGGGTTGCATATTGGATTGTTACATTATTTATGTTCTTTTGTTAAAGGTAACAACTAAGTGAAAGGGATAGTATATAATAAAAAAAGAAAAAAAAGAAAAAGAAAAAAAATGATAATAAAACAAAGTTTCGTAGCCTTCCTAACCTAAACAATTAAGCTCGAAGGGGTGTTTTAACATCTAATACCCCAAAGTCAACTGACTTGGGAGCTATTGGCCCAACGCTTGTTACATGGGTTGAGGAGAAAAGCCTAAGGGAATCAAACATTGCACTATCTATATATCAGTATTTGCGACCCGAGTTACTAAGCTCATATAAATTTAACGAGAATTTTGCACTGAGCAGGTATATAAATTTAACAAGAATTTGTTTATCTAGATAGAGTAATAGAAGTTACATGATGAATACCTTGCTTTGTGGAATTTGCAAATTGTTTTTCTATTTTAACGCTTTGATTACTAGGGACTAGTAATAAGCTAGCTAGTAGGTGTGATTGGTACTCAAAAGTGCATTTTTATCATGGTTTTATATCATCATTTTGCACTTGAAGTATCAATAACTCCTTAAATAAAGTATGTTTTATAATAATCTATCTAATAATATAAGATACCTTTAATTTATGATGCAGGCCTATCACATAAATGAAAGAATTGATTGATGAATAAGAATTGAAATTGAAAGGATAAAGAGATGGCCAAACTTAGAAAACAGATGTCGGTGCAATCCAAACCGGAATACTATTTGGTATTTGGGTCATATCTGAAGCTATAGATCTCAGTTTCGGTCTACTTTATATGGATGAAAAGGTAAGACATAGGCTTATAACTTTCATATGGAGCCCAAGATCTAAAAAGGCCATTTTCAAGTCCAAATTATTGCAACAACAAAGAAGCCTCAATCTGTCCTCTTGCCCGAGCACTGTTCAGTATTTTGGCCATATCTGGAGTTCTAGAAGTCGAAATGAGCTGAATTGTTTGCATAAGAAAACTGAGATAATTTCCTACAACTTTCATGTTTTTAAGTGGCTCTAATTTTAACGTCATTAATGATGTTTTGGGCAGATAAGAGAAGATAAGGATTGTCACCAAGTCAAGCGTTGGCCACCTACTCATCAATTAGTCATCAAATCAATAGTTTCCAATTTTGGCCAATAAAAGGAGGCATTTGCCATGCATTTAGGCATCTTGGTGTCCAGATCAAGATCATGCTCTTGTTTTCTCTCTTGTATTTTTTGTATTGCTTATTTCATTAATATCAAGTTAATGCTTTTGATTTCCTTTCCTTTCCTTTGTTAACTCTTATCTTATTTATGTTTTTATTTTGTTTATCTATTTTTCTTTCTTTCATTATGTCTAGCTAAGTTTATTCAAGGTGAAAAGGTTACATTAATGGTGTAAGAATAATTATCATATAAACTTAATATGGACTTTAATGTTTGATATTAACATGTTTTATATTTGTTATCTTGTTCACTCTTTAATACTTTGCTTGTTAAATGACTAATCTTGATTTATGTTGTATAACACTTGGTACAACAAATGCTTGGCACTTTCATATCCCATCATACTGTATGGTATAGTCGACATTTGAGCTATGAAAGGAACTTGATTTGTTGTTAACATAAGTTATAATCATGAGTTCTTGACAAAATTTACAAGTATTAGTATTAATTGAATAAGATGACTAATGTAATCATGTTAACAATCTATAATATGATTGGAACCTCCTTTGTATGTGGTTTCCAATTGAATAACAAGAGTTTATACTATACTTGTTTGACATACCATTAGTGGATCCTCTAACTTTGACATTGTTTGTTATCGTTGTTTAATCCTTACTTTAATTTTCCATCTCAAAGTTCTCATCAATTTTTCTTCTTTTTCTTCTTTATTGTTGTTGTTGTTGTTATTATTATTATTATAGTTATTACTATATTATTGTTGTTGTTGTATTATTATTATTTATAATTTGTACAATTAACCTCCATGTGGTTCAACCCTGGTCTTGCTGGGTTATTTATTACTTCGACACTCCTGCACTTGGGAGAAGACATCAATGTTTTCATCGTGTCACTTGTACTAACACATCTTCAATTATTCCTCTAGGCACTTTTACAAATCTATCAGCAAGTAAAATAGTTATAAAAATTGATTTTAACTTACCTAGATTGAGACTTTAAAAAACTAAATATAGAAGTAAATTCATACTAGCTCCAAGATCAAGTAATGCTCTTTCAATTTTATGTTCTGTAATAAAGCAAGAAATTATAGGACATCTAGGGTCTTTATATTTCAAAGCATTATTATTTTGAAGAATGACACTTGTTCTACTATAAAAGACTTTCTTTTTCACATTCAGTTTTCTTTTCACAGTGCATATATCTTTCAAAAATTTAGCATAGGAAGGAACCTGTTTAATAGTATCCAGAAAAGGTATATTGATCCTTACCTATTTGAAAGTTTTAAAGATTTCAAAATTGTGATTGACTTTTCTTTGTTTGGTCATGAAATGAGGAAATGAAAATTCTGATAGAAAATCAATCTTTTCTTTGTAATTTTTAGATTCAACCCTTTCCTTACGCTTAGAGATTAATTCATCATCTTTCTTATAAGGTTCAAGAGTGGGTTTTTCAATAACCTTACCACTACGAAGAGTAGTGACTGATTTGACTTGATTCATGTGTTGGCTTTTGGAACTACTTGCATTTGCATTGTATTGCTCCTTGGGATTTTGTTATGATTGAGATGAAAACTTACCTTTCTTTTAAAAACTAAGAGCATATGTCAACTTTGTAGGAGTATCTTTAAAATATATCATGTTTTGAGCAAGTATTGATTGTCTTTTACTTTTCAATGAATGCACGCAATGTTTCCTTAAGATTTCTTCTAGGAGGTGGAGCATGAGGAGGTGCATATCCATGAGAATTTTAAAAATTATGGTGTGCTTGAAATGGTGGTTGTGATGTTTATACATTGTTATTATCACTCTTCTAACTGAAATTTGGGTGATATCTCCAACCAGGGCTGTATGTTTGCAAGTATAGGTTATGGTTAACCCTTTGAAAATTGTTTAAAGTATGAGCTTGTTCATAGAAACATTCCTTAAAAGAAGACAAGGTTGGATAGTTATTGGTTGAGTGTTTATTTATTTCATATATTCGACACATAATGTTTTCAACAGATTTTAATTGATCACTCCTTTTCAATTATAATGCCTCGATTTTTCTAGCTAAAGATCCAAACTTGGCTTGGAGGTCATGATCTTCCCTGAGGTTGTACATACCTCCACTAGATGTATAAGGTTGAGTTTTACTCGGTGCCTTATAAGTACCCGCGGTGTCCTAATTTTGAGCATTTTCAGCTAATAAGTCTAGGTACTCCATTGCTTTATCAGGGTCTTTATCTTTAAAAGTTTCATTGCACATCAATTCAACCATTTGCCTATCTCTAGGTGTTAACCCTTTATAAAAATATGAAACTAATCTCCATGTTTCAAAACCATGATGAGGGCAAGTATTAAGCAAGTCTTGATACTTATCCTAACATTGGTAAAATGTTTCTCTTGGCTTTTAAGTGAAAGTGTTGATTTGTCTTTTAAAAGAGTTTGTTCTATGAGATGGGAAAAACTTCTTTAAAAACTGTTGTTGCATTTCATCCCAAGTACAAATGGATCTTGGTCTCAAATTTTGTAGCCATGTTTTAGGTTTTTCTTTTAATGAAAAAGGAAAAAGCTTTAATCTTATGGTATTAATGCTACAATTTGAGTCATTATAGGTGTTACAGACTTTCTCAAATTCCCTTAAATGCAAGTATGAATTTCTAAATCTAAGCCATGATAAGAAGGTAATAGTTGAATAATGAATGACTTAAAATTAAAATAAAATGCATCAGGAGGAAAAACTATGCATGATGGTATACTTGTTCTTGTGGGATTTATGTGTTCTCTAAGTTTTCTAAGATGGTTATTCTCATTATTCTCATTATAAAGTGATTGATTATCTTTTTTGGCCATATTTTCTGAAAATGGTAAGGATACCCTACAAAGTCTACCACTTAATGTATGTGACAACACTCTTATGCCTCTTATGCACCATTATCCATGAAACTACATGGATAAAGAAAATTAGAAGATGGATCATCTTACAAGAAAGAAGGAAAACTCATCTCATGGGAAAATTCAAGACACCATTATCCATGAAAAATCCTTGATATGTTTCATAACATGGGTGGGATACCGATTACTAACTAGGGGTTGGTCATCTAAACAAAGACCATTTATAAAAAATTCAAATTATTTTTTACACCATGGGCAGCTTACTTGATCATAAATCATGGGTTGGTCGCCCGAATAGAGACCATCTAAGAAAAATCCTAAATATTGTTCACAATACATGAAGGTTACATGATCATTGATCATAAGCTGGTCATCGAAATGAGACCATTTATAAAAAATCCAAGATATTTTTCACATCATGAATAGGTTAGCCAATCACTAACCATGACTTAGTCATCCGAAATTAGACGGCTTATAAGAAACCCTAGTTATTTTTCACATTATGGGTAGGTTACCTGATTACAAACCACAGGTTGGTCGCCTAAACAGAGGACATCTATGAAAAATTCTAGTTATTTTCACACCACTGGTAAGTTACCCGATCACTAACCATAGGTTGGTCGCCCGAACATAGACCATCCATGAGAAATCTTAGTTATTTTTCACACCATAAACAGGTTACCCGATCATGAACCATGAGCTAGTTGTTAGAATAAAGACCATCCATTAAAAATCAAAGTTGTTTTTCAAACCATTGGTAGATTACCCCATCATGAACCATGAGCTAGTAACCTAAATAGAAATCATCCACGAAAAATCCTAAACATTTTCACATGATAGGTAGGTTACTCGATCATGAACAACGGGCTGGTCGCTTGAAGAGAGATCATTCATGAAAAATCTATGATATTTTTCACATTATTGACAGGTTACTTGATCATGAGCCACAACAAGGTCGCTAAAATACAAATCGCTCTTGAAAAATCCTAAATATTTTACACACACAAGTAGGTCACCCGAACTCGTACTATTTTATCTTCGAGCTTGTCACTCAGTAAAATGACCAAGTTGATAAAAAGTTTGTATTTTTCATACAATGGGTAGGCTATTTGAATATAAGCCATGATCAAGTTGTCTGATGAAAGACAACAAGCAACTTACCTGATCACAAACCACGGGCTGTGGTTAGTACTTAAAAGAGTATTTTGTTCAAGGTTTTATATCATCATTTTCTACTTGAAGTATCAATAACTCCTTAACTAAAACATGTTTTATAATAACATATGTAATAATATAAGATACCTTTAATTTATGGTAAATATTTATTTTAAATATAGACCAATCATATAAATTAAAGGATTGATTGATGAGTTAAAGAATTGAAATTGAAAGGATAAAGAGATGACCAAACTTAGAAAAAAAATGCTGGTGCAGTCCAAACCAGAATACTGTTCAGTAATTGGGTTATATCTAGAGCTGTAGATCTCAGATTTAGGTTTACTTTATATGGATGGAAAGGTAAGACATAGATCTAGAACTTTCATGTGGAGATCTAATTTTAAAAAGGCTATTTTAAAGTCCCAATTGTAGTAATAACGGAGAAATCCAAATCTATCTTACAGCCCAAATACTGTTCAGTGTTTGACCCATTTCAAGAGTTTTAGGGGTCCAAATAACCTCTATTTTTTTTCTCTGGAAAGTTGACACAATTTTCTACAATTTTATGTTTCAAGTGGTTCCAATTCTAACATGATCAATGATATTTTTGGTAGACAATAGAAGATAATGATTGTTACTAAGTCAAGAGTTGGTCACCCACTTATCGATTAATCATCAAATCAATAGTTTTCGATTTTGGCCTATAAAATGAGGCATTTGCCATGCATTTAGGCATCTTGGTCTCTAGATCAAGATCATGCTCTTGCTTTCTCTCTTTTTATTTTTGTAATGTTTAGGTTTTGTTTTTATTAATATCAAGTTTATGTCTTTCATTTTATTTCTTTTACTTTGTTATCTTTTATCTTATTTATGTTTTATTTTGTTTATTTATTTTTCTTTCTTTCATTATGTTTAGCTAAGTTTATTATGTCAAGGTGACAAGGTTATACTAATAGTGTAAGAATAAGTATAGTGTAAACTTAACATGAACTTTAATGTTTGATACTAACATGTTTTGTATTTGGTATTTTGTTCACTCTTTAATACTTTCTTGTTAAATGACTAATCTAGACTTAAGTTGCATAACACTTGGTACAATAAATGTTTGGCACTTTCATAACCTATACTATATGGCATAACTGACACCTAAGCTATTAAAGGAACTTGATTTGGTGTTGATATAAGTTATAATCATGAATGCCTAATGAGATTTACAAGTATTCGCATTAATCGAATAAGATAACTAATGCAATCATGTTAACAATTTATAATCTGATTGGAACTTCCTTTGTGTGTGATTTCCAATTGAATAATAAGAGTTTATATTATACTTGTTTAACATACCATTAGTGGATCCTCTAACCTTGACATTTATTGTTATCATTGTTTAATCATTACATTAATCTTCCATTTCAATGTTCTCATCAACTTCTTCCTTTTCTTTATTATTATTATTATTATTATTATTATTGTTATTGTTATTGGTGTCGTCATTGTTATTTTTGTTGTATTATTGTTATTTATAATTTATACAATTAATTTTCCTGTGGTTTAACCCTGATCTTGGTAGGTTATTTATTACTTTGACACTAGGAGAAGACATCAATTTTTTGATCGTGTCAAATATTTTCTCTTTTCTCTTTTCTTGTATATAACTTTTTTTTTGTTTCTTTTTCTCTCTCTTTGTTTTATTCTATTTTTACACGTGTATGAGAGTGTGATCACATACATTAAGTGGTAAACTTTGTAGGGTATCCTCATCATTTTTAAAAAGTATGGCCGAAGAAGATAATCAATCACTTTATAATGAGAATAACCATATTAAAATACTTAAAGACCATATGAATTCCATAAGAACAAGTGCACCATCATACATAGTTTTCTCTCCCAATGCATCTCATTTTAATTTTAAGTCAAATATTATTTAACTTTTACCTTCTTTTCATGACTTAGATTTAGAAAACCCATACTTGCATTTAAGGAAATTTGAGGAGGTTTGCAACACCTATAATGACTTAAATTGTAGCATAAACACCATCAGATTAAAGTTTTTTTTTTTTTATATAAAAAGATAAAGCTAAAATATGGTTCCAAAATTTGAGACATTGATTCATTCATGCATGAGATGAAATGTAACAATAGTTTTTAAAGAAGTTTTTTTCATCTCATAGAACAAACTCTTTCAAAAGACAAATCTTTACTTTTACTCAAAAACCAAGAGAAACATTTTACCAATATTGGGATAGGTATCAGGACTTGCTTAATACTTGCACTTATCATGGTTTTGAAACATGGAGATTGGTTTCATATTTTTATGAAGGCTTAACACCTACAAATAGACAAATGATTGAATTGATGTGCAATGAAACTTTTAAAGATAAAGACCCTAATAAAGCAATAGAGCACCTAGACTTGCTAGTTAAAAATGCTCAAAATTGGGACACTACGGGTACTTATAAGGCACCAGGTAAAACTCAACCATATACATCTAGTGGAGGCATGTGCAACCTTAAGAAAAATCATGACCTCGAAGCCAAGTTTGTATATTTAGGTAGAAACGTCGAGGCTCTAGAATTAAAAAAGAGTGGTAAATAAAAATCTGTTCAAGACATTATGTGTCAAATCTATGAATCTAATGAAGACTTAACCAATGACTGTCCAACCTTGCCTTCTTTTAAGGAATGTCTTTATGAACAAACTCATGTTTTAAACAATTTTCAAAGGCCCATTCATAATCCATACTCGCAAACATACAACCCTGGTCGGAGAAATCACCCAAATTTCAATTGTAAGAGTGACAATGCACAAACTTCACAACCATAGTTTCAAACACACCATAATTTTTAAAATTCTCATGGATATGAACCTCCTAAAAGAAATTTTGAGAAAACTTTGTATGTATTCATTAAAAAGCAATAGACAATCAACACTCAATTTGCTGAAAGAATAATAGATTTTAAAGATACTCTTGTAAAACTCACATCTGTTTTTAGTTTTCAAAAGAAAGGTAAGTTTCCATCTCAACTACAGGAAAATCCCAAGGGGCAATAGAATGCAAATGCAAGTACTTCTGGAAGTTAATACATAGATCAAGTCGTATAAGTTATCACTCTTTGTAGTGGTAAGGTTATTCAAAAACAAATTCTCGAATCTCGTGAGAAAGATGATAAGTTAATATCTAAGGGTAAGAAAGGGGTTAAATATGAACATTGCAAAGAAAAGACTAATTTCCCACCAACATTTTTATTTCCTTATGCCATGACCAAATAGGAAGAAATCAAGGATGAAAAAGGCACTAAAAATATTAATACGGATCTTTTATCAATAGTGATGATAGATTCAACATTCAACATCACACCAATCAATGATTACTTTTCTAATGAATCCTTACTTTCTCTTAGTTCAATGCTTTTGTTTACTAAAAATATTAATTTTCTTGCTTCAGGATTTTTGCCAGCTTACTAAAGTATTGAAGATAAAAGTAAATTTTGGAGCGATATGAAAAACTTTTATTGAGATGACCTTTACTTATTCTATTATTATCTTGATCAAATATTTCAAATATGCATTCCCGACAATGAGGTAAGGAGTGTCATTAAATTTGATCACTCTAAGGCATGTGGGGATCATTTCTCATAAAAAAATGACTGTAGAAATTTTATAAAGTGGATTTTACTAGCCCATCATATTGAAAGACTCATATGCATTCCATAAATCCTGTGAAAATTGTCAAAAAGTGGGATTTATTTGAAAACACAGAGAGTCTTTAGATAACCTTCTATTAACTCTTAAGTCTTTTCATAGTGGAGATATGCATCGTGCAATTTATGATTTATGGCTTTATTTTCATAAAAAAAACACGATCGACTTAGTCTTAGGAATCTGACTAAAAAGAACCCTATTTGCCAGTTTTTTTTAAAACATGATAGGAAGCCTATCCTCGATCCATAAAGGGTATTTAATATGTTTTTTGATGAAAAACCAATGGAAAATGTGAGTCACAATTATAACTGCGATTTGAGTTTTAGTTTGTAAAAATTTATGTCTTTTGGTTTTATTATTATGTTTAAGTGTGTTTCAGGTTTGTTAGTGTTTGTTATTTCAGGTGATGTCTTCTATACTCTATCTTTTTATATTAGAACATTGAGGATAATGTCTCGTTTTGGTTGGGGGGAGGGTAGTAGTTGACAGAAAAAATTAACTAATTGTATTTTCTATTTTATAAAGCAAATGCAAAATTATTGTTATTAGGATAGTAGAGTAAATGAACTCTTTTGTTAAAGTGACTCTTGAGATACATCTTAGTAACCATTTTTAACAAGGTCTATCATAATACTTCTTGAAATATTTAGGTTTACAAACTCTCGCAGTGTTATTACTTAATTCTGCTCATATACTCATTTAACATGTATTTTTAAACCTTAACTTTCATACACACACTTTAACATATGATTGTGAGTTGGAGATTGGATTATTAAATTATTTATGTTCTTTTGTTAAAGGTAACAACTAAGAAAAATAGATAGTATATAATTTAAAAAAAATAAAGAAAAAAGAGCAAAAGAAATGATGATAAAAAAAATATAGATAATTTTGGTTTCATAGTCTCTTTAACCTAAGTAATTAAGCGCGGAGGGATGTTTTAACACCTAATACCCTAAAGTCAACTAAGGAGCTGTTGGCCTAATGGTTGTTACATGGGTTGAGGAGAAAAGCTTAAGGGAATCAAACATTACACTATCTACGTATCAGTATTTGCAACTCGGGTTACTAAACTCGTAGGGGTGTCTCAACACCTAATTCTCTAAAACCAACTTATCTGAGAGCACGAGTTAAAGATGCATAGTGTTACATGTATATATATATATATATTTAAAAAAATAAGAAAAAAATCTCAACCCAAGAAAGTTGGCCTTAAACATTAGAATAAAAATTTTATTTTCTTCCAAGAAAAGCCCTATAACTATGTGTTGATATATTAAGTATAAAAAAAGATTTATTAATATTTTATTTAAGAGGTATTGAGTAAATATTTAAATTTAATGAGAGTTTGTTTACCTGGATAGATTAATGAAAGTTGAATGATGAATACCTTACTTTATGGAATTTGCAATTTTTTTTAATTTAACGTTTTGATTACTAGGGATTAGTAATAAGCTGGTTAAGGGGTTGATTAGTGCTTAAAAGTGTATTTTGTTTAAGGTTTTATACCATCATTTTGCACTTGAAGTATCAATAACTCCTTAACTAAAGTATGTTTTATAATAATATATTAAATAAAATAAGATACCTTTAATTTATGATAAATATTCATTTTAAATGCACTCCTATCATATAAATAAAAGGATTGATTGATGAGTTTAAGAATTAAAATTGAAAAGACAAAAAGATGGTCAAACTTAAAAAAAAAAAGATGCTGGTATAGTCCAAATTAGAACACTGTTTAGTAATTTAGTTTTACTTTATATGGATGGAAAGGTAAGACATAGGCCTACAACTTTCCTATAGAGATCTGGTTTTAAAAAGGCTATTTTCAAGTCCAAATTGTAGTAATAACGAAGAAGTCTAAATCTATCGTGCAACCCAAACACTGTTCAGTATTTGACCTGTATCTGGAGTTTTATGAGTCTAAATGACCTTTTTTTTTTATAGAAAGTTGAGATAATTTTCTATAATTTTCATGTGGTTCCAATTATGATGTTATCAATTATGTTTTAAGCAGACAAGAGAAGATAAGGATTGTCACCAAGTCAAGAATTGACCACCAACTCATCCATTAGTCATCAAATCAATAGTTCTCAATTTTGGCCTATAAAAGGAGGTATTTTCCATGCATTTAGACATCTTGGTCTCTAGATCAAGATCATGCTCTTGCTTTCTCTCTTTGTATTTTTGTAATGTTTAGGTTTTGTTTTCATTAATATCAAATTTATGTCTTTCATTTCCTCTCCTTTACTTAGTTATCTTTTATCTTATTTATATTCATATTTTGTTTATTTATTTTTCTTTCTTTTATTATATTTAGATAAATTTATTATGTCAAGGTGAAAAGGTTACATTAATAGTGTAAGAATAAGCATAGTGTAAACTCAATATGGACTTTAATGTTTGATACGAACATGTTTTGTATTTGTTATCTTATTCTCTCTTTAATACTTTGTGGTGTAATCATATTATTCGATAGTTTCACCCATATTTACCTAATGTTTTGTCCATGTTTTATATGTAAAATGCCTTGATATTCTTTGTTTTATATTTTGAAGGGACTTTTGGATGAAAAATGCAAAAAGAAGTAAATTGAAGATAATTGGCAGTTTGATGTTCAGTCGATGTTTTGTGCAGAGCATGAGTTCTAGATATCAAAATGAAGTGATTCTAGTGGCAATAAAAAGATAACATCCATAACTTTCTGGAAATGTAATGCAAGAAAAATAAAAAGAAAAACATAATGGAAATCACATCCTTTAAAGTTAAATCTCGCATTCTGCTACTATTGACCTTTGTCTATTCAAAATTCAATATCTGGAGCTATAGAAGTCCAATTTATGCAAACTTACTTTTTTTGGATTCCTAACTCAAAGTTTGGTAAATGCTCCAAATTTCATCCAAAAACGATGTTATATGAGGGAGATATGATTTTTCAAAGATGACAACTGAATTCTACCAGCAATCAGGTTTTGCGAAGAAATGAGTTCAAATTATGTTTCGAAGCTTCTAAACCATCATCAAAATTTTTATATCAGAAATTTAGCTCCTCTAAGTCAGATTTTAAAGATTTCATGCAAGGATATTTCTTTTTTTTAGAGAAAATAGTTATTGAAGTACTTAAATGTCAATTGTCAACTTAAGGGAGGACTACTTTGTAAATTAAGAACTAGGGTTTCTTAGCATATAAAAAGAAAGAGAGAGAGAGGAGAGAATAAGGGCAGCAACCAAAAGTTAAGAAACACAAATTCTCTCCTCTACAAACCCAAAAAAAATCATGCTCTCTTCATTTTTTAGGAGTAGTTGTTCAATAGTTATGCAAGGGTAAGCTCTTTTCTTGGTTGCAAGGACATAATAAACCTTTAGATTTCAAGAACCGTGAGATTTATTCTTCCTTTTATTTTCAATTTATAGTATGAATGAGTATGATTGTTTTCCTTATGCATATTTTCTATAATTGTTTTTGATAATTGCTAGAGCGGAACTCTTAAGTTATTATTGTGAACAATTTATTGCTATGTTTGATATCAAAACCGGAGTTGTGATGTATGAACTTGTGAAGCAACTAAGCTTGATAATTGTGGCGGAACTACATTATTAAACTTAGGGAGAACACTCAAATATCTAGTTCTTAGGGCTGCCATTGAACTAAATCATTAATGCAGACATTGTGATTGTTTGTTGGTTAGAGTTAGTTATACGATGGATTCGTTAATTAACCAACATTAAAAAAAAGATAAAAATTTAGAATATAAATTGTAGTTTTGTTTCAAGGATCGGTTCTAATTTTTATTGGTGGATGTGTGCTTGTAACCAAGGTTTGTTGTCTAATAAATTTTGATTTCAATTGATTTTGTTCGCTAGTTTAATTTCTTTCATAGTTTAGATCATCACAAATCAAAATCCCCCAATTGCATAATGTATAGCATAAAAATCTAAACTAAATCTTTCTTGTGGGATCGACCCCTTGTTTGCTCTATACTATCTTGTGTGATGTGTTTTAAGTTAGGGTAATTAATTTGTGCGACCACGACATCGCAACAAATGTTGGTGCTGTTGTCGGGGATGTAATTTTAATTGATTCTTATGTTTGTACTGTTATTTTTAGTTGCTGTGATTTTTTATTTATATTTCTAAAAAAAAGAGAAACATAATTTTTGCTTGTGGTGGTAATGTTTATTTACGGTGGCGGTACTGTGCAAAATAGAATTGTTCGTGGAATTAGGTTTCGGCTTCACCTTTTTTGAAGGAAAATGACGTTCTGAACAAGACTATTAGCCCCACCTTATTGAGGCCAAATTCCATTGTTCGCTAAGGTTTTAAGGCAGTTTTAGTTTTCTAACATAGGATTTTCATACAATTTACATGGTTTTCGATCTTTTGCATGGTTCGTTTCTTTTGAGTTTTCTTGATGATTTATGCCTATGATTAGAACTCAAAAGTGCATTTTTATCATGATTTTATATCATCATTTTGCACTTGAAGTATCAATAACTCCTCAACTAAAGTACGTTTTATAATAATCTATCTAATAATATAAGATGCCTTTAATTTATGGTAAATGTTCATTTTAAATGCAGGCCTATCATATAAATAAAAGGATTGATTGATGACTTTAAGAACTTAAATTACAAAGCCAAAGAGATGATCAAACTTAGAAAAGAGATGTCGGTGCTATCTAAACCAGAACACTGTTCGGTAATTGGGTAATATCTGGAGCTATACATCTTAGATTTAGATCTACTTTATATGGATGTAAAGGTAAGACATAGGCCTACAACTTTCATATGGAGCCTAAGATCTAAAGAGGCCATTTTCAAGTCCAAATTATTGCAACAACAAAGAAGCCCGAATCTGTCCTCCAACCTGAGCATTGTTCAGTATTTTGGCCATACTGGAGTTCTAGAAGTCGAAATGAGCTGAATGTTTTACATAAGAAAGCTGAGACAATTTTCTTGAACTTTCATGTTTTCAAGTGGCTCTAATTTTGACGTCATCAATGACGTTTTGGTAGACAAGAGAAGATAAGGATTGTCACTAAATCAAGGGTTGGCCAACTACTCATTAATTAGTCATCAAATTAACAGTTTCCAATTTTGGCCTATAAAAGGAGGCATTTGCCATGCATTTAGGCATCTTGGTGTTCAGAGTAAGATCATGCTCTTGTTTTCTCTTTTGGTATTCTTTGTAATGTTTATGCTTTGTTTTCATTAATATCAAGTTTATGCCTTTCATTTCCTTTCCTTTGCTTTGTTAACTCTTATCTTATTTATGTTCTTATTTTATTTATCTATTTTTCTTTCTTTCATTAAGTCTAGCTAAGTTAATTATGTCAACGTGAAAAGGTTACACTAATGGTGTAAGAATAAATATGTTATAAACTTAATATGGACTTTAATGTTTGATACTAAAATGTTTTATATTTGTTATCTTGTTCACTCTTTAATACTTTGCTTGTTAAATGACTAATCTTGATTTATTTTGTATAACAATTGGTACAATAAATGATTGGCACTTTCATAGCTCATAATGTATGGTATAACCGACACCTGAGCTATGAAAGGAATTTGATTTGCTGTTAACATAAGTTATAATCATGAATGCTTGATGAAATTTACAAGTATTAGCATTAATTAAATAAGATATCTAATGTAATCATGTTAACAATCTATAATATGATTGGAATCTCCTTTATGTGTGGATTCCAATTGAACAATAAGAGTTCATACTATACTTGTTTGACATACCATTAGTGGAACCTCTAACCTTGACATTTGTTATTATCATTGTTTAATCCTTACTTTAATATTTCATCTCAAAGTTGTCATCAATTTTTTTTCTTCTTCTTTATTATTGTTGTTGTTGTTACTACTACTACTACTTCTACTATTAGTATTATTATTATTAATATAATTATTATTATTAGTATTATTGTTATTGTATTATTGTTATTTATAATTTGTACAATAACCTCCTTGTGGTTCGACCCCGATCTTGTTGGGTTATTTATTACTTCGACACCCCTGCACTTGGGAGAAGACATCAATCTTTTCGTCGTGTCAGCCAGTAACACGTTCTACTAATCAAATTCAAGTGCAGTTGGATCTTGAAATAGATAAAACTTTACGCAAGTTAAGAAAGGAAGCTTGTCTCAACACCATGGCTATTGCACGACAACAAACACTCAATAAGCTTGCTACTCCTAACGTGGAAAATCAGCCACTATGCATAAACATCAACAATAATGTAAACATTGAACTCAAATCTGGTTTTATACATTTGTTACCAACATTTAATGGTCTTGCAGGAGAAGAACCTCATACTCATCTCAAGGAGTTCCATATGGTTTATGTTGGCATGAAACCGAATGGAGTTGATGAAAAATAAGTTAAGTTGAAAGCTTTTCCTTTCTCTTTAAAAGGGGTAGCAAAGGCATGACTTTTCTCTATTCTCCCAGGATCTACTGGAACTTGGAATGCCATAAAGAAGATTTTCCTTGAGAAGTATTTCCCAGCATCTCGAGTTGCCAACAGAAGGAAAGAAATATGTGGGATTCAGCAATCTCATAGAGAGACATCTTCGAGTATTGGGAAAGATTTAAGCAATTATGCATTCACTGCCCTCATCATCAAATACCCGATCAGTTGCTCATTCAATATTTCTATGAAGGATTGATGCCTACTGACCATAGTATCATTGATGCTGCAAGTGGAGGCACATTGATGGATAAGACACCCGAGGCTGTACGCCAATTGATCTCAAACATGGCCGCTAACTCAAAATAGTTTGGGACTTATGGAGACTTCTCTAACAAACGACTAAATAAGGTAAGTATTTCTAACCTTGAAAATAAGTTAATGATCTTACTTCTCTTGTACGTTCTTTGACTTGTGGAAATGTGCAACAGGTGAAAGTTTGTAGCATATGCTCCTTACAAGGACATGCTTCGGATATGTGCCCAACAATGCAAGAAGATTACATTGAACAAGTTGACACGACTAAAAGATTAATGTCTTCTCCCAAGTGCAGGAGTGATGAAGTAATAAATAACCCGACAAGACCGGGGTCGAATGACACGACGAAAAGATTAATGTCTTCTTCCAAGTGCAGGAGTGTCGAAGTAATAAATTACCCGGCAAGACCGGGGTTAAACCACAGGGAGGATATTGTACAAATTATAAATAACAGCAATACAACAACAACAATAATAACAATAATAATAATAATGATAATAATAATAATAGTAGTAGTAGTAGTAGTAATAAAGAAAGAGAAGAAGAAGATGATGATGATGATGATGA
>SRLM01000630.1:13096-31290 GCA_015708895.1 Populus ilicifolia | reverse complement strand
ATTGTCGGGAATGAATCTTTGAAATATTTGATCAGGACAATATTTGAATAAGTTAGGGCCATCACCATAAAAGTTCTTGACTTCGTTCAAAAACGTTTTTTTGTCTTTGGTACTCCAATCAGCTGGCAAATCTCCTAAAGCAAGAAAATTAATATTTTTATCATACCAAGGCATTGGATTAAGAGAAAGTAAGGATTCGTTAGGAAAGTAATCATCGATTGGTGTGATGCCAGATGTTGAATTTGTTGTCACTGCTGATAAAAGATCCGCATCAACATTTTTGGTGCTTTTTTCATCCGATTCATCCAACTCATTTTTACTTAAAGTAGATTCAAGTTGATCATAAACTAATTCGTCAATATGATCTACTTCTTATAAATCATTATCATTTCCAGGTTGCTTGCAAATGTTGAAAATATTCATCTCCAATGTCATGTTTCCAAATGATAGCTTCATCTGTCCATTCTTACAATTAATCAATGCGTTAGAAGTTGCAAGAAACGGACAGCCTAAAATAACAGGAAATGAATTACATGCCTCAACACGTTGTGTGTCCAAAACAACAAACTCCACAAGATAAATGAATTTATGGACTTGTACTAACACATCTTCAATTATTCCTCTAGGCACTTTTACAGATCTATCGGCAAGCAAAAGAGTTATAGAAGTTGGTTTTAACTCACCTAGATTGAGACTCTAAAAAACTGAATATGGAAGTAAATTCATACTAGCACCAAGATCAAGTAAGGCTCTTTCAATTTTATGCTCTCCAATAAAGCAAGAAATTGTAGCACAACCAGGGTCTTTATATTTCAAAGCATTATTGTTCTAAAGAATAGCACTTATTCGGCTAGAAAGACTTTCTTTTTCACATTCAGTTTCCTCTTCACAGTGCATAGATCTTTCAAAAATTTAGCATAGGAAGGAATTTGTTTAATAGCATCCAGCAAAGGTATATTGACTCTTACCTGTTTGAAAATTTCAAAGATTTCAGAGTTGTGATTGACTTTCCTTTGTTTGGTCATGGCCTGAGGAAATGGAAGTGCTGGCGGAGAATCAGTCTTTTCTTTGCAATTTTCAGATTCAACCCCTTCCTTACCCTTAAAGATTGACTCATCATCTTTCTTATAAGGTTTAAGAGAGGGTTTTTCAATAACTTTACCACTACGAAGAGTAGTGACTGATTTGACTTGATCCATGTGTTAGCTTCCGAAACTACTTACATTTGCATTGTATTGCCCCTTGGGATTTTATTGTGGTTGAGAAGGAAACATAACTTTCTCTTGGAAACTGAGAGCAGATGTTAATTTTGCAAGAGTATCTTTAAAATATGTTATGTTTTGAGCAAGTTGAGTATTGATTGTCTCTTGCTTTTCAATGAATGCATGCAATGTTTCCTCAAGATTTCTTCTAGGAGGTGGAGCATAAGGAGGTGCATATTCATGAGAATTTTGAAAATTATGGTGTGCTTGAAATGATGGTTGTGAAGTTTGTGCATTGTTGTTCTCACTCCTCCAACTAAAATTTGGATGATTTCTCCAACCAGGGTTGTATGTTTGTGAGTATGGGTTATGGATGGCCCTTTAAAAATTGTTTAAAGCATGGGCTTGTTCATGGAGACATTCTTTAAAAGAAGGTAAGGTTGAACAGTTATCGGTTGAGTGTTCATTTGTTTCACATATTTGACATGCAATGTTTTCAACAGATTTTAATTTACCACTCTTTTTCAATTCTAGTGCCTCGACTTTTCTAGCTAAAGATGCAAACTTGGCTTGAAGTTCATGATCTTCTTTAAGGCTGTACATACCTCCACTAGATGTATGAGGTTGAGTTTTACTCGGTGCCTCATAAGTACCCGCGGTGTCCCAATTTTGAGCATTTTCAGCTAACAAGTCTAAGTACTCCATTGCTTCATCAGGGTCTTTGTCTTCAAAAGTTCCATTGCACATCAATTCAACCATTTGCCTATCTTTAGGTGTTAACCCTTCATAAAAATGTGAAACCAATCTCCATGTTTCAAAACCATGATGAGGACAAGTACTAAGTAAGTCTCGATACCTATCCCAACATTGGTAAAATGTTTCTCCTGGTTTTTGAGTGAAAGTGGTGATTTGTCTTTTGAAAGAGTTTGTTCTATGAGATGGGAAAAACTTCTTTAAAAATTGTTGTTGCATTTCATCCCAAGCACGAATGGATCCTGGTCTCAAATTTTGTAGCCATGTTTTAGCTTTATCTTTTAATGAAAAAGGAAAAAGCTTTAATCTGATGGTGTTCATTCTACAATTTAAATTATTATATATGTTACAGACCTCCTCAAATTCCCTTAAATGCAAGTATGGATTTTCCGATTCTAAACCATGAAAAGAAGGAAAAAGTTGAATAATGTCTGACTTAAAATTAAAATAAGATGCATCGGGAGGAAAAACTATGCATGATGGTGCACTTGTTCTTGTTGGATTCACTCTTTAATATTTTGCTTGTTAAATGACTAATATTGATTTATGTTGTATAACACCTGGTACAACAAATGCTTAGCACTTTCATAGCCTATATTGTATGGTATAACTGACACTTGAGCTATGAAAGGAACTTGATTTGTTGTTAACACAAGTTATAATCATGAATGCTTGATGAAATTTACAAGTATTAGCATTAATCAAATAACATGACTAATGTAATCATGTTAACAATCTATAATCTAATTTGAATATCCTTTCTATATGGTTTCCAATTGAATAATAAGAGTTTATACTATACTTATTTGACATACCATTAGTTGATCTTCTAACCTTGACATTGTTTGTTATCATTCTTTAATCCTTACTTTAATTTTCCATCTAAAAGTTCGCATCAACTTTCTTATTATTGATAATGTCAAAATTGAAGCCATTTAACAACATGAAAATTATAGGCAATTATCTCAGCTATTTAGCTCATTTCACCTTCTAGAACTCTAGATATGGTTAAAATATTGAACAGTGCTCGGGCTGGAGGACAGATTTGGGCTTCATTGTTGTTGCTACAATTTAGACTTGAAAATGACCTTTTTAGATCTTGGGTTCCATATGAAAGTTATAGGTCTATGTCTTACCTTTCTATCCATATAAAATAGAACTAAATCTAAGATCTATAGCTCCAGATATGACCCAATTACTGACTAGTATTCCGGTTTGGATTGCACCGACGTCTCTTTTCTAAGTTTGGCCATCTCTTTATCCTTTCAATTTTAGTTCTTGAATTCATCAATCAATCCTTTCATTTATGTGATAGGCCTACATTTAAAATGAACATTTACCACAAATTAAAGGTATCTTACATTATTAAATATATTATTATAAAACATGCTTTAGTTACGAAGTTATTGATGTTTCAAGTGCAAAATGATGATATAAAACCATGATAAAAATATACTTTTAAATATCAATCAACTACTACTACTACTACTACTACTATTATTGTTGTTGTTATTGTATTATTGTTATCTATAATTTATACAATTAACCTCCTTGTGGTTCAATGTCAGTCTTGCCAGGTTATTTATTGCTTCAACACTCCTGCACTTGGAAGAAGACATCAATATTTTAGTCATGTCAGGCTGGTTCCCTAAGTAGGGACCATTTTGAAAAATCCTTGATATTTTTCATGACATGGGCAAGTCACCCAAACATAGGATATTTTATCTTCAAGCTTCCCACTCTTTAAAATGACCAAATTTTTGAGGTTGTCACTTTCTAAAATGACTAAATCTTTTGAGAAGACCATTCTATAAATAATTAAAATTCCAAAATTTTCCTAATGTTTTGTCACTCTTTAAAATGACTAGATCTTTAAGATATCGGCTTTATAAAAGGTCAAAATTGCAATTTTCTTTAAGTTGATCTCTCTTTCAAGGAATTTTCTTCACAAAATAAAAACCTTTCACTTTCAAGAAAAAAATATAGTTGAAACATCTACAAAGAGAACCATCTCTTGATTTTTCTCTAAACTCTTTCACACCTTTTTCTTTTCTTTACAAACTTATTTGTTCAAGACTTTATACAATATGTATTGTAAAGAAAGGGACAACTATCATAACTCAATTTTTATCCTTTTTTTCTTACCTTTTTTTAAGAAACAAAATCCAAAAAATATATTTTGATGTTACTTCATCATTTTTGGCATTTTTTACATCTTTTCAAAGGAATTAAAAATTTTAAAAAATACTTTTAACACATTCAGTTTTTAACGCGTTCATTTTAAAATCATTAATTAATTTTTCTTACTATGTTAATGTTGACGTTGCTTTTTTCAAAAATATCAAAATACAAAAAAAAATAAAAAATAAAAAATATTTGAAGAAAGGGACCAAAAATTCAATGGAAAAAATGACCAAAGTGATTTTAGGTTGATTGGTCACCAAGTTTATTTAGAGGCCACGCAATGAGAAAAAAAAAGACAAATTATTTTACTATAACTATATGGTTGTAATAAAAAGGATTGGAATTTGAAGAGAGCATTAGCCATCATGAACACCATTGTGTCCTCCAAACTAGGAGTGAGCGGAAAAACTAATAAACTAATTAAATCTAGAAATCAGAAAAAAATAACAAAAAAAAACCAAATTAACTGATTAAAAGATAAAAAATATTTCTAGTTTGATTTAATTTCTAAAGTCTGAAATTGATTAAACCGAACTAGTTCAACTAGACCAGCACTTAAAAAAAAAGAGTATAAATAGGATGTTTTTTAACCCTAAACCTAAAGTAACATTCACACCCCCCAACTCTCTTTAGTCCTTGCATCTGTCCTCATTAATTTTTCTCGTGTCCCTTTATTCTTTGTAAATCTAAAGTTATAAGCTTTATGGGTTTTATTTGATATCAGTGCTCTTGAAGTTTAGTGAAATAAGATTTATATGTTTTTGACCTAACTGTTGTAGCTTTGTGATGCTTAACAATTTTAGTAGGTTTATCTGTTGGCTAAGATTTGCTTACACTTTTATTTAATTCTTTCCCTGAACCAACATTTAGTAATTGTTTTTAAAAATACTTCTAGTTGCATCTAGTAATGAAGAACAATCACTTTTGTTCTTAAATTTAAAATTTATTCCTTTATTTATTGCAATTTCTTATAAAAAGTCACTGACTTTTTCATTCGAGGGTCCCTAAATCCCATGAAAAGATATTGTTTTGCAGGTGTCAGGATTTTTATCATCAACTATTAATTTTTTAGAACTTTGGAGAAATAGGTATGAAAGTGAACATATGATCATCCTTTATCTTAAAACTTAAGATTCTCATTCTTGAACATAATGAATTTTGAAAACATCATTAATAAACACTATTTGTGGAAAACTAATTGAAAAGCCATTGATTGTTCTCTTAAAACTAGTTTTTAACATCCCTTATCACTATTAATAGTAGACAATCAAGATACTCATGAGGCGAGATTTCTCATAAACCTCCCTATAGTAACAAGCAAATCTACACTAACAAGATATGGAACTTATCCACCAGGTGTAAACTATTACTTAAGTTGTGTTAGTAACTCAAGGACCACTAAACCCTACCACCCTAGTAAGTCTCAACACAAGATATAGCTTCTTTAGTCTTAATTTATTAACCATAAATCGATTCATCGACTAGGAGATAATTGTCTTATCTTAAAGAGGTTAGACATAACGACTTGGAGAGATTTCCATTAAGAGATTTATAATCTTATTAGAACTCTTATAGGAAGTACTATATCCTTTATATTACATTAACATTCAATTATTTTTAATGCTTATGACTTTTTAGACTCTCATTCAGGTTTGTTGTAAGGCTTAATAACAGTTATATGAGAGGGGGGAGGGGTAGAAGGCCATTCTAATGGAAATCTCTCCAAGTCGTTATGCCTAACCTCTTTAAGATAAGACAATTATCTCCTAGTCGATGGATTGATTTATGGTTGAGAAATTAAGACTAAAGAAGCTATATCTTGTGCTGAGACTTACTAGGGTGGTAGGGTTTAGTGGTCCTTGAGTTACTAACACAACTTAAGTAATAGTTTTACACCTGGTGGATAAGTTCCATATCTTATTAGTGTAGATTTGCTTGTTACTGTAGGGAGGTTTATGAGAAATCTCGCCTCATGAGTATCTTGATTGTCTACTATTAATAGTGATAAGGGATGTTAAAAACTAGTTTTAAGAGAACAATCAATGGCTTTTCAATTAGTTTTCCACAAATAGTGTTTATTAATGATGTTTTCAAAATTCATTATGTTCAAGAATGAGAATCTTAAGTTTTAAGATAAAGGATGATCATATGTTCACTTTCATACCTCCTTCTCCAAAGTTCTAAAAAATTAATAGTTGATGATAAAAATCCTGACACCTACAAAACAATATCTTTTCATGGGATTTAGGGACCCTCGGATGAAAAAGTCAGTGACTTTTTATAAGAAATTGCAATAAATAAGGGAATAAATTTTAAATTTAAGAACAAAAGTGATTGTTCTTATTTATGTATGATAAGTGCTTTAAGAAAAGAATACGAATACTTTAGAAAATAGGATAAATATCTTTTCTTTATTCATTTACAAACTACACCAACAATCCCCCATTAGTTTATAATGAAGATTTTTTCACTTGATAGAATTATACTTTCAAGAAAGTATTTTGCAATCTAAATCTTCAATTAGTGTTAGAACTTGAATCCTACTAAAGTTAATGATATTCGTAGATTAAACCAAAACTTTTGTTGTAGAATAAAAGATACTACACACATAATGCTATCCAAACTCTTAAATAGGTTTACAACTGTTTATCATTATTATGGCCATGTGCTAAAATCATAATTTTTTTCTTAAATATTTACAAGAGAAAACCCGATTTTTATCAAAAGCAACACCACTTTTATATTCATATATGTGGAATTATATGTCTATATTATATTAGACATGAACTTTAAATTCCATTAAGAACCTACACTCATCTTACTTTTCGTAATATAACACACTTAATTTTATCATAATAAGGACTCAAATTAATTATTAGTGTCTAACAGATACAAAACAGTAACTTATTATTACCCATTAAAATAAGAGATAAGCTTTTTTCTAATCCGAAGTTGGGTTCGTATTACTGATATCTTTGATAATGAGATTCAATCTCATTCTATTAGTTGTTTTTCATACCATGTCTCTAGATAATTCTTTTATGAGCAGATCTACTAAATTATTCACAGACTTCACATAGACAATTATGATTACACTATTTATAATCAGCTCTCGAATATATCCATGTCGTATGCTTATATGTCTTGACTTACCATTGTAAATGTTACTATAAGCTCGAGATATAGTTGCTTCACTATTGCAGTATAAAGAAATAGTTGACATAGGTTGTGGCCACAACTTAATATCAAACAACATATTTCTTAACCATTCTACTTCTTTACCTGCAATAGCTATAACAATAAATTATGATTCCATAATAGAGCGAGAGATACGTGTTTAGTTTTTAGATGCCCAAGATATATTGCACCTCCTTCAAGTGAGAAAATCCATCCTGAAGTGGACTTATTATCACTTGAACTAGTCATCCAACTTGCATCATTATATCCTTCAATCATAATTGAAAAATTAGAATAAACAAGCCTAAATCGATCATTCTTTTTAGGTAACCAAAGACTCTTGCAATAGTCTTCCAATGATTTGTATTTGCCTTGCTTGTATATCTTGATAATTTGCATATAGCAAAAGTGCATAATCATTATATAAGACTTTTGATGGCACTAGGATATTCTAGTTGTGCCACTACTTTATCACAATAATCATTTAACTTCATGCTGGAGCTAAATGGGGTATTAGCCTCCTTTATATTAAGATACTTAAACTTATCAAGCATTTTCTCAATATTGTGTGACTGATTAATTGCATAATCATTACCATGTATTGATTAAGTGCATAATCATTACTATGTTTCTTAACTTTGATAACTAAAATTGTATCTACATTACCAAGATCTTTTATTTTAAAGATAAAAGTGAGATACATTCTAGGTTCAACTATTCCAATCATATTGGTGCTAAATGTTAATATGTCATCTATATAGAGACAAATAATCACACAAAAATCTTTTATAAATTTGGAATTCATACACTTATCAGAACCATTGTGATGAAAACCATTCAACAATATTGCTTTGTCAAACTTTTCATGCCATTGTTTTGGAGCTTGTTTTAAATCATATAAGGACTCTACCAACTTACAAACCTTTTCTTCATTTCTAGGAAGTATAAAACTCTTAAATTGCTCTATATACACTTGTTTATTTAAATCTCCATTTAGAAAAGTCATCTCTACATCCATTTGATGAACATACAATTTATAAATTAATGTTAATGCAAATAAAACTCTAATTGATGTAATTCTTGCCACTAGAGAATAAATGTCAAAGTAGTTAACACCCTCCTTTTGAGTAAAACTTTTGGCAACTAATCTTGCCTTACAGGTTAGATAAAACCATCGATATTGTATTTTCCTTTAAACACCCATTTACATCTACTAAGACCCAAGTATTGTTAGACAATATTGAATCCATTTCATCATTGACCGCTTCTTTCCAAAAAGCAATACCCCTATAAGACATAGCTTGACCAAATGTTTTTAGATCATCTTCTATATTTAGGATCATAGGTGTCTTTTTTTAATATTGTATTTCTATTATTTTCCATGAAAAATAAAATTGAATAAGTAGAAATAAAATCTATATCTATGTGTTTTTCCTTTCTAACTCTTTGACTTCTTCTAGGTTCACTTGAACTTATTACTTCTAAGTTTTTATATTTTTTACTTAACATTGAGCTAGGAGTCATTACTTTTAGATTTGGTTCTTGCACATTTGAATCACCTATGAATTTATATTTGATAAATTCAATATGTGAATTTATATTCAATAAATTCAACATGTATAGATTCAACAATCATATTAGTTTTTAAATCCAAAAGTCTAGAAGCCTTTGAATTTTATGCATAACAAATAGAAAAACTCTAAGATCTCTGGGTCCTAGTTTTGTTTTTTAAGGATCAGAACTTTTATAAAAAAACTACACAGCACCACACTTTAAAATAATTCAGATTTGGTTTTCTACTATTCCATGCTTCACAAGCAGAAATATTTTATTTTTTAGATAGTACTCTATTATGAATGTGACATGCAGTAAGTAAAGACTTCACCTTATAAATTATTTGGTAATTTAGCATTAACCATATCCACTAAAGTCCTATTTTTCCTTTTAGCAAGTCCATTATGTTATGGTGTATAGGGTGCTATTATTTGATGGATTATTCTATTTTCCTCATAAAAAATAGAAAACTCCTTAAAAGAGTATTCTCTACCTTTATCACTTCTAAGAACTTTATTTTACCTTTCCTTTTGATTTTCTACCATTTTTTTTTTAAATTCCTTGAATTTTCCAAAGGCTTCATTTTTAGTTCTTAACAAGTAAATATAGGTAAAATGAGAATAAATATCAATGAAAGTTATGAAATATCTTTTCTTACCCCTTGTTAACATACCATTTATTTCACATATATCAGAATGGACCAACTCAAGTAATTGAGAATTCCTTTCTACTTTAGGAAAATGCTTCTTTGTTATCCTTGTTTGAATACATACTTCACATTTATTTTTATTATTACATTGATATGAAATATAACCATGCTTACACATATATTTCAAATATCTATAATTTATATTTTCTAATCTAGCATGCCAAAGAAGAGAAGTACATTCAACTATATAAGCAGAAATAACATTGATTTTATTAATACTAAACTTAAACATGTCATCAAAAGAATAACCCTTTTCTATAAATATCCCACTCTTAGTTACAATAACCTTATCAAACTCCAAAACAATCTTGAATCCTTTCTCACTCAAGAGACTAGTAGATACAAGGTTTTTCCTAATTTCAAGAACATGAAACACATTGAGTAAAGACAATGTTTATCCAAAAGTAAAGTACAACTCAATAGTTCCTTTTCCGAAAACGTTGGTAGAATTATGGTTGCCCATCAAGACCTCTTTAAGTTTTTTCAATTTTTCATAAATCTTAAATCATACTTTGTTGTTGCAAACATATACTATTGCACTAAAATCTAGCTACAAATATGAAGTCTTTACAACATTAGTTGCCATATTTAATTTGATAATCATTCCAAATTGAATGTTTAAAACCATAACAACTAACTCCCTAACTTTTTCTTTTTCAATCATATTCACTTTGAAAGAACCACCTTTCTTGTTAAAATTCTTGAATTTGCAATCTTTTATATAGTGCCCTTTATTTCCACAATGAAAACAAACTCTATACTTCTTGTTAACATTTTATTTCTTCTTGAATTTGTTTTCTTTCTTTTGCACTTTTAGATTGTTTTGATCATTATCAAACTAGTTTTAGTAACCAAATTGACTTTAGAATTTGTTGCTTGCAATTAACGCATAAGAGATTGAACCTCAATTTACAAGTGTGTTTGAAATTGTTCAAAGGTATAATTGTCTGTAGAATACAACATCTTCTTCCTATATTCATTCCAGGATGGATGAAATTTTGATAAAACAGCCACCACATGAATTGTATCAGGAACTTTGATATCCAAATCACTAAGTTTTGATATTAGCATTTGAATTTCATAGACTTGATCCATGATTGACTTATTATCAGTAATCTCATATCAAAAAAATTTAAAGCAAGAAAATGATCATAACTTGATTTTTCCTGCTTATAATGTGTCTCCAAGACAGGCCAATTTTTTTTTTTGCGACTTTAATTTGTAGAAGATGTCATAAAGTTGATTGGTTAAAGTATTAAATATATGCCCTCGATAAAGCACTTCATCTTGTTCTTGTTTTATTCTTGCAGTCTTAATAGTGGCAAATTCATCTTTTTGTGGCTTAGGTAGTGTAGATAGAATCAGATAAAAAATGTAGTAAATCTCTAATAAAGTAAGCAAGAATATCATCTTGTCCATCCATCTTGTGTAATTCGTACCATCAAACTAATCTAGTTGAATTTTGACATCCTTAGCAACTTTGATGCTAGAATTCATATTTGTCTCCATCAAAATAAATACCTTAAAATTATTAGGAAAGTTTAGGATTGAAACAAATATGGTGTTTATTTATCTCATACAGAGACAAAACCTTCATGATATAACTAAACCCTCTAAACTCTAAAATAATGAGAAGATAAGACCAAGAAAAGAATATATGTATTTTATTGTGTTTCTTTTCTTTGTAATAATATGCTTTTATAAACTTGAAACATAACGATAAAATAATATGATTGTTCATCAAACAATATGACTATTGATGAAACAATATGACTATTCATCAAATAACATGACTATTAATGAACCATTATGATTGGTCATCAAAAAATATGATTGTTCATCAAATAATATGATTGTTAGTGAAATGGATAATTGTTTCATATTAAGTTCCAAGTTTCAAGTTCTAAATACTATCTTTTGATATTTTAAATATCTATATAATAACGTTAGGAAGTCAAACAAGAGAGTTTGTTCACCATGGTTTAATTTACTACATAATAAAAACTCATACTTAAAAACATTTGAAGGGAATGTTTCTTTCCAATATGGGATAAATATTTTTTTCTTTATTTATTTACAAACTACACTAACAACATCCTTATTAGAAAGGAAAAGACAGAATTAAGAGGGCAAACTGAAAGGCAGTAAAGAAAGGGCATAAAAAAGAAAACAAAAACTTTATGGGTGAAGGTCTCCCAACCAGGAAGTGGTGGATGACACCACTAGTGTAGAAATGAAGTAGGACAAACATGATCGATCCAGCTGTTAACTCCCAGTAAATATTTTTGTGATGTTTTATCATAGGGTGAGAATAAATTGCAGATTGAATAAACTTCTTCCCCTTCATTAATAATTCTTGGCTGCTTAGATAGCAAAAACCACTTAACAACTCACATATTTAAAACTTACAAAATAAAAGATGGTGTCAACTTATACAAATACACTTACTAAAAGAAACACATACAAGTAAATAACATATTTAATTGTAAGAGACCCATTCCAGTCTCAATTCCCACACTGCCCACATGCACACTGCACGTCTTTTTACTACCCGCATGCATGTTTTTTTACCACCCACCCACATGCACGTTTGCATGTTCTCTTTACTACACGTTCTTATAGCCCACATGGGACATGCACAGCCTCTGTCTCTTTATTCTCAAAGTATTTAGGATTTGTTTTGGGGCCTCGTATTGAACATCGTGGCCTAACATTACTCTCCCCATGAATTTGATCCTTTTCCTCAAGGATTGTAGGCGAGAAATTATCTAGCAACAATTTAGTTTGTTCCCCGGTGGCATCATTCGTGGAAACATGCTTTCATTAAACTTAACTCTCCTTAATAAGGTGGCCCCCATGTGCTTAATCCAGTGTATATCCAAAACAATCTGAGGCTCTAAAATGGCAATTCCATCATCAGTGACTGGTGGTATGGTTTGTTTGGGCTCCACTTATCCATTAGTTGTGTGGTATGGTTTCAATAGAGAAACATGAAATACTAGGTGGATGCACGCATGATTTGGCAATTGTAACTTGTAGGCGACATGTCCATATTTTTTTAGAATTAAGTAGGGCCTATAAAAATAACTCCCTAGCTTTTGATGGACTTGTTTGAAGGCTGCTTGTTAGTAGTAAGGATGCAATTTCAGTAGTACCCAGCTTCCAACTTCAAACGATACATCCTTCACTTGTGATCTATTATTTGCTTCATACAATTAACCAATGTTTCAAAGTTGGCCTTTAGTTGTTTTAGCAATGCATCCCGATGTAATAGTTGTTGATTATGCATAGCTGACAATCCTTCAATGTACAACGAAATAGATGGGGGTAGTCGACCATACAACGCCTGGGACTAGGCCATGCCAGCAGAAATATAGTACGTGGTATTATACTAGTATTCAGCTCAGAGTAGATAACAGTTCCACTTACGACGCCATTGGTGAACAAAACAGCGCAGGTATTGCTCAACTCAATGATTAACGACTTCCATTTGTTCATTTGTTTGTTGGTGGTAAGTAGAGCTGAGCTGCAAATTGGTGCCCGACAACTTGCAAATAAAAATGGGATCGCAGTCACTGACAATAGAAATGGGCATCCCATGGAGTTTAATAATTCATTTAACAAACTTGTTAGTGATAGTTTTAGCAGTAAAGGGATAGGTTAAAGGAAGAAAATAAGTTGATTTACTAAACATGTCAACGACCACCATAATTATACCTTTGCTTTGTAAGGTGGGCAGTCCCTTAACAAAGTCTAAAGAAATGCCATCCTATACTTGACATAGAATAGGCAGTGGTTGGATAAGGCCTACTAGAGCCATTATTTCAGCTTTAATCTTTTGGCAAATTGCACATCCTTTGATATATATTCTTCAACTAATTGATGCATCCTCGACCAATAGAATTGGCCTAATTTTTCAAATGTGAGTAAAATGCCAAAATGTCCGTCTGTTTTGGTGTCATGCATTTCATATAATAGTCACGTGCGTAAGGATCTATTATTTGGAATGATGACCTTGCCTTAGGGTGGTCAATTGTCATACGACCCTTTATCTGTATATATGAATTAGTTGTGGCAGCATACTTAATATCCTCTTATAAACTAACTAGTGGAATAAAGAGATGGTTAAGAATGGGACTTTCTTGTTTCCTTGAGAGTGTATTTGCTGTAGAATTCTTATGTCCTAGTCAGTATAATATTTTGTAGTCATAGCTTAAAAGTTTAGCAACCTATTTTTGTTGTTATAGGGTAACTATTCAGTGCTCCAAAATATACTTAAGGCTACGGTGATTAGTTTGAATGTAAAATTTCTTACCCGAAAGGTAAGGTTGGCATAATCAGATAGCCTTAATCATAGCCAACATTTCTTTGGCATAAGTAAACCAAGACAATTTAGTCATTCCAAGTGCACAACTCATGAAGGCCATTGGTTTACCTTGTTGTGACAGCACTGTACCAATGCCTTTACTAGAAGCATCAGTCTTAATAGTAAATGAGTCGTTGAAATTGGGCATAACTAGTGTCGGAGTGGTTATCATGGCATGCTTAAGTGTAAGGAACATAGACTTTGAGTTGTCATCCTATACAAATTGGCCTTTCTTGAGAAGGTTGGTGAGAGGCCGAGCAAGAATGCCATATTGTTTAACAAACTTCCAATAATAACTTGTTAAACCCAAAAAATCCACATAAAGCTAAAATATTAGTGGGGTGTGGCAAGGCCACTATTGCTTTCACTTTACTAGTATCTACCTTACTCCATGGTTTGTGATGATATGAACCAAGTATTCTAGTTTCTGCTTCCTAAAGGCATATTTACTAATTTTGACGAAGAATTGGTGCTGCTGTAATATTGCTAGGGTCTGCTACACATACTTTAAATGTTTGTCCCAAGTATTACTATAGTTCAATTTATCATCAAAGAAAACCAAGATGAATTTTCAAAGATGAGGACGAAAGATAGAATTCATAATAGCTTGGAAAATAGATGGTGCATTACATAAGCTAAAAGGCATAAACAAGTATTCATAATGTCTATTATGTGTATTGAATGCAGTTTTAGGGATATCAGGAGGATTTTCTAGGACTTGATGGTACTTAGCCCTTAAATAAAGCATGGTAAAATAAAAGGCAATATAGAGTTCATCTAAAATGTCTTCAATAGTGGGGATTAAAAATATGTCTCTAACTGTGGTAGTGTTGAGTGCATGATAATCTATGCAAAAGAACTAGTTGCCATCTTTTTTCTTTAGCAAGAGTACCAGTGATGAGAAGGGATTAGTATTAGGCTGAACAAGTCTAAAGTTTAACATATCTAGGACTTGTTTCTCAATCTCCTCCTTCTAATAATATGCATAACGATATGGGCGTACGTTCACTGGTGTAGTGCCTTCTTTCAAGGGAATGTTGTGATCAATATGTCTAGAAGATGATAAACTAGAGGGCTCCATAAATACATGTTGCAATGTCGTGGTCGCACAAATTAATTATCCTGTCTTAAAACACAACACACAAGATAGTATAGAGCAAGCAAAGGATCGATCCCACAAGAAAGATTTAGTTTAGATTTTTATACTATACATTATGCAATTGGGGGGTTTTGATTTGTAATGATCTAAACTATGAAAGAATAAAGTAGTCCTCCCTTAAGTTGACAATTGACATTTAAGTACTTCAATAAAACCTAAAGGAGAAATAGCCTTGCATGAAATCTTCAAACTTTGACTTAAAGGAGATAAATTGCTGATATAAAAACTTGGATGACAATTTAGAAGCTTCAAAACGTAATTTGGACTCATTTCTTCATGAAACCTAATTGCTGTCAGAATTCAGTTGTCATCTTTGAAAACTCATATCTCCCTTATATGACATCTTTTTTGGATGAAATTTGGAGCGTTTATAGAACTTTGATTCAGGAATCCAAAACAATTGAGTTTGCATAAATTGGACTTCTATAGCTCTAGATATTGAATTTTGAATAGACAAAGGTCAAGAGTGGCAAAATGCAAAATTTGACTTTGAAGAATGTGATTTCCATGATGTTTCTTTTTTTATTTTTCTTGCATTACATTTCAAGAAAGGTATGGATGTTAGCTTTTTAGTGCCACTGGAATCACTTCATTTTGATCTCTAGAACTCACGCTTTGTACAAAACATCAATTGAACATCAAATTTGCCAATTATCTCCAATTTACTCCTTTTTGCATTTTTCATCCAAAAGTACCTTCAAAACATAAAATAAAGAATATTAAGGTATTTTACATATAAAAAATGGACAAAACATTAGGTAAATATGGGTGAAACTATCAAATAATATGGTTACATCAATACATTAGAAAATTCTTGCAACATCCCTTGTATGCTTCAGTGGATTTTAGCTTGTGTATCTTGCATGGTTATCTATAGGCAAAAGGCATATATGGCACCGCCTAAACAAACCCCTTTAGATATCCTTTAATGTAGCTGTTTAAATCTCTTAGCCATTGATCCCCACCAATCTCCAAGCTTATTTGCCCAATAAAACTCCATGGTTAACTGTTTCCAATTACAAACCACAAAATCGAGTAAATCAAGCCTTTGAATTCCTAGCACCAAATCCAGCCCAGTGAGTGGTAGAGAATACAATGTTAGGGAAAAAAATAGAACCTTATAGATCTAGCTGGATGTTATTAAACTTCTCTTGACATTTGAGATCCTCCTCACTAGCTACTCATACTATGAAAGCATTTGTTGACACTGCTGGTACTTGCAGTAAGTTAACCATACGCTCACTAGTAAAATTATGATTGGACCCGTTGTCAATTAATGTGAATGCATCATTAAAACCAATTCAAGGAGTAACTCATATGGTTTTGGGTGTGGCCCATCCTGTTAATGCATGTAGTGTAATCTCGTTTCCATAAATTCTTCATGGTTAGCTTTAGCATGTTGTTTATTAGTGATGTTGTCATAAACAACTTTAACATATCCTTTAACATAAGCAATTTTGATCCTTGACATTTATGTTTTGCCGTAAAACATTCATTACAATTAAAACATAATCCTTGAAGTTGTCTTAGCTATTTTCATCCCATCTTAAACATTGTATAGGGGCAATAGGTGTTGCTGATGTTATTGGTGAAAGAGTTAGAGAAGCTCATACTAGTGGTGCAGGATATATGAACCTCCTCTACCTCATGAGCTGATTGTTTTTCACTCATGCAAAGCTGATAGCATCTTTTAATGTTTGTGGTATAAACATAAAAATTCCATCAGATATGTCTATATTTAAACCACCTATAAAATTTTTTACTATAGCCTTTTGTGTCCAACCTCTAACCTGATTGCCCAATATTTCAAATTCTCACTAGTACTCATGTAGGGATCAAATTTGTTTGATTCCTAAAAGAGCTTTATCAAAAATTTTGCACTTTGATGGTCCAAAGTGATCCCAAAGTTCATCTTCAAAATTTACTCACGCAATAGCACATCCTTCATCTTGGAAATTCTTACAAATCCATTACCACCATTAATTTGCCTCTACTTCAAAATGATAAGATGCCAAAGAAATTCTTTGTGTTTCAAAAGTATTCTGAAACTTAAAAAAATTGATTTACACGATTAAACCATTATGTCAGGTCATCTACTGAAAATCTAAGAGACTTAAGCTTCCTTATTTTGGAGGATACAATCCGTCATCCTCCATTGATTAGTACTCAAAAGAGCATTTTTATCATGGTTTTATATCATCATTTTGCATTTGAAGTATCAATAACTCCTTAACTAAAGTACGTTTTATAATAATCTATCTAATAATATAAGATACCTTTAATTTATGGTAAATGTCCATTTTAAATGCAGCCCTATCACATAAATAAAAGGATTGATTGATGACTTTAACAACTTCAATTGCAAAGGCAAAGAGATGATGAAACTTAGAAAAGAGATGTCGGTGCAATCCAAACCGGAACACTGTTTGGTAATTGGGTCATATCTGGAGCTATAAATCTCATATTCAGGTCTCCTTATATATGGATGGAAAGTTAAGACATAGGCCTACAACTTTCATATGGAGCCCAAGATCTAAAAAGGTCATTTTCAAGTCCAAATTGTTGGAACAACAAAGAAGCTTGAATTTGTCCTTCAGCCCGAGCATTGTTCAGTATTTTGGACATATCTAGAGTTCTAGAAGTCCAAATGAGTTGAAGTTTTTATACAAGAAAGTTGAGACAATTTCCTAGAACTTTCATGTTTTTAAGTCGCTCTAGTTTTGACATCATCAATGACATTTTGGGCAGACAAGAGAAGATAAGGATTGTCACCAAGTCAAGGGTTGACCATCTACTCATTAATTAGTCATCAAATCAATAGTTCCCAATTTTGGCCTATAAAAGGAGGCATTTGCCATGCATTTAGGCATCTTGGTGTCCAGATCAAGATCATGCTCTTATTTTCTCTCTTTGTATTCTTTATGTTTTGTTTTCATTAATATCAAGTTTATGCCTTTCATTTCCTTTGCTTTGCTTTGTTAACTCTTATGTTCTTACTTTGTTTATCTATTTTTCTTTCTTTCATTATGTCTAGCTAAGTTAATTATGTCAAGGTGAAAAGGTTACACTAATGGTGTAAGAATAAGTATG
>SRLM01000626.1:125681-198738 GCA_015708895.1 Populus ilicifolia | reverse complement strand
AGGGAGGTTATTGTACAAATTATAAATAACAACAATACCACAACAACAATAATAACAATAACAACAACAATAATAATAATAGTACTAGTAGTAGTAGTGGTAGTGGTAGTAGTAGTAGTAGTAGTAGTAGTAGTAATAACAAGAATAATAAAGAAAAAGAAAAAGAGGAGAACTTTGAGATGAAATATTANNACATTTACCACAAATTAAAGGTATCTTATATTATTAGATAGATTATTATAAAACGTACTTTAGTTAAGGAGTTATTGATACTTTAAGTGCAAAATGATGATATGAAACCATGATAAAAATGCACTTTTGAGTACTAATCACAGATCAAATATTTCGAAGATGCATTCCTGACAATAAGGTAAGTAGTGTCATTAAATTTTGTCATTCTGAGGCATAGGGGGGCCATTTCTCATCAAGAAAGACAACTGCAAAAATCTTACAAAGTGAATTTTATTGGCCCACCATGTTCAAAGACTCACATGCATTCTGCAAGTCTTGTGAAAATTATCAAAAGTTGGGATCAATTTCAAAACATCACATGATGCCTTGAAATCTTATTCTTGTCATTAAGATCTTTGACTGTTGGGGTATAGATTTCATGGGTCCATTTCCTCTATCATTTGGTTTCTTGTGCATATTAGTCACAGTAGATTATGTTTCAAAATGAATAAAGGCAATTCCAAGTTGAAATAATGATAAAAAAAACAGTGATAAAGTTTTTGAAAGAAAATATTTTGAGTTGATTTGGAGTCCTTTGAGCCATAATAAGTGATGGTGGAACACATTTCTACAACAAGCCAATTGAGTCTTTAATGAAGAAATATGAAATCACACACAAAGTTGTCACCCCTTATCACGCTCAAACAAGTGGACAAGTAGAGCTTGCTAATAGGGAGATCAAACACATTTTGGAGCAAACAGTGAACCCTAATAGGAAAGATTGGTCTTTAAGACTTAATGATGCACTTTGGGCTTATCGAACTGCTTATAAAACATCATTAGGTATGTCACCTTGTAGACTAGTCTATGGAAAACCTTTTCACTTGCCTATGGAACTCGAACATAAAGCTTATTGGGCTATTAAAGCTTTCAATTCAAATCTAGATGATGCTAGTCAACTGTGAAAATTACAAATAAATGAGCTTGAGAAAATAAGAAATGATGCATAATGAAAATTCAAGAATTCATAAAGCAAGAATCAAAGAGTTTCATGACAAGAATATACTGAGAAAAACATTCAATGTTGGTCAAAAAGTCTTGCTTTATAATTCTCGACTGCATTTATTTCCTAGAAAATTAAGATCAAGATGGAGCGGTCCTTTTATTGTGAAACATGTGTATCCATATGGGGCCTATGACATCGAGAATCCAAAGAATGGCAATATTTTCAAGGTAAATGGACAACGTCTGAAAGTTTATTTTGATAATTTTTCAGTTGAACATGACTCTATTGAATTGGGTGATCCTGTATATAAAGATTGATTATTATTATTATTATTATTTTGAGTGATTTTTGCTAGTTTCTCTTACCCCGGTCAAATGGCGGATAATGGTACTCCGTGACTTAAGTCGGTTCTTTCAGTTTTCCACAATAACTGATATCTGTATATATATTTTTACAATTCTTTGAATGACTCTTCCAATTCTCATTTGAAAATGGACACTAATCTTGTAAAATTAAAAAAGTATTTTCCCACTCTGCCTTAGAATGCGATTACAAAAATTTACCATGCTAGATTTGCAAGATTGAGATTGTTAATGAATCATGGAATTCCTGAAGATATTTGCTGGTTGATTGAAGCAAAAGTTCGATTATCAGGTGAGTCCTCTAACTCCTTCATTTCACACATGCCTGGAATAGGTAAAAGCACTTTTGCAAAGAAACGTCATGCAAAACGACTGAAAGTTTGTCATTGATGTGCTAGATGGACTTGTAATACACAATGTCATTCTTTAGGAATGGTATCTATAAACCGTGAAGATAAAATACAATTCATTAAGGATGGCCTGAGTAAGGAGTCTTTAGATAACCTTCTATTGACTCTTAAGACGCATCCTAGTGGAAATGTGCATCGTGCAATTCATGATTTATGACCACTATTTCATAAAGAACATGATCGATTTAGTCTTGGGAATCTGACTAAAAAAGACCCTGTTTGCTAGTTTTTCAGAAAACTGGATGGGAAGCCTATCCCTAACCCATAGAGAGTGTTTAAGTTGTTCTTGGACAAAAAATCAAGGGAAGATGTGAGCCACAATCACAACTATTTGTACATATACATGCTCTCTTTAAAAGTAAATAAAAAAATAAATAGAGAGAGAGAGTGAGACTCTAGCTGGCCTACATATAGGTGGTATGATTGTCTTTCTAATTTCTCATCTATAAAACCCTCTTTTCCTTCCTTTCATTTCTACTCAACTCATACATTTAACAAATACTGAAGTGTGTAGAAATGGCAAGTTCCTCAGGTCATCACATAAAAAATGTTTGTGTTTTCGATGGATCTGGTCCTAGGAAAGAAAAGGAGTTTTTAGAATCAGCAAATCATCTTGGTCAAGTGCTAGCTGAGAGAAAGATTCATTTAGTATATGGGGAAGGCAGTCTTGGGTTAACGGGAGGAGTGTCAATAGCTGCATTTTTAGGAGATAGTCAAGTTTTGGAGGTTGTCCTCGAAGCTTTAGCACAAGGGGACATCATTGGAAAAATAATTGAAGAGGAACTTCAAGTCTCTACAATGTCAGCTCGAATGAATGCAATGTTTAACTATGATGATGCCTTCATTGCTTTACCAGGTGGTTTAGGCATATTGGAAGAGATATTTCATATTTCCTCTTGGGCCCATCTATACATTCACTATAAACCCATAGGTTTGTTAAATGTTAATGGTTATTATGATAAGTTGTTGTCTTTTCTTGATCACGCTATAGAACAGGAATTTCTAACAACTTCTGCACGACAAATCATAATCTCTACTACTACTGCTGAAGAATTGATTGACCAACTACAATCTTTCATTCCTGTAATTGATCCTTCCATGAGTCGCATAAATTGGTCAACCAAGGAAAGCTGTAAAAAGCTTAGATTGAATTTGAACCTTCATTTGTGAATCTTTGTGTCTTTTGATTTTATTATTGTGTTTTGTTATTATTTACATTTGTTTCAGTGTGTTTCAGGTTTGTTAGTGTTCGTTATTTCAGGTGATATCTTCTATACTCTATCTTTCTACCTTTAAACATTGAGGACAATGTCTTATTATAGTTGAGGGGACAGGGTAGTAGCTAAAAAAAAACTGTGTTTTCTATTTCATAAAGCATGTGCAAAATGGTTGTTACTATGATGGCAGAGTAAGGAGAATTTTTTATGACTCTTGAGACGCATCTTAGTAATCATTCGTAACAAGGTCTATCATAATACTTCTTGAAATATTCAGATTTACAAACTCTTGCATTGTTATCACTTAAGTCTGCTCATATACTTATTTGACATGTATTCTTAAACCTTAATTTACACACACACTCTTCAACATATGATTGTGGGTTGTATATTGGATCATTACATTATTTATGTTCTTTTGTTAAAGGTAACAACTAAGGGAAAGGGATAGTATATAAAGAGAGAAAAAGAAAAGAAATGATAATAATAAAAATGTAGATAAGTTTGGTTTCGTAGCCTCCCTAACCTAAGCGATTAAGCCTGAAGGGGTGTTTTAACACCTAATACCCTAAAGTCAACTGACTTGGGAGGTATTGGCCCAATGCTTGTTACATGGGTTGAGGAGAAAAGCTTAAGGGAATCAAACATTGCACTATCTACATATCAGTATCTGCGACCCGAGTTACTAAGCTCGTAGGGGTGTCTTAACACCTAATGCCCTAAGACCAACTGGTCTGGGAGTCATTAGCTGAAAGCTCGTTACATGGGTTAAAGATGCATGGTGTTTTAAATTATATGTATATATATAAAAAAAAAAAAGACAAAAATAATAATCCCAGCCCAAGGAAGTTAACCTTAAACATTAGAACAAAAATTTTGTTTTCTTCCAAAAAAAGCCCTATAATTATGTGTTGATACATTGAGCACAAAAGAAAGGTTTATGAATATCTTGCTTTTTGGAATTTGCAAAAACAATTTCTACTTTAACGTTTTGATTACTAGGGACTAGTAATAAGCTAGTTGGGGGGTGTGATTAGTACTCAAAAGTACATTTTTATCATGGTTTTATATTATCATTTTGCACTTAAAGTATCAATAACTCCTTAACTAAAGTACGTTTTATAATAATCTATCTAATAATATAAGATACCTTTAATTTGTGGTAAATGTCCATTTTAAATGCAGGCCTATCACATAAATGAAAGGATTGATTGATGACTTTAAGAACTTCAATTGCAAAGGCAAAGAGATGATCAAACTTAGAAAAGAGATGTCGGTGCAATCCAAACCGGAACACTGTTCGGTAATTGGGTCATATCTGGAGCTATAGATCTCAGATTTAGGTCTACTTTATATGGATGGAAAGGTAAGACATAGGCCTACAACTTTCATATGGAGCCCAAGATCTAAAAAGGCCATTTTCAAGTCCAAATTATTGCAACAACAAAGAAGCCCGAATCTGTCCTCCAGCCCGAGCACTGTTCAGTATTTTGGCCATATCTGGAGCTCTAGAAGTCGAAATGAGCTGAATTTTTTACACAAGAAAGCTGAGACAATTGCCTAGAACTTTCATGTTTTCAAGTGGCTCTAATTTTGACATTATCAATGACATTTTGGGTAGACAAGAGAAGATAAGGATTGTCACCAAGTTAAGGGTTGGCCACCTACTCATCAATTAGTCATCAAATCAATAGTTCCTAATTTTGGCCTATAAAAGGAGGCATTTGCCATGCATTTAGGCATCTTGGTGTCCAGATCAAGATCATGCTCTTGTTTTCTCTCTTTGTATTCATTGTAATGTTTATGCTTTGTTTTCATTAATATCAAGTTTATGCCTTTCATTTCCTTTCCTTTGCTTTGGTAACTCTTATCTTATTGATATTCTTATTTTTTTATCTATTTTTCTTTCTTTTATTATGTCTAGCTAAGTTAATTATGTCAAGGTGAAAAGGTTACACTAATGGTATAAGAATAAGTATGGTATAAACTTAATATGGGCTTTAATGTTTGATAGTAACATGTTTTATATTTGTTATCTTGTTCACTCTTTAATACTTTGCTTGTTAAATGATTAATCTTGATTTATGTTGTATAACACTTGGCACAATAAATGCTTGGCACTTTCATAGCCCATAATGTATGGTATAACCGACACCTGAGCTATAAAAAGAAATTTGATTTGTTGTTAACATAAATTATAATCATGAATGCTTGATAAATTTTACAAATATTAGCATTAATTGAATAAGATGACTAATGTAATCATGTTAAAAATCTATCATTTGATTGGAACCTCCTTTGTGTGTGGTTTCTAATTGAACAATAAGAGTTTATACTATACTTGTTTGACATACTATTAGTGGATCCTCTAACCTTGGCATTGTTTGCTATCGTTGTTTAATCCTTACTTTAATTTTTCATCTCAAAGTTCTCATCAATTTTTCTTTATTATTATTATTATTATTATTATTACTACTACTAGTAGTAGTAATAGTATTATTAGTATTATTATTGCTATTATTATTGTTGTTGTTGTTGTTATTATTACTATTGTTATTGTTTATAATGTGTACAATTAACCTTCCTGTGGTTCGACTCTGGTGTTGCTGGGTTATTTATCACTTTGACACTCCTGCATTTGGGAGAAGACATCAATCTTTTAGTCGTGTCACTTAGCTTTACATCCATATAAAGTAGACCTAAATTCAAGTTCTACATCTCTAGTTATGATTCAATTATCGAATACTGTTACAGTTTGAACTAAACCAAAATCTTTTTTCTAAGCTTCACCCTCTCTTTATCCTTTCAATTTTAATGCTTCAACTCATTAATCAAATCTTTCATTTATGTGATAGGCTTGCATTTAGGATGACCATTTACCACAAATTAAAAATATCTTATAGTATCAAATTTTTTATTATAAAACATGATTTAATTAAGGAGTTATTGATACTTCAAGTATAAAATAATAATATACAATCTTAATAAAAATATACTTTTAAATATTAATCAAAAATCCTCTCAAGTGTTTAATATATTTTAATGCAACGAGAAATTTCATATTTGATGAGCAAGGTACTTATTTTTCTTTCCTCGTCGTGTTTTTTTCCTCTCAAAGACTATTAGAGTAAGAACTTAAAAGATGGTGGTGGTAATTCCTATGACCATGACCACAGCATGTCAATAAAGATGCATAAAAGTTGATGCATTGATAGAGAGATCAATTACTCCCCTAGAGTTCTTATGCTATTAGTCATGAAAATCTTTTAAAATATATATATATATATGAGAAAAACAAATTAATTTTTGTTTAATTATTTTCGTAGATAACACCACGTATGAATTCGTTGAAACAGCAAAATGATATTAAGCTTTCCATGATGAATCTTGAGCTTGAGTGCCGGGCCTGGTGTTGCAAAAACAAGTCTCTTGCATAAGTAGAGAGGAGTGAAGAGTGGGGGGTAGCTCACCTGACGACGAGGGCTAGGGATTTGACGAGAGGATGTGATGGCGAGAAGTTAGGCTCTTAAAATAACAAAGACCGTGCAAGCAACCCGCTAATAACCAATAAACAAATGGGTGAATATTCTTGCACGAAGATGTGGATCTATTAGAGACGTGTATATCAAAACTTGATAGGTTGTAATTAGTGAAGAACCATCACAATTTTTTTCTTTTAGTGTTTCCGATCAAATATAATTGTATGTGTTCTTAACATAAATCAAAATATAAGATTCATGCCAAAAATAACCTAATAATTACAGTGTCAATTAATTTATCAATTCCAGTAGCTCGAGAAACTTTTGTGATCTCAATTGATACAAAAATAAACCAGGGAAGGATTGTTCTCGCGGTAACAACCACTGTTTAGGTGAAGCCAAAAACCCACGCGTTTCCATGCATAAAAGCACAAATCAACAATTTTTACAGACCTGCAATGGCAATGTGGCACAAAGATCCCCATCTTCACAAGCCACCTCATCTTCTTTTACGTTTTTCAGTGTTTTCTTTTCTCTACATTTCTTTGTTTTTGGTTATTTTCCCGAACAGAGGCCCTGAAACTTGTTTCTCATGCAAAACCCTTACTCATCATCTTACCCTTTAACGTGTCGCCATATTGCACTCCCCCCCTCCTCTTTAAGACACCACCACCCCATGTCTCTGTTTGTCTACATCCCATATCTTCGTTTTCGCTACACAAACAACCTCCTCGAAGTCGCGTTACCATCGGCAATGGTTGATCGTAAGCAGCCACACCAAGTGCAAGCGCATGGCTTGGGGAGTCCACAACAGCAAGGGCCATCAGCCTCCAAAGTCCTAGCTGTGCTCACAATGCTACCTGTAGGTGGTGGGCTTCTTGCACTTGCAGGTATAACCCTAGTAGGCACCCTGATCGGTCTGACTGTCACCACCCCTCTTTTTATCCTGTTCAGCCCCGTTCTAGTCCCACCTGCCCTTCTTATTGGGTTTGCGGTGACCTCCTTTTCGGCTTCTGGGGCCTTAGGGCTGACAGGGTTCAGGTCGCTATCCTGGGTTGCTAGGTACGTCCAGGAGGCTACCCGGACCATGCCCGAGAGACTGGACCAGGCAAAGAGGCGCATGCAAGACATGGCAGGCTATGTGGGGCAGAGGGCCGGGAAATCCAGAGGAAGGCACATAAAGGGAAATGAAATCAAGTGAGGAATAGTGTTGGTTTCTAGGGTTCTACATGCGAAGGCTGGTTTTGCAGAGTTACTTTGTTGTATGTAGTTGTAAGAGACCTCGATTGCGAGGTAGAATTGGGTTTGGTTTATGAGCTCTACCCTTAGAAAGTGAGCATTTAGTTGTAAGAGACCTCGATTGCGAGGTAGAATTGAGTTTGGTTTATGAGCTCTACCCTTAGAAAGTGAGCATTTGGTGTTTTGTGTTCTGGGTTCAATTGCTGAATTTTGAATGCCATCTTCTATGCGTTTTCTTTTGTAATCTCCAGAGTTTGAGGTTTCTCACCACTTGCCAGAGAATCTCAATTCGATTGTTCATTTATAATAGTTCAGCCACTTGGACTCATTTCAGTAGCTTGCCATAAGGAAAAAGGAAGTATAATAATAATAAAAAAAAAAAAGGAAAAATTGGAATGATATTCTCTTGATCATCAACAATTATTTTATCATTTTTCTTGATTTTCATTTATCTTTCAACTTTAGAATACGCATACTTCTGTCCAGTTACGAGAAGAAATTTGAATCTCTTTTTTTAAAAAAAAGCATAGAAGGATCTCTGCGGAACCATGAAAATTGTTGAACAATTTGTATAGTCCTGAGTCAGCCAACAGTGTTAGGGGATTACATATATTATCGAACCAAAAAAGCAATGATCCCTTTATCAATTGTCTGCTTCCTTGAAGATAGATGCAAATGCACCGTGATATGGTTTGATGGCAAAAACAGGGTCTAAAACGGCATGAATATAGAAGTTCTCTAGCAAAATTAACGCTGGTAACGCATAAAAATTCAAACAAGGAGTTGCATATTTCAGGAAACGTTTAGGGTAGTTCCTTTTAAGGCTACGGTGATGTGGTGTTTTCCACTTGCTCATTGGTTTTAAAGGATGGTCATCTGGTGTTTTCCTCTGGCTCGTTGGTTTTAAGGATGGTCATCTGATGTTTTCTACTCGCTCATTCGTTCAGGGTTAACCGGAGATTTTCCTGACTTCTCATTGATTTTACGATGATTTGGTATTTTTTTATTTTTTAATATAATAAAAACAATTTTTTTATTCTAAAATTAATAAAATTAAAAGGTGTTCACTGAAAACTTTCTTGACATCTCACTAGTTTTACGATAATTTTATATTTTTTTTATTTTTTTAATATAATAAAAACAAATTTTTTCTTCTAGAATTAATAAAATTAAAAGGTGTTCACTGAAAACTTTCTTGATATCTCATTAGTTTTACAATGATTTGGTGTTTTTTTTATTTTTTTAATATAGTAAAAACAAACTTTTTCTTCTAGAATTAATAAAATTAAAAAATGTTCATTGAAAACTTTCTTGACTTCTCATTAGTTTTTACGATGATTTAGTGTTTTTTTATTTTTTTAACATAATAAAAATAAACTTTTCCTTCTAAAATCAATAAAATTAAAAGGTATTCACTAAAGACTTTCTTGGCTTCTTTTTAGTTTTTTATTATTCATGTGTGCAAGCATGTATTTAACCTTAAAAAAGATAAAAATAAATAAATTTTTTCACATGAAGTGTTTTTGTACTTTCACATCAATATTTGGTGTAATTCCCAGGGTTATTGGAGGCATTTTAGTATTTTCATATTATTTTTAAAATTTTTAAGTTAGAAAAAATATTAGCACATGCACAATAAACTCCAACGAGTAGGTGGCATCTGCATCATTCAGGCATTGCATATGATGTCATCTAGTGATCAAATCTAACTGTCTAGCTTCTCTACATATATCATCATGTTATTTTCCACACGGTTTAGTGTGTGGTGGTGTATGATAATCAGATGGTTACTAGTGATCATTTGGTATTTTTTTTGCTTTCTCTTCCCTAACAAGTTGAGTATATCATTATCCTCTTTGTTTTTTGTTTTTTTATTTTTTTATTTTATAAGATAGTTTTTCAATTACAATTTCTTATGTTTTTTTTTTCATTTCGATCTTTTTTATTTATTTTTGTCTTAACCCTTTTGTTGAAGTTTTTTGGCTTTTGATTTAATTATTCAATCAAATTTTTAGTTGTTTTATTTTTTTCTAGTTTAAACCTTATTTTTTTATTTATTTTTTCATTCGTCAAAGCTTTTTTCAATTCAATTTAACCATCCAATTAAAATTTTTTATTTACCCTCTAATTAATGGTTTTTATTTCACCCTCATTTTTTATTTGGATTCTTTTGTATAATTAATTTTTTTTTATTTTATCTATCAACATTTGATTTCTTGGGTATTCAGCTTCATATAATATTATTATTCTGCACCAATTTTTTTAATATTTATTTTATGATTATCTTTAATTGTTTTTTTATGAGTTTATCATGATCTTATAATCTAGGTTATACATATTATATGTTATTTTTTAATATAAGTTTTGTTTAATTGTTTTATTTTGTGTTTGATTTTTCAAGATATTATTTTAATCTACACACACGCACAGATGAACTTTATTTTTCAAAATAAAAAGTATCGATTTTTAAATAATATTGCTAATATGTTTGCTAATATGTTTGACCTTGCATAATATTTTTTGGAACATCAATCAATTTTATTTGTGTTTAGCTTTTAAATCATGAGTTTTTTTTTTAAGGTGAATTTGTTTTTTATTGTTTAAATAAATAAATTCACTAAACATAATTAATGAATATTTTATTTTATTTTGTATGGTTAAATATCTTAATTTATATTTATTTTTTTATTTTTTTTGTTATTATTAACTATTTTTTAAATTTATTTATGGTTATCAATTTATTTAATTATATACAAAACATGCCCATATATTTTTAAAATAAAATATTAGAAGTATACGACGGAGTAGCTAGTGGATACCTGTATAACAGGAAGAAAAAAAAAAAAGATTTGAAATCACAAGAACCAAACATTAAATAAAAGTGTTGTGATACAGAAACTCGGTCCGATTCAAACACACACCAAAATTTTGGCCCAACAAAGGGTACATTAGATTACCGGCATTTCCATTGCACATAACAAGCTAAGCGCCAAGGATTCCTTGTAAGCATAAACAAATAAAGAGGTTACCAGGATTCATTGTTGAGGTACATTTTCAGATGGAGCTGCACCTTCAGTGTCCATGGGACGAGGATCGACAGTTGGTCTGGAGCTGTCAGGTATCCAAAACGTTAGAACACTAGAGGCAGCAACGAACATGGCACGACGAGGAGCCCATTTCAAGCATAATGCAATGCCTATGTGACTGTTCCAGCATGACACCTGCAAAAGCACACCATTTTATTATGTAGAAGCAGTTTTTGTACAAACTAGTACCTCAACCCAAGAGATTAATTCAGTATGACTACTATCATTTTCGAAATGATCAATTGATGATAGCTTAGTCATACAAAAAATTTTCCCGTAGGAAATTCAAAATTCGTAATTTTTCAACATAATAAGGAAAAGTTGAATATCTATGAAGGTTGTTTTCATGGCCACTACTTCAATAGTGTTTTTACAAACACGCAAGTAGATTTATTTATTTTTCTTTTCTTTTCAAACGCAAGTAAACGATGTTATGGATATTCAATTTGCCACACAGGTGCCAATCCAACTAGCGGGATTCCCCTTGGTTGCAAAGGGGAATCTACACTACTTGGGCAGTAGGCACATATACTCTGCTTCCACGTTGACATGTTGCAGAATTCTGAACAATCACTGGGCCTAATATATATACAGAAAGAGAATGTAACTAAGGAACTATAGTGATGTCCGGAGAGACTTCACCAGCCAAATACGTGGACGTAAAGTGGTAAAAAAACAAAGATCTTTAACATCCTTGCACTATATGACATCTTTCTAACAAGAGTCAAAGGGATGCACACCCTAGCTACATTGAATTCCATTTTTTTTTCCTGCCATGATTGCCCTGTGCAATTAGAAAACCCAATCAGACAAAATATTGAGATGAACCATACCTCATTTTGCATGTTGATGTTCCAGGCATGCAAGGTTCCATCTCCTGAGCCTGTACAGAAAAAATGTTAGCACCATTTCAGTACTCCAAATAGAGAAAATCAAAATACTAAGTTGAAATTTGCATCTCACTATGCTACATTAGATGATAGCTCAAAACCATCATGAGTTGTATTGTATTGTTGTTCGTTAAAAAAAAAAATACCACAGCAGGTGACATTAGCATAAATGCTTATCATGTGATTATTAGTGGTAGCTTTTAAACTTTGAACAACATTAGTTTCAAAAATCAAATTGATGGCATTGACATTCAACCTCATATATCATATTAGTTTTATGTGGGTAAAATGGGAATGAATATGATTTAACATTTTATTAGGAGAATTGAACCAAAAATCAGATACCTGATACCACATATTGGCCATCTGGGGTAAAAGTAGCCTCTATAGTTGTACTGGGAGATGGTTCCAAACTGAAGCCACATCGCTGCAAGAGGAAAAGTTTAGATTGATCACTTAACCCATAATACATAAACAGAACAGTGTACAAGCTTCTTTAGAATCAAATCAACAGGACATTGGGCCGGCTTTAAGGAGATAATGAACCAGATACTTTAAAAGACCCTAAACAGAAGTGTTCATCCCAGGAAGCTAACCTTATCTCCACCATATGCATCAAGAACATAGATGTTGTTACTTGTGGTAGTCAATAGCATTGATTTACCATCATTGCTGAATTTAATATCACAAACCTCAGCTGTATCTCCACCAACTAAAAAGGTGTCAAAGGGACCCTACAATTAGAGATACAGGTCAAACTCAGCAGAATAATAAAGCAAAATCAAGTCGTTGCTTAGTAGATACAAACCTTGTCATAGGATCGTGAATCAAACAGTTTAATAGCACCCCCTTCCATTGCCACAGCAAAGACAAGACCTTGCTGGTCGTATGCAACAGTGGGTCTACCGCGTAAATGCAAAATTCCCTGAAAACTATAACAGTGAGCATAAATCACAAACATGTAGCATATATACAAGCTGTTTGGAATAAGATAGTAGATTGGTCGTCACAACTGCCTCACATCAAAAGTTAATGCTAAACTAGAAGCAAACCTGGCAGGCATTTACGCGAAGATCCCATATTCTAATGCTGTGGTCAAGAGAGCTGGACATGAAGCTATCATTAATTGGAGACATGCAGAGCGAAACAACCCTACAACATTATATATATATATAATTTCATGTTAGCTTCATGAGATGGAAGACAAATTTGAGATTGGGAAAAATAAAAAAGTGACAAGAATCCAAACTACCCTAAATAAGCCACGGCAATGTGTGAATGTGATACAATAAAATCAAACAGATGAGGAAAGCACCCATTTTCTGTTTTTACAACATATACATGTTATCAAAAGATAGATGATATTGACTTTGACTGCAAGAAAACAAAACAAAATACAAAGTAATTTTAGCAAGAAACCACAATCTGTGCTGATTACTAAAGAAGCTATACTTCTCTTTATGGCCTTTGAAGTAGCGAAGACATCGATTATCATACAATGATAGATAACGTAATGATTCTGCAAAATAAATAAATAAGTAAATATCACAAAACCCACTCAATCATCACAACATACATGTATATGTATGTATGTATGTATATGTATATGTATACATATATACACATACATACATACATATGTATATGTATATGTATATGTATATGTATATGTATATGTATATGTATATGTATATGTATATGTATGTGTATGTGTATGTATATGTATATGTATGTACGTATGCAAAACAAGAAAAGAAAATGTAGACCAGAGCAGACCTCCGGTACAATCTAAATGGTATACTGAGGAACAAATAACGGAGCTAGGGTGATGCGTGAAACATATTCGATCTGTACCGTGTTTCTTGTGATAAGTAGTCTTCAGCAATCTGAAATATTCAATTACAAAAAAAACTTACAATAATAATATCCCATACTAAAATTAAATTTATTATTTAAAAAAAAAAGAAGAAGAAGAAGAGAACTGACTTACTTGGCACTTGCAATGTCGTAAAGACGAACCGAATCATCCTCGCTAGCTGTAACTAACAGATCATCTTTTCGATGAAAATCAACTAAATTAATCTTCCCTCCCTATATAAATTACAAAATTAATTATTAATTGCCTCTGTTTGAAAATTAAAACTCTATCTGGTGGAATGTGATTCTTTTGAGTTGAAATAAGGAAATGGAGGAAGGGGGGAATATTGTGAAGCTTACAAAGTCGGAGAAAACGGCTCCGATAGACATACTGCGCACCGTATCATCATCGAGCTCTGTAGGCGATATCATAGCCACTGATATTGTCGGAGTCTGTCTATCTGGTTTCGATGGACTTTGGACAAGGAAGAACGATTGATATTTCCTACGAAAAAATAAAAAAACAATATACTGATGCTACTCCTCGTCCTCCAACATAGTAGTGAAACCGGCCCGGTCGTCGGCTTTTAAACAGACAAAAGTCGGGTTTATAATTAATTAATGTTTTACATTGTGTTTTAAAAATGATTTTCAAAAAATTTGATTTTTTTATTTTAAATTAATATATTTTTTATATTTTTAAATTATTTTAATATATTAATTTTAAAAATAATTAAAAAAATTATCGATATATTTTTATACATAAAAAATACTTTAAAAAACAATTATAACTAAAATTTTAAACATATTATAAACTATTTGAATTTAAATGACTCATTGAGCTAAAGTCAAAATTCACCTCCATTCTTACATATTTATATTTTATTTTAATAAATTAAAAATATATAAAATTAATTTATAAATATTCATTTTATATTTATGTAGAATGTTTAGTAAATTTTTTATATATAACAGCTATATATATCTTATTTCTATATAAAATGTTCTTAATTTTTAAATATAAAATATTTATATATAGTCTATTTTTATATAAAATATTTTAAAAAATTTTCATTTGAGATGTCGTAGTATGCGGTGTTATGGTGATCGTCCATCATCTAGAAAAACTGCATATGGTTTATCTATGATAAAATATGAAAAGATAAAGAATTCTTATCTCTCATCAATAAAAAATTAGAATGGGAGTCACCACCTAATATTCTAGTTATTAAGAACCCTAACTAGTCTTACAGATTAGATATAGAGATTAGTTACGAGAAAGGAAGGTATTAACATCTTAATTACTCGCTACCTAAGATTGAAGGTTGACTATATTGTTTTAATGTTTGATAAAATCTAAGATCGTATTGTGTTTTCTAATTGTCTATCTATCAAAAGCTCAAGAAAAGTCCTGCTCAATAAGGATGTTCTTAATATGATAAAACATAACTATTCTAGAGTTCAAAAAAAGAATACTTTTTTTTTTATCAGGAAAATATTTTACGTATAAATTTATAATTTCTGATACTAAAACAAAACAAAATAAAATTTTTATTATTTTTAAAATTTTGGCTAATGTTCTCTTGACTTTAATAAACTAGTTATTAAACCAAAAATGCAGGCTAAAATATTATTTTTTGGTATATGAAAAACACAATATGACTTTTTTAGTCTTAAGACACTTGACTGTATGCACAAAAATACTTTTTTCAAGTTTTTTTGTATTTTTTAAAGTTTTGATGAAAACCGAATATTTTAATACCGGATTTGTATTTTTACGACATAAAATACTAATCAATATTAATAAAAATCGCATAGAAAAATATACAGGAAAATCTTAAATTTTTCAAAAATAATTTTTGATAATTTTTTATACTGGGTCGAGATTGGCCTAAAACAAAATTGGGCCATAACCAGCCCATAGATAATTGGTTACTTGCTGTAAGCACAATAATCACTAAATTATAATTATACAGTTAATGTGCTCTGTACGGTAGCATTATAACTACCTAATTATATTTTATTTGCTACAAAATATAAATTGCTCATATTCTGCATGTAAATAAAACTGGAAGCCAAAACAGGGACAGAAGAATAGGAGAAGATTACCTGGCTATCATGTCTTGCAGTGGCAGAAGTGGTGGCTTACGGTGTTGGTGGCAACTCCTCATTTGTTCTTTTCTTCCTTTTTTTTTTGTTTTGTTCTTTCTTACTTTTTAGGTCTTCTATTCTGCTCCCTCTCTTCTCTTGTCTTCTCTCTTCTGTTCCTTTTTTTTGCCCCCTTGTGTCTTATGCTCTCCCCTATATTTATAGGAAAATAACATGACTAAAAGATTGATATCTCCTTCCATGTACAGGAGTGTCGAAGTAATAAATAATTCAGCAAGACTGGAGTCGAATCATAAGGAGGTTAATTGTACAAATTATAAACAACAACAATAGTAACAACAATAATAATATTAGTAATAATAATAATAATAATAGTACTAGTAAAGAAAAAGAAAGAGAAAAGGAAGATGCAGATGAGAATTTTGAGATAGAATATTAATATAAGGATTAAACAATGATAATAATAAATGTCAAGGTTAGAGGATCCATTAATGGTATGTTAAACAAATATAGTATAAACTCTTATTATTCAAGTGGAAACCACACACAAAAGAGGTTCCAATCAGATTATAAATTGTTAACATGATTACAACTTATCATAATAACCATTAACATTTAACAGACCTATAAGTTTGTAGTGAATGTGCAGTTGGACCCAAAAGAAAATATGAAAGATCTCTTCCAATGTGCCTAGATCACCTGGTAAAGCAATGAAGGCATCAACATGGTTAAACATTGCATTCATTTGAGCCGACATTATGGAGACCTAAAGTTCCTCTCCAATTATTTTTCCAATGATGTCTCCTTATGCTAAAATTTTAGGAACGACCCCCAAAACTTGACTACCTCCTAAAAATATAGTTATTAACATATCTCCAATTAACCCCAAACTGCCTCCCCTATACATTAAATGAATCTTTCTCTCAGTTAGCACTTGACCAAGATGATTTGCTTATTCAAAAAACTCCTTTTCTTTCCCACGACTAGATCCACCGAAAACACAAATATTTCTTATGTGATGACTTGATAAATTTGTCATTTCTACACATTTTTATATTTGTTGAATATATGGGTTAAGTAGAAATGAAAGGAAGGAAGAGGGGATTTTATAGATAAGAAATTAAAAAGGCAATCATACCACCTATATATAGGCCAGCTGGAGTCTCACACATACTCTCTCTTTTTTTATTTTTTTATTTTTAAAAAAGCATGTGTATATACAGGTAGTTGTCATTTTAGCTCACATCTTCCCTTGGTTTTACGTCCAAGAACGACTTAAACGCCATCTATGGGTCGGGGATAGGCTTTCCATCCAATTTTCTTAAAAACTAACAAACAAGGTCTTTTTTAGTCAGATTCCCAAGACTAAGTCAAGCATGTTCTTTATGAAATACTAATCACAAATCATGAATTGCACGATACATATCTCCATTATGATGCATCTTAAGAGTTAATAGAAGATTATCTAAAGACTCCTTACTCAGATCATTCTTAATGAATTGTTTTTTGTCTTTATAGTTTATAAATATCATTTCTAAAGAATAATATTATGCATTACAAGTCCATCTGGCATATCGATGACAGAATTTTAGTCGTTTTGCACAATGTTTATTTGCAAAAGTACCTTTACCTGTTCCAAGTATGTGTAAAATGAAGGAATTCAAGGACTCACCTAATAATCGAACATTTGCTTCAATCAACCAATGAATATCTTCAGAAATTCCATGATTCATTAGCAACCTCAATCTTGCACATCTAACACGGTAAATTTTTATAATCGCCTTTTGAAGCAGAACAGGAAAATACTTTTTTAATTTTTCAAGATTAGTGTCCATTATCAAATAAGAATTGGAAGAGAGATTCATATAATTGTACAAATATATACACAAATATCAGTTCTTATGGAAAATTGAAAGAACCGACTTAAGTTACGGAGTATCGTTGTCCGCCATTTAACCGAAATGAAAGAAGCTAAGAAAAATCACTAAAAAAAACATAAAAACAATATGAAAGAAAAAAATCAATCTTTATATACAGGATCACCTAATTCAATAGAGCCATTTTCAATTGAAAAATTGTCAAAGTAAACTTTTAAACGATGTCCATTTACCTTGGAAATATTGTCATTATTTGAATTCTCGATATCACAGGCCCCATATGGATACACATGTTTCATAATAAAAGGACCGCTCCATCTTCATCTTAGTTTTTCAGGAAATAAATGTAGTCGAGAATTATAAAGAAAGATTTTTTTATCAACATTGAATGTTTTTCTCAGAATATTCTTGTCATGAAACTCTTTGATTCTTGCTTTATAAATTCTTGAATTTTCATATGCATCATTTCTTATTTCCTCAAGCCCATTTATTTGTAATTTTCGTAGTTAACTCGCATCATTCACATTTGAATTAAAAGCTTTAATAGCTCAATAAGTTTTATTTTCAAGTTCCACGGGCAAGTGACAAGATTTTTCATAAACTAACTTGTAAGGTGACATATCTAATAATATTTTAAAAGCAGTTTGATAAGCTCAAAGTGCATCATTAAGTTTTAAAAACCAGTCCTTTCTATTAGGTTTTACAATTTTTTTTAAAATTTATTTGATCTCCCTATTAGCAAGTTCTACTTGTCCACTTATTTAAGGGTGATAATAGGTGACAACTTTGTATGTGATTTTATATTTTTTTTATTAAAGACTCAAATGACTTGTTATAGAAATATATTCCGTCATCACTTATCATGGCTAGAGAGATTCCAAACTGACTGAAAATATTTTCTTTCAAAAACTTGATCATTATTTTTTACTTGGAATTGCCTCTATTCATTTTAAAACATAATGCATTGTGACTAACGTGTACACAAAACCAAATGATAGAAGAAATGGAGTTATAAAATCTATACTCTAACTGTTAAAGATTTCAATAACAAGAATAGGATTTAATGACTTCATGTGATGTTTTGAAATAGATCCTAACCTTTGATAATTTTCACAAGTTTTGCAGAATACATGCATGTCCTTCAACATGGTAGACCAATAAAATTCACATTGTAATATTTTTGCAATCATCTTCTTTGATAAGGAATAACCTCTACATATCTTAAATTGCTAAATTTTAGTAACACTACATACCTCATTATTAGAAAAGTATCTTTGAAATATTTGTTCAGGATAATATTTTAATAAGAGTCATCCCAATAAAGACTTTTTTTTATCTTGAGTACTTCAATAAGCTAGCAAATCTCTTGTTGCAAGAAACTTAACAATATTAGCACACCAAGGATTTGTAAAAATAGAAAATAAAGATTCATCAATAAAGTAATTATTAATTTATATGATGTCAAGTATGGAAGCTATTATCAATCTTGACAAATGATCTACGATAATATTTTCAGTGCCTTTCGTGTCCTTGATTATGATATCAAATTCTTGAAGTAAAAAAATTCATTGTATCAATTTAACCTTAGAATCTTTCTTAAAAATAAGATATTTCAATGTTGTGTGATCACTAAAAACAACAGGTAAGCCAACAAGATAAGATCTGAATTTTGCAAACGCAAATACTACTACATGTAATTCTTTTTTAGTGATAATATAATTTATTTGTGCATTATTTGATGTTTTACTTATATAGTAAATCACATATGGTTTATTATCTTTTATATGCCCCAAGACAACACTCATGGCATAATCACTATCATCACACATTATTTTAAAAAGTAATGAGCAATCAAGGGGTTGAATTATAGGAGCAAAAGTAAGCAAATTTTTAAGTTTAACAAAGATTTTTTCACAATGTCCAGTTTATTCAAAAATATTATAATTTGTTAAAAGGTTGTTCGATAGCTTAGATATTATACTAAAATATTTGATGAACCTTCTATAAAAACTAGCATGTCTTCAAAATGATCTAACATCTTTAATAAATTTTGGTATTAGTAAGTTAACAATTAACTCGATTATAGATTTATCAATCTTATTAAATTAAGTTTTCTATAGATAATGCACAAGAGCTAATTAGTAATAGTCTTAGTTAGAATTAACTCATTTTTTTTATTTGTTATTATAGTAACTATACACTATTTAGGAATAACTTGGGTAGGACGAACTTATTTGTTGTAAAAAATAAGATAACTGACTCTATTATCTAGAAGTTTAATGACTTCATTTCTTAATACTTCTTTCATATTAGGATTAAGTCTTGGTTGCATTTCACTAGAAGATTTAACATTTTCCTTAAAATAAATCATGTGTGTGTGCAAATCAAAGGACTAATTTCTTCTATGTCAACTATGGTGTATCATAATGCATTTTTAAAGTCTGTAATAATTTATCTTCTTGATGTGTATAAAGTTTGTAAGACATTATTATCTAAAAAGTTTCATTTTCTCTCAAAAATAAGTATTTGAAATTGAATGGTAATGATTTCAAATCAAGTTTTGGTGATTGAACACTTAAAGGTATGGACTCAACTAATCGTGATTACAATTTCTTAATTTTTGATCTCCAACTATTTTCCTTTGATTCTTCTTCCTGTAAACTAATATCATCTTCAGGTTGGTTGCAAATATTAAAAAATTCTTCGCTAATGTCATGTTTTGAAAAGATAACTTCATCACTCCATTACTACAATTAATCAATGCATTAAAAGTTGAAAGAAATGGATGACCTAAAATAACAAAAATTAAATTACATGCTTCAACAGGTTGTGTATCCAAGAGAATAAAATCAACAAGATCAATGAATTTATCAACTTGTATTAACACTTCTTTAACTATTCCTCTAGTCACTTTTATAGATTTATAAGCAAGTAAAAGAGTTACAGAAGTTGATTTTAACACACCTAGGTTAAAACTTTGAAAAACTAAATATGAAAATAAATTCACAATAGCTTCAAGATCAAGTAAATCTGTTTCAAGTTTATGTTCTTTAATAAAGCATGAAATTGTAAGACATCTAAGGTCTTTATATTTTAAAACATTATTGTTTTGAATAATAACACTTACTTATTCTACAAAAAAAAAAGCTTTCTTTTTTACATTCCCTTTTCTCTTCATGATGCACAAGTCTTTCAAAAATTAAGCATAAGAAGGAACATGTTTATTAGTATCCAGTAAAGATATATTAATCCTTACCTGCTTGAAAGTTTTAAAAATTTGAGAATTGTCATTGATTTTTCTTTATTTAGTTATGAAATGAGGAAATGGAAGTATCGATGAAAAATCAATCTTTTCCTCACATTGTTTAGATTTAACCCTTTCATTACCCTTAGAGATTAACTCATCGTCTTTCTCGCAAGGTTCAAGAATATGTTTTTCAATAAACTTACCAGTGCGAAGAGTAGTGACTCATTTGACTTAGATAAGTCAACCTTAGGGAAGATCGTGACCTGTAAACAAATTTTTTATCTTTAGCTAGAAAAATAGAGGCATTATAATTGAAAAGAAGTAGTCAATTGAAATCTATTTCAGAAATTGAATGCGAAATCTGTAAAACTAATGAACACTCAACCAATGATTGTCTAATTTTGCCTTTTTTCAAAGAATGTCTCTATGAACAAGTGAATGCTTTAAATAGTTTTCAAAGGCTAAATTAAAATCTACTTTCTTAAACATATAATATTGGTTGGAGAAATCACCTAAATTTTAGTTAGAATAATAGTAACAATAATACACAAACTTCACAATCATCATTTCAAGCACCAAATTTTTTAAAATTCTAATGGTTTTGTATCTCCTTATACTCCCCTCCTAGAAGATATATTGAGGAAACACTACAAGCATTAATTGAAAAGCAAGAGATAATCAACACTCAAAATGCTTAAACTATGGCAAATTTTAAAGATACTCTTGCAAAATTTATTTTTGCTTTTAGATTTTAGGAGAATGGTAAGTTTCCATCTCAACCTCAATAAAATCTCAAAGGACAATACAATTCAAGTGTGAGTAGTTCTAAAAGCTAACACATGGATCAAGTCAAATTATACCACTATTCTTCGTAGTGGTAAGGTTATTAAAAAGCTTATTATTGAAACTTGCAAAAAGATGATGAGTTAATCTCTGAGCATAAGGAAAGGGTTGCACCTAAACATTGTAAAAGAAAAGATGATTTCCTACCAGTACTTACATTTCCTCATGTCATGACCAAACAAAGAAAAGTTAATCACAAGTTTGAAATTTTTGAAACTTTCAAGTAGGTAAGGATTAATGTACTTTTGTTGGATGTTATTAAATATTTTTTATGCTAAATTTTTGAAAGACTTACGCACCATAAAGAGAAAATTGAATATGAAAAAAAAAGTCTTTTTAGCCAAACAAATACATATTATTCTTCACAATAATAATACTTTAAAATATAAAAACCCTGATTGTCTTATAATTTTATACTTTATTGTAGAATATAAAATTAAAATAGCTTTACTTGATCTTAGAGCTAGTATGAATTTACTTCTATATTTGATTTTTTAAAGTCTCAATCTAACTTAGTTAAAACCAACTTCTGTAATTATTTTATTTATTGATAAATTTGTAAAAGTGCATCACAAAATAGTTGAAATGTGTTAGCACAAGTTAATGAATTCATTTGTCTTGTGAATTTTATTATCTTGGATATATTACCTACTGAAGCATGTAATTTAATTCCTGTTATTTTAAGCTGTTTATTTTTTACAACTTTTAATGCGTTGATTAACTTTAGAAATGGAGTGATGAAGTTATCTTTTGGATATATGACATTGGCGATGAATGTTTTTAACATTTACAAGCAACTTGGAGATGATAATGATTTACAAGAAGAAGAATCAAAGGAACATAGTTGGAGATAAAAAAAATTTAAAGATTTGTCACCATGATTAATTAAGTCCACACCTTCAATTGTTCAACCACCAAAACCTGATTGGAAGTCGTTACCATTCAATCTCAAATACTCTTTTTTGAGAGAAAATAAAACTTTTTTTAATAATAATCTCTTACAAACTTAATGTTCATCAAGAAGATAATTTATTATAGACTTTGAAAATGCACAAAAATGCATTAGGATGTACTATAACTGGCATAAAAGAAATTAATCTTTTTATTTCCACACACATGATTTATTTAAAAAAAATGTTAAACATTTTAAAGAAATGTTAAACATTTTAAAGAAATGAAACCAAGGTTTAATCCTAATATAAAAGAAGTAATGAGAAATGAAGTCATTAAATTTTTAAATGATGGAGTCATTTATCCTATTTCTGGCGGCAAATAGGTGAGTCTTACCCAAGTTGTATCTAAATAGTCTAGAGTCATTGTGATAACAAATGAGAATTGAGTTAATTCCAACTAGGACTATTACTTGTTGGTGCATGTATATTGACTATAGAAAACTTAATTTAATGATTAGAAAAAATCATTTTTCTTTTACCTTTCATGGCACAAATCCTTGAAAGAGTTACAGGTCATGAATTTTATTATTTTCTAGATTACTATTCAGGTTACAACTAATTACAATTGCATTGGAAGATCAAAAGAAAACTATTTTCACATGTCCATTTAGTACTTTTGGATTATGTAATGTATCGACCATGTTTCAAAAATGCATACTTAGTATATTCAGTGATATGGTTGAATGTTTTTTAAAAAATTTTATGGATGGTTTTTTGTTTTGATGATTTATTTGATGAATGTTTAACTAACTTGAAAAAAATTTTAAACAGGTATGAAGATAAGAATCTTGTGCTGAATTGGAAACAATGTTATTTTATGATAACAAACAACATTGTATTTAGTCACGTTGTTTCATCAACAGGAATTGAGGTTGACACATCTAAAATTGAGTTAATTGCTAACTTACCAACACCAAAATTCATTAAAGATGTTAGATCATTTTTAGGACATGCTAGTTTTTATAGAAGGTTCATCAAGATTTTAATATAATATATAAGCCATTAAGTAACCTTCTAACAAAAGATAATATTTTTGAATGGACTGAATATTGTGAAGAAGTCTTTGCTAAACATAAAAACTTACTTATTTTCGCTCTTATCATTCAACCTTCTAATTGGTCATTACTTTTTGAAATAATATGTGACGCTAGTGATTATGTTATGAGTGCTGTCTTAGAATAAATAAAAGATAATAAACCTGATGTGATTTATTATGCAAGTAAAACTTCAAACAGTACTCAAATAAATTACACTACTACTGTAAAAGAATTACTTGTAGTAGTATTTGCATTTAAAAAATTCAGGTCTTATCTTGTTGGCTCAAATAAATTGTATTACCCTTTAGGATTTTATTGAAATTGAGATGAAAACTTACCATTCTCCTGAAAACTGAAAGCAAAAATGAACTTTGCAAAAGTATCTTTCAAATATGCCACAGTTTGAGCATTTTGAGTGTTGATTATCTTTTTCTTTTCAATTAATGCTTGTGGTGTTTCCTTAAGATTTCTTCTAAGAGGGGAGTATAAGGAGGTACAAAACCATGAGAATTTTAAAAATTTTAGTGTGCTTGAAATGATGATTATGAAGTTTGTACATTATTTTTACTACTATTCCACCTAAAATTTAGGTGATTTCTCCAACCAATGTTATATGTTTGTGATAGTAGATTCTAATTTAACCTTTAAAAACTATTTAAAGCATTAGAGACATTATTTGAAAGAAGGCAAAGTTAGACAATTACTAGTTGAGTGTTCATTAATTTTACAAATTTGACATTCAATTTCTTGAATAGATTTCAATTGATCACTTCTTTTCAATTATAATGCCTCTATTTTTCTAGCTAAAGATAAAAAATTTATTTAGAGGTCATGATCTTTTCTAAAGTTGACTTATCTAAATCAAATCAGTTACTACTCTTCACACTAGTAAGGTTATTGAAAAACCTATTCTTGAACATTACGAGAAAGATGATGAGTTAATCTCTAAGGGTAACGAAAAGGTTAAATCTAAACATTGTGAGGAAAAAATGAATTTCTCACCAGAACTTCCATTTTCTCATGTCGTAACTAAACAAAGAAAAATTAATCACAATTATCAAATCTTTGAAACTTTCAAGTAGGTAAGGATCAATATATTTTTACTAGATGCTAATAAACATGTTCCTTCTTATGCTAAATTTTTTAAAGACTTCTGCGCCATGAAGAGAAAACGGAATGTGAAAAAGAAAGTTTTTTTAGCAGAATAAATAAGTGTTATTATTCAAAACAATAATACTTTAAAATATAAAAACCCTAGATGTCCTACAATTTCATGCTTTATTAGAGAACATAAACTTGAAATAGATTTACTTGATCTTGGATCTATTGTGAATTTATTTTCATATTTGGTTTTTTAAAGTTTTAACCTAGGTGTGTTAAAATCAATTTCTGTAACTCTTTTACTTGCTTATAAATCTAAGAAAGTGACTAAAGGAATAGTTAAAAAAGTGTTAATACAAGTTGATAAATTTATTTATCTTGTGGATTTTATTCTCTTGGATACACAACCTGTTGAAGCATGTAATTTAATTTCTATTATTTAGGTCATCCATTTCTTTCAACTTTTAATGCATTGATTAATTGTAGTAATGGAGTGATGAAGTTATCTTTTCAAAACATGACATTAGCGAAGAATTTCTTTAACATTTGCAACCAACCTAAAGATGATAATGATTTACAGGAAGAAGAATCACAGTAAAATAGTTGGAGATCAAAAATTAAGAAATTATAATCATGATCAATTGAATCTATACCTTTAAGTGTTCAACCACCAAAATCTGATTTGAAATGACTATCATTCAATTTCAAATACTTATTTTTGAGAGAAAATGAAACTTTGAAAGTAATAATCTCTTACAAAATTAATGTACATCAAGAAGATAAGTTATTACAAACTTTGAAAATACATAAAAATGCATTATGATGGATCATAACTGATATAAAAGGAGTTAATCCTTCAATTTGCACACACAATGATTTATTTGGAGAAAAATGTTAAACTTTCTAGTGAAATGCAACCAATGCTTAATCTTAACATGAAAGAAGTATTAAGAAATGAAGTCATTAAACTTCTATATAATAGAGTCAGTTATCGTATTTTTTACAGTAAATAAGTAAGTCTTACCCAAGTTATACTTAAATAGCCTAAAGTTACTATGATAACAAATGAGAAAAATGACTTAATTTCAACCAAAACTATTACTGGTTAATGCATGTGCGTTGTCTATAGAAAATTTAATTTAATGACTAGAAAAGATTATTTTCCTTCACCTTTCATAGATCAAATCCTAGAAAAAGTTGCAGGTCATGAATTTTATTATTTTCTAAATTGCTATTCAAGTTATAATCAAATTAAAATTGTATTGGAAGATTAAGAGAAAACTACTTTCACATGTCCATTTGATACTTTAACATATCAGAAGATGTTTTTTGAATTATATAATGCACCGGTCACGTTTCAAAGATACATGCTTAGTATATTCACTGATATGGTTGAATGTTTTTTTGAGATTTTTATAAATGATTTTTATGTTCTTTGTGATTCATTTGATGATTATTTAACTAACTTGTAAAAAGTTTTGAACAGATGTGAAGAGAAGAATCTTATGCTGAATTGGGAAAAATGTTATTTTATAATAACAAACAAAATTGTACTTGGTCGCATTATTTCATCAACAGAAATTGAGATTGACAAATCTAAAATTGGGTTAATTGTTAGATCATTTTTAGGACATGCTAGTTTTTATAGAAAGTTCATCAAAGATTTTAATGTAATATCTAAGCCATTGAATAATATTTTAACAAAAAATAATATTTTTTAATGGATTAAATATTATAAAGAAGTCTTTGTTAAACTTAAAAGCATATGTACTTCTACTTATGTTATTCAACCTCCTGATTGGTAATTGCTTATTAAAATAATGGGTAACACTAGTAACTATATCGTGGGTGTTGTCTTTGTAAAAACAAAAGATAAAAAAGCTTATATAATTTACTATACAACTAAAATTTTACATAGTGCTCAAATGAATTACACTACCACTGAAAAGAAATTATTTGTTGTAGTATTTGCATGTGAAAAATTCAGATCTCATCTTGTTGGCTCACCTGTTGTTTTTAGTAATCACACAACATTGAAATATCTTCCTTTTAAAAAGGATTCTAAGGTTAGACTAGTATGGTGGATTTTATTACTTCAAGAATTTGATATCATAATCAAGGATAAAAAAAGCACTGAAAATATTATCGCAGATCATTTGTCAAAATCAATGATTACTTATTCAAATAGATTCCACAACTAACATCACATAAATTAATGGTTATTTTCTTGATAAATTTTTACTTTCTATTATTATAATGTCTTGGTTTGCTAATATTGTTAATTTTCTTGCAATATAAGATTTGGCAGCTCATTAAAGTGCCCAAAAGAAAAGAAAGTTTTTAAACGAAGTAAAGATTTTTTATTGTGATAACCCTTATTTATTCGAATATTGTCGAGTCAAATATTTCAAATATGCATTCTCGATAAGGAAGTTATTAAAGTCATTAAATTTTATCATTCTTAGGCATGTAAGGGTCATTTCTCATCAAAAAAGACGACTGCAAAAACCTTACAATATGAATTTTATTAACCCACCATGTTGAAAGTCATATATACATTATGTAACACTTGTGAAAATTATCAAAAGTTATAATCTATTTCAAAACATCATATGATGCTTTTAAATCTTATTTTTGTGATTGAAATCTTTGATTGTTGAGGTATAGATTTTATGGGTCCATTTCCTCCATCATTTGGTTTTATATACATATTAGTCGTAGTGAATTATGTTTCAAAATGGATAAAGGCAATTCCAAGTCGAAACAATGATCATAAAATAGTAATCATTTTTGAAAGAAAATATTTTCAATAGATTTGGAATCTTTTAAGTCATTATAAGTGATGGTGGAACATATTTTTACAACAAACTATTTTATTCTTTAATGAATAAATAAATATGAATTCACACACAAAATTATCATCCCTTATCACACATAGATAAGTGGATATGTAGAATTTACTAATAGGGAGATCAAACCAATTTTAAGAAAACATTGAACTCTAATAAAAAAAATTGATCTTCAAAACTTAATGATGCATTTTAAGTTTATTAAATTGTTTTTAAAATATCATTAGATATGTCACTTTATAAGTTGGTTTATGAAAAATCTTGTCACTTGCATATGAAACTTGAACATAAAACTTTTTGGGTTATTAAACCCTCAAATTCAAACCTTGATGATGCTAGATAGTTGCATAAGTTATAAATAAATGAGCTTGAAAAAATAAAAAATGATACATAAGAGAATTTAAAAATTCATAAAGTAAGAATAAAAAAGTTTCATGACAAAAAAATCTTAAGAAAAACATTTGATGTTGGTCATAATTTTACTTTATAATTCTCAACTTTATGTATTTCCTAGAATGCTAAGATTAAAATCAAGCAATCCATTTATTGTAAAATATGTGTATCTTTATGGGATATTTGATATTGAAAATCTAAATAATAATAATATTTTTAAAATAAATGAACATCATTTGAAAGCTTACTTTGATAATTTTTCTAATAAAAATAAATCCATTAGTTTGAAGGATCTCGTATATAAAGGTTAATTATTTTATTTTTTACATATTATTTTTGTGTTTCTTTTTTGTGCAACACTTGTTTTGCTAGTTTTTCTCCAATCCCTATCAAATGATGGATAACAATACTCAATAACTCTTATATTGTTTCTTTTAATTTATCATGATAACTGATATCTTGTATATATTTGTTCAATTTCTTATTCCTTCTCTTTTATTTGCATCTCTTTTCTACTTTTCATCTAAAAAAATAGACATCATTCATGAAAAATTAAAAAAATGTTTTCTGCTTTACCTAAAATACAATTGCAAAAATTTACCATTCTTGATGTGAAAGATTAAGATTATTAATAAACCATGAAATTTCTGAAGATATTCGTTAGATGATTGAAGCAAATGTCCAATTATTATGTAAGTCTTCCAATTTTTTTTATCTCATACATACTTGAGATAACTTGAGATAAGTAAAAATATTTTTGCAAAAAAACATCATGCAAAACATCTGAAAATCTATCATCGATATGCCAGAAAGACTTGTAATACACAACGTCAATTTTTAGAAATGATATCTATAAACCATAAAGATAAAATACAATTCATTAAGGATGATCTAAATAAAGAGTCTTTAAATAATCTTTTATTAACTCTTAAAATACATCTTAGTAGAGATGTACATTGTACAATTCTTGATTTATGATTCTATTTTCATTAAAAAAAATCATGATCAACTTAATATTGAAAATATGATTAAAAAAGAACTTATTTGTTAATTTTTAAAAAAACCAGATAGGAAGTTAATGTCCGACCCATATAAGATGTTTAAGTCGTTTTTAGACATAAAATCAAGGAAAGATGTGAGTCATAATCACAACTAATTATACATAAACATGTTCTAGAAAAAATAAAAAGAGAGAGACTTTAGATAACTTACATATAGGTGGTATGATTATATTTTTAATTTATCATCTATAAAATCTTCCCTTCCTTCCTTTTGTTTCTACTAAACCCAACATTAAACAGATATACAAGTGTGTAGAGATAGCATGTTCCTCAAGTTATAAAACAAAAAAATATGAGTTTTTGGTAGATCCAATTCTCATTAAGAAAAAGAGTTATAAATCAACAAATCATCTTCGTCAGTTATTAGCTGAGAGAAAGATTCATTTAAAGCAGAGAAGAAATAATCTTAGGTTAATAGAAAATATATCAACAGTTACATTTTAGTATACAGTCAAGTTTTGAGTATCATTCCTAAAACTTTAATCAAAGTTGATATCATCAAAAAAGATAATTGGAAAAGAACTCCATAATGTTTAAATGAATGAACGCTAAATCATGTTGATACCTTCATTTTCTTATTAAGTAGTCTAGGCACATTAAAAGAAATATTTAATATTTTCTCTTAGGCTTGACTAAACATTTACTAGAAACCTATAAGTTTATTAAATACTAATAGTTTTTATGATAATTTATTGTCTTTTCTTAATCTTGTTGTGAAATAAATTTTTTAACAACTTCAACATGACAAATCATAATCTCTACTACTACTGCTAAACAACTAATTAATCAATTGCAATCTTTCATTCCTGTAATTGATTTTTTCATAAGTCAAATAGATTGAACAAATAAAAAGTCATAAAAACTTATGTCTTATGGTTTTGTTAACATCATAATATTTATCTCTTATATTTATTTAAAGTGTGTTTCAAGCTTGTCAATAATCATTACTTTAATTGATATATTTTATATTCTACTTTTCTACTTTAAAACATTGAAGACAATGTCCTATTTTGTTTAAGGGGAGAAAGTTATAGTTGTCAATTGAAAAAAAAAACTATTTATTGTTATTAAAACCATTTAACAAAATTGTTACTATTAGGATGACAGAGTGAAGAGAAATTTTATTGATTCTCGAAACGCATCTTAGTGAACATTCTTATCAAAATCTATCATAACACTTCTTGAAATATTCAGGTTTATAAATTCTTACTTTGTTATCACTTGATTCTGCTCTCATACTCATTTAACAAGTATTTTTAAATTTTTATTTTCATACATATACTTTAATATATGATTGTGGGTTATACTTTGAATTATTACATTAATTATGTTCTTTTTTTAAAGGGGTGTGTGGGTGTGATAATAAAAACATTGATAAGTTTGGTTTCTTAACCTCAACCTAAGCAATTGAGTCCAAAATGATATTTTAACACCTAATACCCTAAGTCAACTAACTTAGAAACTATTGACCCAATGCTTGTTACATGGGTTCAAAAGAGAAGTTTAAAGAAGTTAAACATTGCACTATCTACGTGTCAATATTTACAACTCGAGTTATTAAACTTGTAGGGGTGTCTCAACACTTAATACCATGAGACCAACTAGTCTGAAAGTAATTAACCTAAAACTCGTTATATGGGTTAAAAATACCTTGTGTTTTAAGTTAAATGTATACATATATAAAAAAAAAAACACAAATCACAACCTAAAAAAGTTAACTTTAGAAAAACATTAAAATAAAATTGTGTTTTCATACAAGCAAAACCCTCCAATAATGTGCTGATATGTTAAGCACAAAAAAAAAATTTATTAATATCTTATTTATAAAATATGAAATAGATAAATAAATCAAATAAGAATTTGTTTATTTGGATGAATTAATAAAAGTTGCTTGATGAATGCCTTAATTTTTTAATATTGCATATTTTTTTCTACTTTAACACTTTAATTACTAAGGACCAATAATAAGCTGATTGAGGGTGTGATTAGTACTTAAAAGTATATTTTTATTAAGGTTTTATATCATCATATTGCATTTAAAGTATAATTAAATTTCTTAACTCAAGCAACTTTTATAATAAGTCTAATAACATAAAATATCTTTAATTTATGATAAATGCTAATTTTGAATGTAGACATGTCTCATAATTTAAAAAATTGATTAATATGTTTAACTATTGAAAGTGAAAAGATAAAAAGAAGACTAAGTTTAAAGAAAAGATACTGGTTCAATTCAAACTAAAATATTATTTGGTTATTAGATCATAACTGAAACTGTAAAATATAGATTTAGGTTTGATTGATATGGATAGAAATCTAAGACATAAACCTAAAACTTTCATAAAAAATTCAAGATTTAAAACAGTCATTTTCAAGTTCTTATTGTAACAACAAAAAAGTCAAAATCTATACTAAAACCCTAACACTATATCTCGAGTTTTTAAAATTCAAATGAACTCATTATTATTTTATTGGAAGGCTGAAACAAATTCCTAGAATTTAAACAAATAACTTTCACGAAAACTATCTATGTAAATTCTAATATTTTATTTAAACAAGAAGATAATAATTGTCACCAAGTCAAGAAATAATTACTCACTCAATAATTAATCATCAAATCAATAATTTTGAATTTTAACCTATAAAAGAAAATATTTGTCATACATTTAGACATCTTGATTTTCAAATAAAATCATATTCTTACTTTCTTTCTTTATATTTTTATAATATTTAAGTTTTGCTTTCATTATTGGTTATGCTTTTTATTATAATTATGTTTTTATCTAAGTTATTTATGTTTATCTTCTTTATAATTATCTCTTGTCTATGCATTTCATCATAACTATATTTTTATCTAGTTTATTTATATTTCATCATAACTATGTTCTTATCTAATTTATCTTGCAACCCAAAAACTATTCGGTGTTCCTCCCATATCTTGAGTTCTTGAAATTCAAATAAACTCATTCTTATTTTGTTCAAAAGTTAAAGACATTCTCAAAACTTTAATGAAGATTATCTATTCAAATTCTAACATTATTAATAATATTTTATTTAAACAAGAAGATAATGATTGTCATCAAGTCAATAAATAATCACCCACTCAATAATTAATCATCAAATCAATAATTCTAAATTTTAGCCTATAAAAAGAGACACTTGATATCCATTTACACATTTTAGTTTTCAGATTAAGATTATATTTTTGGTTTTTTTCTTTTTATTTTTGTAATGTTTAAGTTTTAACTTTCATTAATATATTATTTATGCTTTTCATCATAACTATATTCTTATCTATTTTATTTATGTTTTTCTTCTTTATAATGTTTAACTAGGTTTATTATATTAAGGTAAAAAAATTCCATCAATGATATTAGAATAGATATAATATAAATTCAATATCGACTTTAATATTTATATTCAAGGAAGTTTGTTATTACCATGTCTTATCTTTTTATCTTACTAATTCTTAATACCTTGTTAAATTATTAATTTAGATTTATGTTATACAACTCTTGTACAATAAATAATTGAAATTTTTATAGCCTACTTTATGATATAACCAACATCTGTTCTCTGAAAGGAACTTAATTTGTTGTTAATATAAGTTAACATTACAAATTTTTGATAATATTTAAAAGTATAATGTTACTAAAATAAGATAAATAATATAATCATATTAAAAATTTATAATTAACTATTAAGGATAAAAGAATAAATTATCCAATTGAAACATTCTTTGTATATGATTTCCAGTTGATTAATAAAAATTTTATAATATATTTATTTCTAATACTATTAGTAGATCATCTGCTTCTATCTTTTATTAATACTCACATCAATATCACATTTCAAAAGTACTTTGCAACTCTTTTTTATTTGTTGTTTATAATTTTATATAATTTACCTCTATGTGATTCGACCCCAATCTTATCAAATTATTTATTATTTCGACACTCATATACTTAGGATAAGACATCAATCTTTTAATCGTATTACTTGAATATATTTCTAAAAATGAGGTCATCTATATGTTTAAAGCCCTTATTATCTTAGTTGAAACATAATTTTCTATCAAAATTAAAATTCTACAATTTAATTCAGGTGGTGAATGTATGTCAAATGAATTTCAATTTTTTCTTTAAAGTCATGGAATCACATTACAACATTTTTATCCTCACCCCATAACAAAACAGTGTGGCTAAAAGAAAGAATTGACATCTTCTTGATATTGTTCAAACTCTTCTAATTGAGTCATGTATTCCTTTTTATTTTTCACATGAAGCTTTGTTTACTGGTTTTTATTTGATTAATCAATTACCATCTCCCAACTTGAACTTGAACTTGAATAATGATTCTCCCTACTTTTATTTATTTGAGCATGCACCAAATTATTCAACTTTTCATATTTTTAAATGTGTTTGTTTTATTCACCTTCTTGCACATGAGAAAAATAACTTACTGCCCAATCTATCAAGTGTGCTTTCTTAAGACATGTTAGAACCCAAAAGGGATCGCTTTGTTATGATCCACATGCACATCGAACTCATGTCTCAAAGAATGTCATATTTTTTTAAAAAATCAACCCTTTTTTCGCACACAACAGACTTTAGTACTTCCATCTCTATTTATTTTACCATATTTTCTAAAGTCACCAACACCTATTCAAAGGTTTCAACCTGGTTACGTTTTTTATAGACACATTCCTTTTGCTTTTGATCCTTCTACGGGTCTAACTAAGGTTTCTCCATATCTTTTTGCAACATCATATCCTATTCTACCCATTTTCTATGATCCAACTCTTCTTCGTAAAAGCTCAAGACCTCACAAACCTCCTAAAAGGTATGGTTTTTCAACTTTTGTTGCTATGTCTGCTAGTAAAAGCTCAAGACCTCACAAACCTCCTAAAAGGTATGGTTTTTCAACTTTTGTTGCTATGTCTGCTACTGTCTTTTATTTCCATTCCCACTTGTTATAAGCAAGTTAAAGAACATGAATGTTGGCAACAAGCAATGGAGGCAAAACTTCAAGCACTTGAGGGAAATCAAACTTCGAATATTATTTGTTGTCCTTCACATGTTAAGCCCATTGGTAGTGAGTCTATATTATGAAACTCATGTATGATGGCTCTTTAGATAGATATAAAGCTTGATTGGTTGCTCTTAGCAATAAACAAAAATACAGCTTCGATTATGAAATAACATTTGCACTATTTGCTAAGATGACCACAGTGAAAACAATTATTATTATTGCAACCTCTAAAACTTGACCTTTACATCAGATAAATGTACAAAATGCCTTCTTGCATGAGGATCTTAAGAAAAACATTTACATAAAAACGCCCACCTATTATGTCCACACTAGCTTTTGATGAAGTTTTCAAGTTAAGATGCTCTTTGTATAAGTTGAAACAGGCACCTAGAGCCTGATTTAAGAAGTTTCGCAACACTCTTTTCACCTTCTCCTTCACAAAGTCAAAATGATTCATCCACTCTTCTTTTACAAGACCACCACTGGTATGGTATTTCTCTTAGTCATGTTAATGATATTATCATTACTGGTAATGACAATGAGTTGATCACTAAACTTCAACATATGTTGCATGGTACATTTCCAATAAAATATCTTGGACATCTCACATATTTTTTTAAGGCTAGAAGTTCACTCTAAAGATCATGGTTTGTTCTTAAATCAACATAAATATATCCAGGATCTCGTTGAGCTATTTGGTTTAAAGGATGCTCCTGCTATTGATATGCCAATAAAAATGAATGTGAAATACCAAAAAAATAAAAGCGAGCTTTTGCCTAATCCTTTTTTATATAGGCAATTAGTTGGTAATCTTATCTGCCTCACAATTATAAAGCCTAATATCTCCTATGTTGTTCATATAGTTAGCAAATTATGCAGGCACATTAACATCTTCATCTTGTTACTGTTCATCATATTATTAGATACTTAATTAGGTTAGCTACTCGTGGGTTGTTTTTTAATACACAATCTACTTTTAATTTAACTTTATATAGTAATGCAGATTGGGCTGGTTGCCCGAATACTAAAAATTTATCAAAGGTTGGTGCATTTTTCTTAGAGATGCCTTGATTTCATAGAAGTGTAAATAGCAAAACTGTCTCTAAATCTTCTGTAGAGGCCAAGTATAAAGCCATGTCTGTAACTTGTTCTAAAATTGGGTGGTTATATAGTCTTATTTCTAAACTTGCCCGCTCGAATACTAGAAAGTTTATGACAAGCTGGTGTATTTTTCTTAAAGATGCCTTAATTTTTTAGAAGTGTAAAAAAAAAGATCGTCTTTAAATCTTCTATAGACACTGAGTATAAAGTCATATCTGCAACTTATTCTGAAATTGTGTGGTTACATGATCTTATTTCTGAACTTAGGTTCCCTCAAACTAATCCTACTCCATTTCATAGTGATAATATTAGTGCTATTTAAATACTTGTGAATCCAATATATCATGACCGCACAAAGCACATAGAGGTAGATTATCACTCTTCCTCATCTTAATACTAATCTTCAAATAGTTGATGCCTTTACCAAAGTTTTGAGTGTTTATTAGACCCTAGAATTATTATTTAGAGCTAGGATTAAGGGATCTGATTATGTTTATTAGTCCCCAAAATTAAGAAACTTGATCATTCTTGATATATATATATATATATATATAGATATCACAACTATATATTACAACTGTCTTGGTGAAAAAAAGACAGAAAAACATTTCAAAAACTCTCTTGTATTATCTTGATCTTGTCAGTAGCCACATATTCTATTTCTATTGTTGATAGGGCTATGGAGTGTTGTTTTTTTCTACTCCAAGGGATCGTCCTCGAAATTTATATGCTCCAGATGTCCTTTTCCTACTTATTGAACTTCTAGGAAAGTCTGAGCCTATTGATCCTATCGATTCAAAACTAACAGATTTTGGATACCATAGACAAAGTTTAGTAGTAACATTTAAGTATTTGAAAAACCTTTCAACAACTATATGACTTTCTTTAGGATTAGATTGAAAACATGCACGCACGCACTGTACATTACATTAGGCTTGCTTATTGTTAAATACAACAAAGACCTAATCATACCTTTATATAATGTTATATCAACAACCTCACCTTTTCCATCTTGATTTGGCTTTATGAAACTTGACATAAGTGTGTGTTGGCATCTTAAAGTTCTCAAAGCCATATCATTTCAATAGATTCGGAGTATACTTGGTTTGATGAATAACTATGCCATCTTTAGTTTGTTTTATGATTAGACCAAGAAAATAGTTTAGTTCTCCTATAAAGCTCATTCCAAACTCCTTTGACATACTGTTAGCAAAGTTTCTTCAAAAAATTTCATTTGAGGCACCAAAAATTATGCCATCAGCATAGATTTGTACCAATATGAAATCTTGATCATACCAGGCTTTAGAAAATTATGAAAAGAGTAGTGTAAGTTCTTCTTTTAGAAAACCTCCTAGCCTTTCATACCAAGCTCTAGAAGCCTATTTTAAACTATTCAAGGCTTTAGATAACCTGTAAACATGGCTTTTAAAATCAAATTTTCCAAACCCTAGGGGTTGTTCAACAAACACTTCTTCATTTAGAAAACCATTCAAAAATATTAATTTAACATCCATTTGAAATTACTTTATGTTTTTTCATGTCGCAAAAGCACATACCATTCTAATTGATTCTAACCTGGCTACCAGTGCAATAGAATCATCAAAATTTATTCCCTCCTCTTATCAGTAACTTTGAGCTACTAATATAACTTTATGTCTAATTATGATACCATTTTCATCATATTTGTTTTGAAAAATCCATTCAATGCCTATAATAAATTTATTTTCAAGTCTAGGTACAAGAGTTCAAACCCTATTTTCTTCAAATTACAATAGTTCTTGCATGGCTTCTATCCAGTTTTCATCAATAAGAGCTTTTTCAACTTGTTGGGCTGTATTTGAGAAAGAAGGGTCATATTATCTACTTCATTCCTAATCACAACTTTTGTTTGAGTCAAAATCACTGATAATTTGTTGCTTGGGATGATTCTTGGAGAAGTTCCATTCCTTTGGAATTTTAAGACTGGTGAGGCTGCTTTCTAGTTTGGTGAAGTTTGTAGTTTCAACTTCTTTATTGGTTTCCAGTGGTTCATCTTCAAGCAAATTACCTAAATCATTATCCATTTTTTTATGGATAAAATATGAGATTCATCAAAGATTACATGTATTTACTCTTCTACAACTAATCCTCTTATTGTATATCCTTTATGCCTTAACTATAGGAGAATATCTTGTATTCATTCATCTGACTCAGATTCAAATTTGCTTAAGTTATCCTTATCACTGATTAGCATATAGGTGACATGAAAACATGCTACAGTAGGATTTTTACCTCTCTAGAGCTCATGTGGAGTTTTCTTGATATACCTATTATAGACTCTGTTTAGGACATCAGAGGATGTATTTACAGCTTTTACCCAAAAATAAGAGAGTTCTGACCATTTACTGTAAACTCCTATTTTTCCTTTCCACAACTTCATTCTACTGAGGGGTTTTGGGGGCAGTAAAAGAGACGTAGGCCTTGTTAATCATCAAAAGATGCATATTCATTATTTTCAAACTCTCCTCCATTATCTGATCTGATGCTCACAACAGACATGTTTTTCATTTTGAATTTTATTGGAAAATATGACAAATCACATGCGTAGTTTTTAAGTGCCAAGAATAAAGTCCATAAAAACCTTAAATGATCGTCTACTACTACTAATGCATACCTTTTTCCTCTTAAACTAGAAGTGTGTGCGGGTCCAAACAGATCATGATGCAGCAATTTAAAAAGGTCTAAATGTGGACATTGCATTCTTACTTATGAAATATACTTTAGTTTGTTTTCCATGTACGCAAGCATCATATATTCTATTGTTAACAAAAGACAATTCTAGAATACCTTTAACTAGATTTAGTTTACTTATTTTCAATATAACATTCATGCTTGAATGTCCTAACCTCTTATGCCATTGAAAAAGCATTATTGCAAAATGCAGACAAACATGTTTCAGAAAATGAATCAACATCATCAAGATCAATTACATATGCATTTTCATGTCTGTAACCAATAAGTTTGACATTGTTATCTTTTATACACTAAATAACATGGTGTGAAGATTAAAAATTACTTTGTACCCTTTGTCACATAACTTACTAACGCTTAGCAGATTATATTTTAGACCTTGGATTAATAGTATATGTTTCAACTGAAGATGATTTTCCTTTGCTAATTTTACTTATATCAATTACTTTTCCTTTGTTGATGTCACCAAAGGTTACTGAAACAGATTTTGTTTCAAGTGAGATAAACTTGTTTTTATTCCCGGTCATATGTCTGGAACAACCACCATCTAGGTACTAGGTATCTGTCTTCTTTTCATGCTTTATACAATAGTGCAATTTCACAAATTTACTTACTTGATTTTGATACCCAAATTCTTTTAGGTCAAGCTTGGTTAGGCATAAACATAACAATAGGTATACTTCCTTTTACCACCCATGAAACTTTGACTAGTCGAATCAAACTATTCTGATAGCTATGGTTTTTAATAGGACAATTACCATGTAGTGTCCTTGTTGGTTGTAAAAATGGCAGGTAACTTTTTGTATGTCTATGCTCATACTTTTAATGAAAATAGGTTTAGTTTGAGATCGCTTATATGAGTCACACCCCAGACAACTTTTGTCAAGGCTTTGTTTTTGACATCCAAGTGGTTTTTCAAAATTGTTTCTTCCCTCAATGAATTTGAAAGGAGTTTTTTCAAGATCCTTTATTTTGGATTGTAAATCAATGTTCTCCTTCTGAAGTTTTTGAAATTCATTTTCAGAAACAACATATTTAGATATTTGTTTTAAATCCAATGCCCACTTCTCCTTTTCATTATGTAATACTGAAAGTTTCTCTCTTAAAGTATCATTTTCAATTAGGATGGAATCATTTTCAAATATTAAATCACTATTTTTCTCAACAAAATTTTCAATTTTCATTTTTCATTTTCCAGAGTTTTAGTTCCTAATCCACAGAAGTAATCTGTTTATTAAGCATGATATATTTCTTAAATTTCTTTTGTAAATCAGCATATACCTCATCCTCTTCTTCATAGTCATCCTTATCCATTAGACATTTGTTTCCATATTCTCCAAAAATCTCTTCCTATTTGTCTAACTCATCATCATTTCATGTTTTATCCATCATGACTTTCTTTCTTGCCTTCTTGAAAAATTTCTTTGAATTTGATGTTTGTCCTTTTCTAGCACTTAACACACTTAGAATCATAATGTCCTCGTTTATTGCAATTAAAAAAAAATATACAATTTTGATTAAAATCATTACCAAGTGTTTTCTTACCGGACTTCCTTTTTTTATAAAATTTTTAAATTGTTTCATTAGCAAAGCCATGTCTTCATCTTCACTGCTAATTTCACTCTCAAAATTTAACTTATGACTGCTCTTGAGTGCAACTCCTTTATTCTTCCTTGTTTCTTCATCATCACCTTGAAGTATCATTTCATGGGCGGTTAAGGACCCAAGTAATTTGTCAATCCTTAGCTTCAACAATGGCAGTCAACTTTGGTTCCTATGATTTTGGCAGACATATAAGTGCTTTTCTCACTAGGTTAATGTTAGAACTGTTTTTTCCTAGTTACTTTAATGAATTCATGATGTGCAAAGCATGTCATCATGTCTACAATGCTTTCATGTTCTTGCATTTTGAAAGTTTGAAATTGATGCATAAGTCTATCTATCTTTGATTCTTTTACTTGTATGGATCCTTCATGTGTTATTTCCAATTTATCCAAATTTGTTTGGCAGTTTCACATGCAATAATTCTATTATACCCATTGACACTTAAAAGCATTATAAAATAAACTAATAGCTTTAGCATTCAATTGTACTCTTTTGAGATCCTTATCATCTCAATCATCTTCAGCTTTAATCACGGTTTTACTTTCCACTATCTTGACGTGAACATATGAACCATTTGCAACCACTTTCCACAGCATATAATCAATTTATTAAATGAAAATTCTCATCCAAGCCTTACAATAGTTGTAGTTCATTCCATTAAAAAAGGGGTGGTTTGTTTGTGAATTGTCCTTTCAAAAGTCTAGTGCCTACAGATGTCATGGATCAAACTCAAGATCGTGAAATCAAATAATAGGAGCACCAAGGCTTTGAATAAGAAAGCAACCAAGAAGGGGGTGAATTGATTGACAATAAAAATTATCTCAAATTCTCAATTCATAATAATCCTAATTTAACAAATTACTTCAACGTGATATTGGAAGGATTAATTTCTTAACTTCTGAAATCAATAACAAAAGCAATATATGCATAAATTAATAAGAAAAGCAAGAGTAGAAAATGCACACATGAATTTTATACTAGTTCCCCACAAAACCGCAGGTAGTCCAGTCCTTAGGGATGGCCCTAAGATTTTTATTGCTTGCTTGATTTCTATTTGTAATCTTACAAACTTTTTCCCTTGTAATCATGTAAGATCAACTTCTTTTTATGCCCATTTCTTTTTAAAGACAACTATTCAATAGCTCTCTATGTCTCTATTTGTTTTCTCTTGTTCGGTGCATTTTACAAGCACCCAGTATGCATTATATACACTAGTTTCTAGTTGTTTCTTATCCTCCATGATTCTTGCCTTGATGACCTCAAGTCCTTCAATTTAGGTAGCAATTCAAACCTTCACAATTTTTGGATAGGCTTCTAGTCTTTCTCATCACTAGTGTTAAGCTGAGACCTTCCTTTTAAGTTGGTTTTGATTTTATATACATCAACATGTATAATCTTTTTCTTCGTGCAATATTTCCTTTCCATATATGATAGATCATATCTTCTTCTTTCCTTTTTCTCCTTTTTATGTTATTATGTTCTATTGCTCTAGTTTTCAAACCTGTATCTGTCTAGCTTGGTAGTATGCCTTCATTGGGCTTGGGTTGATTTTCTTTGACTGGGCTTAGACAGTAAGGGTTCTACTTTTGGACTCGAGTTGAGAATGAGCCTCTTGGGCTTTGCAGGAGTTTTTCACTGAAGGCCCAATTGTTCTTCATTAGATAATTTTACTAGCACATCATATAGATTTATTGCCAAAACTCTTAGAACACCCAATTGTTCTTCATTAGATAATTTTACTAGCACATCATATAGATTTATTGCTAAAACTCTTATGGCTTGTGATCATCAAAATCACTGAAATTACACTCCATCCCTAGATGACGAGTATAGCTTAATTCCTTTCGATTTAATGCTTGTTGGCTTTTCTTTTCTTTTTTTTGCTTTCTTTTTTCTACCCTCCTCAATTTTCACCCCTGACCTTTAAATTTTTCACAACAATACTTTAATTTGTTTTTTTCTTCAAATTTAATCCATATTCTTTTAATTGTGATTCTTGATTTTAATTAATTTACATGATTGAATTTCTTGTTCAATTTCATTCTCGTTTGATTTTTCTTCTTTGTCTGATCTGATTTGGTCCCTATTTTTTTATTGCAATTTGTTTTTTTAGATGATTTTTAAATTTTATTTTATTTACAATTTCATCCTCCATTTTTTATATAAGATTTTATCCTTATTCTTTTGATTGTTATTTTTTAATTTGATAATTGTTTTTCAATTTTATTCTCCAATATTAAATTAGTTAGATATTGAGCTTCTTGATTAAGTCTAGATAGAGAATTTCACAGGTTGTAAATTTTAAAAACTAATCTAGATTTAGAAGATTTGCTCGGATTTAACTTCTTCTTTTTCTTATTTTTAAGTTCATATCTTTTCATTTTCATCCTTTAGTATTTAATTTAATTAGAGATTTGACTTAATTAATTGAATGTTGGTAGCTCATTTTTTTAGTTAATTATTGACAATTTTTATTATTATTATTCACTTATTGCCATTGCCTCTTTTATATTATATTATTAAATTAACCAAACTTATTGGATTCAATCAAGTCAATGACTCAAAACTCAGATTTTTCATACTGGTATAAAAACACTACCATCACTTAAGCATCTATTTTTTATGTAAGAATTTTTTTGTCTAACCTGCACGTAGCACAAAACACCATTCTAGATTTACTCAAGTCACTTTTTTTAGTCTTGAATCACGGGCTTCATAAATTAACCATGGTTAATCCATATCAATTCAATATTCCTAATGTCATTGTCTCAATATTCCTTAAATATTTTGTTCAATATGCAACAGATTTTTGACTTCCTAATGTCTTTATATTTTTTTATAAGATTCAAAAAAAAAAAAACTCAAGGCATAACTCTAGTCAAGAATCAAGTAATTATCTAAATAGAATCCAAGCCATCCTGAATTACAGAAACAATCATATAAGATTCCCCAGATCAACAGATCCCGTAATTCCAATTCAACACTCAAGTGATTAACCATTTAATTAATTCCAACATAATTTTTAATTTTAATCCCTTAGCAATCTAAACCTAAAGACATCCTAATTTTCCAGCTGACCATTAGTCAACAACTATCCAAAGAGGGATAAAAAATCACAAAATTCCTTTTTTCTTAATTCCTTTTTTTTGTTTTTTACACACGCCATGCATGAAATAACATTATTGAAAAATTGAATGTCGGACATAACTAATGAGGGACTACTGAAAATTAGGATTCAAAAGATTTAACATTTTACCTCACTGTACAAGTCTGTCAATCAACCCATCACCAGACAATGCCTTTGGGGGTCTCTTTCTCTGACCTTGCAGTTTGACTGTGGTCCTTTTTTGTTGACTCTTTCTCATGAGATACTGATGCTGGACTAGGCTCACATTTCAGTGACTCTGCCTCACCTAATATTGAGGATGAATGGCACTGGAGAACTTCATGCAACTCTATGGGGCCAGTACCATTATTTATCTCTGAATTTTCAGGTCCTCCATTTCCTGATGCAGAAGCTTGCTGGGAATCCGAACAAGCTAGTTTTTCAACAGATTGATCAGTATCTACAAGACAATTGTGAGCAGAGGAATTTTTCCCACTTCCCGGCTCATTGTTAGAAGTGCTAGATGTCAGCCACACAAACTTCAAATTTTTGCCTTGCCAACATTTGCCATTTAGGAAAGCCCTCTCAGCTGATCGGCGCGTTGTGAAAGTCACACAAGCTGAACAATTTTTCAGTGTCTCAGATCCAACACCATCATAATCACTAGGCTCATCTTCTAGTTCCACAGCAGAAAGATCACCATATGATGAGAAGTATTCCTTTAAAGTAGCAACCTGCAAGAAAAAAAAGACATCAGTTTACCTGTTATCACTCAGAATAGCAGGGTAACTGGAACCTTAACAATTTTATCATCACATGAATGAGATAACAAACACAGGAGGGGAAGGTGGAATTTACATTTGCCAAACCAACTGGTAAAGGTGAAATAATTTTGAATGTTGTAGGTCGGTTGTCCAACTTGTATTTATTCATCAGAAAAGGAGGCCCAACAGGTGCTAAAGGATGAATTGATTGTTTTGAGCATGCAGAATCCTGCAGAGCCATCATTACACATGTTTTGCTACTAGATGACACAACATTCTCCACTATTTTGTTCTTATCCACCATTTCTGCATGCGGGGACACAGAATCTGGATCAGCAGACCTCGGAGTAGCAGCTTTGACAATATCAGATACTGTTATTCCGGTTTTGTGTCTCTTCGAAGCAGGCTCTGCTGTTACCTCACCCTTGACTCCTGTAGCCTGCAGAGACCAAAATTTGAGAACAAGAGACAGAAGCATGCTGACAATTTGATATGTTATATTGTTTTGTGTGCATGCGCACACCGAAAAGAAATCTACATTATCATGTTTCTGCCTAGTTGCGAAGAAGGCATGCCTTTTCTACATCATTCTTTCTCTTCCATTCCACCTGCTGTTGTTACATAAATAATGACACCAAACAAGGACAGGCTCAAGATTCATATCCAGAGTATATGATCTAAGATTAATATCCAGATTAATAAGTGAGATTTGGTACCATTATACAATTTTGGTTCCAAAAGTAAAAGCCTAATTATTATGCATCTCACATCAAAATAACATAGACCTAAACTCATATATGCTTGGTAAATAATATTCAGAAGTAAAGACACTAGGCATTACTTGTTTCTCAAGCTTGTCCAACTGACGCCGAAAGTCATTCCGCTTCTGATCCAGCAGCTCCTGCTTCTTGCGCAGCTCTTCCTTCAATTGTTCTAAACTCTCTAGCTTCTGCATAGGAGGTGGAACCTTTGGAACATTTTTCATGATGACCTTAGAGTGATCTATGGCAGGGACAGAAGCAACAGAGGGAGGAACAGCAGTAGCCTTTGAAACAGACAACTGAAGATTATCTTTTCCACTGTTACCAACAGGCAGATGGAGTGCAGATGAAATGGAAGTCACACCCCGGGGTGTGACAGATACACTATTGCTACTGCCAGCGCCACCATCAGGAATGCTATCACGATTAGCCCACCACAGCCTGATAAAACGGTTGCCCATTACAGCATCAGGTGCCCTTAGAGCAGCTTCTGCCTCTTCCCTTTTTGAGAATTGAACAAATGCTCGCTCAGTGTTCAATGGAATATAAATGTCAATAACCTCTCCAAATTTTTGAAAATGAGAAAATAGAGCCTCTCTTTTGTTGCTTTTCTGTGGAATGCCATTGACAAATAGTGTACGCAGTGCCTTTTGAGATGGTTTTGGTGTGTGGCACATGGTATCACTTTGTGTCTTTGCAGGTGAACCTATGGTTTTTGAACTAGAATCCTCAAAATTAATTTGTTTTCCTTGATGGGAAGTACCACAAACATTGGTTATTGCACCCTGATTTTCCTTGGACTCACTCTCCATATTATTTAACATGCTTACAGTCAAATCGGTTTTCTCTTTCACATATAATCTACTGCTCGAAGCCCTGGCTTTACCCCAAACAGTAGAATTCAAACTCTGTGAATGCACAGCAATCCCAGTGCTTCTAATTGGGCATTCATTATCGGCACCACCACATAAACTGACATGACTGTGATCAAAAGAATCAATACTTGTCATGGATTCAATTTCATCAATTTTAGGTGAATGTGGTGCTATGAGTGCACTTGAAGTTTCAGGAACACTGTCATTCCACAGGGGTTGATCTGGATCATACAAGTCTCCTCCACTCACACTAGCAGAACCAGTATGGGCACCATTGAAGCCCAATCCGACATTGACTATTCCAGGCTTGTTACATTTGCTATGCATTCCTTTGCCATTTATCAATATGGCTGAAGGGGCACCAACAGTTGATAGAGCGCCTGGTCTAGCAGTTGTTCCAACTAGTTGGGCACGTGGAAGCGAAACAGGGAGGTTAAACTGTGAAAGGCTCTGCATGAGGCGAAAATAAATTGCTTGCGGTAAATTAAAGATATACCCAATAATCATGACAGTAAAAACAAGATTGCATCAAATAGCAGCAGTAATGCAAAATCAAGTCCCATAAGGAATCCCAGCATGCAATTCTACCAGGATAAGTTAAGCTTTCTTTCCCCCAATATGTACTTGTGTAAACCACCTTCAATCAGAATAGTTCGGTAATTAAAAAAAAAAAAAAAAGAAACCACTGAAATATGAATCCTCCGCAGACCAGTTCACTAAAGACTTTGATCATCTAGCAAAGGTAATACAATTACTGGCTGGCAATGAAGTACATAAAAATTAATGCCAACTCTATTGTTTCAGCTCATTTAAAGGCCACAATAAAATTGATTCATGTGTGCACAAGGACATTGGTGGCATAAAAAAGTAGCTCTGCACTCACATCCAGAGGCTTCTCTAAGTTAGACAGCTAAAAGTAAGTAGAACCAAACAAAAACAAATTGTCACAAGAGAAGGCACAAGAGTGTCTCAACATGAACTTATAATCAGTCACGGATGGGCAAAACAAATTGTAACAAAAACACAACACATTAATAAAGCAATCTGGATAAGGTATCCAGCAGAAATCATACATTCAGATTTTCCCGCAACCAATCATCCAGTGCATCTTAGAAAGAAAATAGTCAAGGTAAAGAAAACAAATACATGACAAGCCACATTAACCTCTTCAATCAGCATCTTGTAGATCTTGGAAATCAAGGTAAAAGATATAATTTCATTGATATTTTATTTCAACAGCTGCAAACACACATGACAGTTACATAAAGAAAAAACACAAAATGATTGCAACATACAATCAGAACCTAGATGTAATGTCAGATAAGCAATGGATATCCATGATCTGTTATGTAATAATATGCATATTCAAAACACATACCTGAACATCTTCAACAACAATACGATTGACACCATGCTCCATTGGACACATGTCCCCTCTTAGACAAAATCCACGCTCCTCAAAGTCTCTACACCTTTGTTGAGGAATGCCCATATTCAATGAAGAAGTTACTGCTGGTCTGAGAGTTCCTTGCAAACCAAGGGGACGGAGTTTATCCAGGCCACCGTTTGGTATTCCTGGAAATAAACCATATGCATTCCAGGATGCACTCTGTGCATTTGAAACATTTGCCAAACCCCTCCCAGTAAAGAGGCTCTGCCCCTGGTGAACCATTTGAGAAGCAATGTCAACTGGGCTGAACCTAGAATCATGTTGGCTCCAAGAAGCAGACTCCCTTCCTCTTCCCCTGCCAAGACCAGGATCTCCATAAAATGTTTGGTTTGACCTGATTCTTTGATTCCAATCCACAGGCATTTGAGGTAACGACACCAAGCCAGGTCGTATTCTTTCAAACTTCGTGGCAAAGCCTTTCTCAAGAGGAACAGAGTTATAGTCATTTTCCTGGTAAAATTGCCCATTTTCAAATGGTTTGTTGCGCTTCCTGTATGGCCTTGTGAAAACTGGTTCCAGAGAATCTCTCTCCAAAGATTGAGAACGTATCTCCCGTCTACGATGCTTATGGTTGCGATCATCATCATCCTCATCACTGACTTCCTTCTCCTCAGGATCGCTAATGCAATCAGCAGGAGAAAGACCACCTGTCTTTAGTGTTGAAACTTTCAGCTCCATTTACAATACTTATGGAAAATAGCTTGATGCCTTGTGGCATCAAAATTTCCGAACTCTCGCAAGATATGGTGATCAAAACAAATTGATTGCTTAGATTTCTTCAACAATTAAATGACAACCTGGAATGAGGATGAGGCAAGCAACAACAAGAATAAAAAAGAAACATAGATGTGAGAGATTGATTACAGAAAGAAACAAAGATTAGCAGTTGTAATGAACAAATTCACATCATCATGTTTGTGTGAGGTAAGCAGCAGCTTGTATTCATAAGTTTCTTATCCAATAAAGTGTTGGACAGAAATCAATTAGTTAACAGCAATCTGTTTCAACAAGTCATATTGTGAAAGGGGGAAAAACTATGGTTCCTATAGTATGGGTTCCAGGGGTCACATTATTCTGCCAGGCCATAAGGCATCAGAAGCTGCTTACAACACAAATTTCATATTTTCTGATTGATTTTTTCCACTTAAGGTTTATGTAAGCTAGGGTTTCATTTCATATAGTGGTTAAGCACCTTTCAGTCATAATATGCCAAAATCTCCTTTGTTGCAAGCCTTGAAAAATTACTGAGACCGTATCACCATGAAAGTGCATAGCAACATATAATAATTTGTTATAAGTCAAACCAATTACCTTTCAATCTAATCTATCACTCCTATTCTCCTTAATTAAATTCATGAATCTCAAAGCTTCTAAGAGAAGCACAATGCACATGGAAAAAACTCATTCACGTTCAAGTTGAAGCTTACCTTTATGAAATTAGGTGCACTGCTAAACAATTTGATTCAACAAGGAAAAATTTACCTCATTTTTCCTCATCCGCAATACAAGAAGTATGATCACAAATAATAAGATAAAAATAATTCCATCAAGTTTGTGATTTCCCTCAATAAAAAGATTACATACATCTCTCATCAAAAAAATCTAGAAAGAAAATAGATATAAACTTCCTATCACATGAGCAAGTTAGAATGCGATGCTTCTAATTATAAAAAACAATTGTGAAAACATATCTTCACAAAACTGAAAGCGATCGCCAAAGAAAAAAAATAAAATAAAAAATAAGTCTTCCTTAAAAAGTGATCATCCAACCCTAAAAGTCAGCCTTCAGCTTCAATTACAGAATTGAACTTAAATGGGTGTGTCACAAACAGAGCCACACAGAGATTGAATAGAGGCATCAACAATTATTTTGGAATTATGTCTCGTAAAGGAGGCAACAAAAACTCATAAGTAAATAGTTTACAGCTTATTCAGAGTGTTAAAATTTCAATTATGCAACTCTTGATTTAATTGCATGTCTACACCAAGGTCAATAACTAATGCAATTAAAGCCAGTGGTGGTATAAGGGATTAGCTGCACAGTTCCAGAATAGGCCAATTAAAGCCAGTGGTAGTATACCGGAGCCTTTTACCGCATTGTATCCAAGTCTAGTGCAAAGCAATTGGTACCTCAAGTTGCAGTAATGAGATGAAGGAAACTAAGCAAAATCAAAAGGCAGAATTAAAGCAGAAAGAAAGACATCATGGTTGGGTCCTTTGGGCCTCCTTTGATAAAAGGAAACAATAGAATAGTCATAAAGAAAAAAATGCCAATCTTCATAATGGATGTCTGTTCAAACATCAATATGCATGAATGATCTTTTGTCTACAACCAATATATTCCAATTCTAAACTAGTTAGGTCTACTCTCCACCCCAAAATAAAATTAATTGTATAACACAGAAAGGCATCAATATCTTACGAATCCAAAAGGCCAAACTTGGGAAATGAAGAAGCAATCCAACTTCTGTTGCCAAAGAGCGCAGGAAATGGAGGAGTACAAATAACGAAATAACTTGGAATAGAACCATAAAAAACACAAATCTGATGTCTACCAGCAGGAGTCCTTTCCATTTGATGGACATAATATTTACAAAAAGGTTGCCTTTACAAAATCATCCAATGAAAAACTATTCAACCCATTAAAGCTTTCCTAGATTCTAGCACAGAAACAACTTTAAGAAAATCTCATGTTTCCATGAAACAAGATTGAAATACAACTCAGCCTATTTTTTTCCCGCACACATTAAACAAAAACTCCCTTTTTATCAAGAATCCCTCTCATGCTCTCATTTCATATTATTTGAGCTTCTATTTGAACGAGTGGTGTGTGTATTCAGACGTGTATTCATATATAGATAGATAGATACAAGGGTTTTTCTAAGTGTCCTTATGTTTTCTAAAAGTGTCCTTAGGTTTTCTAAAAGTTCCCTATGGGTACACACTAAAACAAACAAATAGGGAATTTTAATGTCCACTAGATGGAAAATTATAATCAACAGTGTATTTTCGTTGCTGATTATTGTAGCTAGAACCCCCTTCATTGTTACAGTGGGCTCTTAGGCAAGCATTCGGAAAAACCTTTTATTGACAGTTTACAACATCTTCTATTGTGTTTGATAAGTAGAGGGTAATTTTGAACACAAACAGGATCGTCAGAAACTACTTCTCGCATATCAAACTACAGAACTACTGGGGGGTGGGGGGAAATCGGATTTAAACACGCAAAAACTCTTCATGTACGAATACACACCGCATAAATTCACACCAGAAGCATAAAACCCGCACAGCACCATGAAAAACTACACAGTGGAGTCAAAAACCAGTCTCTAATAGCTGAAGTAAATCAAGGTCATGGACTAACACTAAGCCCTACTTACATACCCAATATTGCCACATTTATCACAGCCAAAAAAAAAAAGAGCGATGCCCTAATAAATAATGTTTAAAAGAGAAATAACATAATCAACAAAAAGAAAGAAGAAGCAAACGATTACACTTAAAAATTAATGGAAACAAATAAATAGATATAGCATGGCAAACTCAATAAGCTAACGACAATTGAAAAATAAATAAATACTAAATTCCAAACAATGAAAAATAAAATAAAAGGCGATGAAAATATTGTCTTACGGAATCTTCTGGAAGAAACTGAGCGAAGAAAAGAAAAGCTTTTTCACATAATAGAAACCAGCCATTCCATCTTGTTGGGTGTTACGGGAAAAGAAGTCAAACGCGACGATGGAAGGGCATTTTCGGAAGATGAGGAGGTTGCAGAGCGAGGGGTAGGATCGCAATTAAGCGACAATCGAGAGCCGGATTGCTGAGAGCTTTGCAGCGTGCGTGGGATGGGAGGAGATGGGGGGATTGGTTAGCTTGTGAGAGCGAGGTTTTATTTTTATTTTTTTCGGGTTTGAAGCTGAGAGGGGGAGGGGAGGGGAAAATTGAACAAGAGTTTTTTTTTTTTTTTTTGAGAGAGAGAGAGAGAGCGAGACCAATACTGATATGTACCTAAAAGGAATACAGCCAATGATGTGAGGACGGAAACGAGAACGCGTAATTGTGCTTCGCTCCCATTAGTTCCTTGCAATTATAGTATTTATTTTGATTATTTTTATGTTTTAAAAAATTTTAAATAATTTTATATTTTTAATTTTTTAAGTATTTTTAAATTATTTTGATATGTTAATATCAAAAATAATTTTAAAAAGATAAAAAAAATTACTTTAATATATTCTAAAATTAAATCAATACATACATATATATATATATATACATACACATCTCTTTTTTTTTTCCTCTGTAAAAAGAAATGAAAGAAAGTTGTTGATTAATTACTTTGAAAATCCCTTTTTTTTCTGGCTGCAAGATATTGTAAAGACGGGGATGAATCCAAGATCTTTAGCTTAAAGTGAGCTAATGATAAATAAATATCTTATTTGTAGATATATAGATAGAATAGTACCTGTGCGATGTGAAGGTCCATAATTTTTTTATAAAAACTGATATTTAGTTGTCATAAATATGGTTAGAAAAAATAAAATAAAATAAATCAGTTATAGTTATTAACTTTTAGAGTCATATATTTATATTTTTATGATAATAATAATATAAAAAATAAACTAATAATATACTTGATTAAAAATAAATTTTAAATAATTTTTATATGAAAAACATGTCAATAAACATGATAAATCATGTGAAGAAATCAATCTAAAAATCTAAAAAGAAAGTAAAGTGAAGACATAGAATAAGTATTCAATTTAATGTTTAAATGTAAATCTTTATATTTTACTTGATATCATAATTAAAATGAATTAACACACTTCATGTTACATGTATTAAAAAATGCATTAATGAATTGATAATAATCAAATAAAATCTAAGCTAATTAGTTCTAAAAAATCACATAAATTAAACTATTAAATTTAAAATTTTACATAAACAATTTGATTGTTTTAAGTTACAAAGTAAACCGGTCAACCGCTTATTCATTAGTGATGAACACTAAGAAATTCTGCAAAAACAAGTTGACCGGTTGGCTTGACCAATCTGAACTAGTCGACCATTTTAGCTGTCAATAGAAATGTAACAAGCTATAAATAACTAGTTTTTCTTTATATATATATAGTTATAAAATTAGAAAAAGAATATGAACATATATGATATACAACAAGGTTATCAAACGTTTTGACTCGTAAAAATATATGATTTTATAGTCAAAACATAAAAACATGTTAAATCGAGTTAAAAACTCAAAAACTAGTAAAATCGATCAAACTCGTGTAAAAACAGTCCAACTTGTTAAAATCACTTAAATCAAATCAATTGCGCAATTTTACATGAAAATTAAAACAGCTACACTTTTTTGGCACCATTAATCCCCACTCCCCCGCCCGACACTCCACCCTCCCCCTTTCCCTTTCCCCAAATCGCTAGCCAGATTAAAAAATCAGCTACCATGTAAATCCTTTGTAACTTGTCATATACATTCTTCTATATAAAGGTAATCTATGATTTGCCTTACAATCCTTTATTCCCTCTTAGGAATGATTATTATGTTTTTCTATTTGCTCATTTTAAAATGAGGAAAATGTTTAACCTTCTATCATTGTTAGCTCACTTTGATGTCTTGGTTTTTGCTAGTTATGTTTGAAATAGACAAAACTTGTCAACTATTTTTCTTGTTACAAAGTAATGCTTTTATTCTCTTTTTTTGATGTTTTTGGAACGATTTCAAAACAACTTATGTTTGTTTGATTTTAGAGTTGGAAATTGATTGTACAAAGAATTGGTTTAGTTAACTTCGATACTCTTAATCAATCTTTTTTTTCTTTTTTGAGTTTAGTTGTGTTATTTGATTGCATTTAATATTTCTACTTGATGGCTATAGCTTGTGTTGCTTTTTATCTTATATGTGATGATGATGATCATTATCATCATATTGTATTTTACCAAGGTTTTAAATAGTCAATTCTTCATATGTTAAGTTTGGTCCTGGTATTCTTGGTTTACAATTTGGCATTGGATTGGGTGTTGGATGCGAGATTGGTTATAGATTTGGCTTTGACATGGAGAAGGGTGTGGCTTATGATAAGAAATAGAGATACTATAATGTTGGCAAGCATTTCTGTGGTCTTGTAAATCTTCCAACTTGATAAGTATAGAAATCATGTTTCTCTTTGTTTAACTTTTTCAATTGCACTAAACTTGCTTAGATGGATCATGTTTTATCTTAATATATTAAGGAGAACATTCACTAACCTATTGTAATGGTATAAGAAGAAAGCATAGTGGTATAAGTAGAAAGCACTCTAAGAACTTGTGAATTTCTTTTGCTTTAGTTTTTCTGAGAACCTTTTCTACTTTAGCAGGCGAGCCTTGTTCGGACAACCAATTAAACTTGTGTTTACTGAACTTAATCATAAAAAAATAGATAATAAGCTATTTTTGTTGATTTTCTATTGTGATTAATTATGACACGCAGCCAAAACGCGTTTTTGATAACCTTGGATGCAACTATTAAATTGTTATTGGCTAATTAATCAATAATCACGCCAAAGGTTGTTGAGACACAATTTATGTTACTTCAACTTATATTGGTGTTTGTCATCTTTTCAGGCTTTCTCAATAATGGAAATGTTGGGATAATGAGCGCTTCATTTTATAAGAATGGTCATCTATTGACATTTCTTAATAGTAAAGTATTTGTAATCCCAAAGGTTCATAATGCACCATAATAAATAAGCAATTGGAATATCTTATGCTACAAAGATTTTGTGGTGAGATTGCATGTAGGCATATGGAATTATATGAAGATGGAAAAGGAAAGAAATGATGTTTTGGTGTATATGCATGTTCTTGAACACCAATATATTATTTGTTTTAAGTTCATTAATTGTTACTTAATGAAAAGTTACTTAAATTATGGATAAGTTTTATTCAAACCATGTATTTTAAGATACTTGAATTATGTATGAATTTGTATTTGAAAGAACTTGATTTTGTTGTTAACATAAGTTATAGTCATGAATAACTGACAACATTTCTAAGTATTAACATTATTTGAATAAAATAATTAATATAATCATATTAACAATTTATAATCCAATTGGAATATTCTTTTTGTGTGGTTTCTAATTGAGTAGTAAAAAGAGTTTATACTATACTTGTTTGAAATTAACACGACGAAAAAATTGATGTCTTCTCTCAAGTGCAGGAGTGTCGAAGTAATAAATAACCCGGCAAGACCGAGGTCGAACCACAGGAAGGTTATTGTACAAATTATAAATAACAACAATACAACAACAACAACAATAACAATAACAATAACAATAACAATAACAATAACAACAATAATAGTAACAACAACAACAACAACAATAATAATAATAATAATACTAGTAGTAGTAATTAAAGAAAGAGAAGAAGAAGATGATGATGATGATGATGATGAGAACTTGGAGATAGAATATTAATGTAAGGATTAAGCAGTGATACTATCAAATGTCAAGGTTAGAGGTTCCACTAATGGTATGTCAAACAAGTATAGTATAAACTCTTATTGTTCAATTGGAAACCACACATAAAGAAGGTTCTAATCAGATTATAGATTGTTAACATGATTACATTAGTCATCTTATTCAATTAATGCTAATACTTGTAAATTTCATCAAGCATTCATGATTATAACTTATGTTAACAACAAATCAAGTTCCTTTCATAGCTCAGGTGTCGGTTATACCATACAGTATGGGCTATGAAAGTGCCAAGTATTTGTTGTACCAATTGTTATACAACATAAATCAAGATTAATCATTTAACAAGCAAAGTATTAAAGAGTGAACAAGATAACAAATATAAAACATGTTAGTATTAAACATTAAAGTCCATATTAAGTTTATACCATACTTATTCTTACACCATTAGTGTAACCTTTTCACCTTGACATAATTAACTTAGCTAGATATAATGAAAGAAAGAAAAATAGATAAACGAAATAAGAACATAAATAAGATAAGAGTTAACAAAGCAAAGGAAAGGAAATGAAAGCTATAAACTTGATATTAATGAAAACAAAGCATAAAGAATACAAAGAGAGAAAACAAGAGCATGATCTTGATCTGGACACCAAGATGCCTAAATGCATGGCAAATGCCTCCTTTTATAGGCCAAAATTGGGAACTATTGATTTGATGACTAATTGATGAGTAGATGGCCAACCCTTGACTTGGTGACAATCCTTATCTTCTCTTGTCTGCCTAAAATATCATTGATGACGTCAAACTTAGAGCCACTTGAAAACATAAAAGTTCTAGGAAATTGTCTCAGCTTTCTTGTGTAAAACATTCAGCTCATTTCGACTTCTAGAACTCCAGATATGGCTAAAATACTAAACAGTGATCGGGCTGGAGGACAGATTCAGGCTTCTTTGTTGTTGCAACAATTTGAACTTGAAAATGGCCTTTTTAGATCTTGGGTTCCATATGAAAGTTGTAGGCCTATGTCTTACTTTTCCATCCATATAAAGTAGACCTAAATCTGAGATCTATAGCTCCAGATATGACCCAATTACCGAATAGTATTCCGGTTTAGATTGCACCGACATCTCTTTTCTAAGTTTGATCATCTCTTTGCCTTTGCAATTGAAGTTCTTAAAGTCATCAATCAATCCTTTCATTTATGTGATAAGTCTGCATTTAAAATGGACATTTACCATAAATTAAAGGTATCTTGTATTATTAGATAGATTATTATAAAACGTACTTTAGTTAAGGAGTTATTGATACTTCAAGTGCAAAATGATGATATAAAACCATGATAAAAATGCACTTTTGAGTACTAATCAGAAATACCATTAGTGAATCCTCTAACCTTGATGATTTTTTTATTATTATTTAATCATTATATTAATATCACATCTTAAAGCTCTCTCTATTATTGTTGTTATTGTAATATTATTATTATTATTATTATTATTAATTATAATTTATATAGTTAACCTCCTTATGATTTGACCTCAGTATTGTCGAGTTATTTATTACTTCGACACTCCTACACTTGGAAGAAGACATCAATCTTTTGATTGTAACAAGTTTTTGGTGTCATAGTCGAAGAGATAAATTATAATGCAAATTATAGTATTTATTCTCTTTTCTTGTATTTAACTTTGTTTTTTTTCTATTTTAATATGTTTTCTTCTTCCTTTCATTCTATTCCTACATGTGCATAACAATGTGGTCACGTACATTAAGTGGTGACTTTGTAGAGTATCTTTATTATTTTCAGAAAATATAGTCGAAGAATATAACCAGTCGCATCATAATAAAAATAATAAGAATAACCGTGTTAAAATACTTAGAGACCACATGAATCCCATAAAAACAAGTACACCATTATGCATAATTCCTTTTTGATGCATCTCATTTTACTTTTAAGCCAGATATTATTTAATTTTTACCTTTTATTCATGGCTTAGATTTAGAAAATCCATACTTAGATTTAAGAGAATTTGAGGAGGTCTGTAACACCTATAATAATTCTAGCATGAACATTATCAAATTAAAAGCTTTTTTCTTTTTTATTAAAAGATAATGCTAAAACATGACTACAAAATTTGAAACCAGAATCCATTCATGCTTGGGATAAAATGCAACAACAATTTTTAAAGAAGTTTTTCTCATCTTATAGAATAAACTCTTTCAAAAGATAAATCAGCACTTTTCACTCAAAAACTAGAAGAAACATTTTACCAATAGTGGGATAGGTATCAAGACTTACTTAATACTTGCCCTCTTCATGGTTTTGAAACATAGAGATTGATTACACATTTTTATGAAGGGTTAACACCTAGAGATAGGTTAATGGTTAAATTGATATACAATAGAACTTTTGAAAATAAAGATCCTAATGAAGCAATGAAGTACCTAAACATGCTAGTTGAAAATGTTTAAAATTAAGACATTACAAGCATTTATGAGACACCGAGTAAACCTCGACCTTATACATCTAGTAAAGGTTTATACAACCTTAGAAAATATCATGACCTCCAAGCCAAGTTTGCATCTTTAGGTAGAAAAGTTAAGGCACTAGAATTAAAAAAGAGCAATCAATTAAAATCTGTTTAAGACATTGTGTGTTAAATTTATGAAACTAATGAATACTCAACACTAATTGTCTAACTTTGCCTTCTTTTAGGGAATGCCTTCATGAACAAGTTCATGCTTTAAACAGTTTCTAAAGACCCAATCATAATCTATACTCGTAAATATATAACTCTAGTTAGAGAAATCACTCAAATTTTAGTTAGAAAAGTGATAATAATAATGCATAAACTTCACAACTATCATTTCAAGCACATCATAATTTTTAAAATTCTCATGGATATACACCTCATTATACTCCACCTCTTAAAAGAAATCTTGAGGAAACATTGCATGCATTCATTGAAAAGCAAAAAATAATCAATACTTAACTTGCTCAAAGCATGATAGATTTTAAAGATACTTTTACAAAGTTCACATCTACTCTTAATTTCAAATAGAAAGGTAAGTTTTTATCTCAACCATAATAAAATCTCATAAGGCAATACAATACAAATATAAAAAGTTTCAAAAGCCAACATATGGATCAAGTCAGATCAGTCATCACTATTCATAGTGGTAAAGTTATTGAAAAACTCACTATTGAACCTTATAAGAAAGATGATAAGTTAATCTCTAAAGGTAAGACATGAGTTGAATTTGAACATTACAAAGAAAAGACTGATTCCCCATTAACATTTCCATTTCTTTATGCCATGACCAAACAAAAAAAAGTCAATCACAACTCTAAAATCTTTAAAACTTTCAAACAGGTAAGGATTAATATACCTTTACTAGATGCTATTAAATAGGTATCTTCTTATGCTATATTTTTTAAAGATATATGTAGTGTGAAAAGAAAACTGAATGTGAAAAAGAAAACCTTTTTAACCAAACAAGTAAGTGTCATTCTTTAGAACAATGATGCTTTAAAATATAAAGACCCTAGTTGTCCTATAATTTCTTGTTTTATTAGAGAACATAAAATTAAAAGAACCTTACTTGATCTTGGAGCTAGTGTGAATTTATTTCTATATTCAGTCTTTTAGAGTCTCAATTTAGGTGAGTTAAAACCAACTTCTATAACTTTCTTACTTAATGATAAATATGTAAAAGTGCCTAAAGGAATAGTTGAGGATGTGTTAGTACAAGTCAATAAATTCATTTATCATGTGGATTTTATTGTCTTAAACATACAACCTGTTTAAGCATGCAATTCATTTCCTGTTATTTTAGAACATCCATTTCTTACAACTTCTAATACATTGATCAATTGTAGGAATGAACTCATGAAGCTATCATTTGGGAACATGACATTAAAGATAAATATATTTAACATTTGCAAGCAATTTTGAGATGATAATGATTTACAAGAAGTGAACTTTAATGAAAAATTAGTTCATGATCAATTTCAAACCACTTCTAGTAAAATTGAGATCGATGAATCTGACGATTTACAAATTGTTTATTTTTAGAAAGAATCAAAAGCAAGCAATTGGAGGCCACAAATTGAGGAATTACCATCATAATCAATTAAGTCCATATCTTTAAGTGTTCAACCACCCAAACCTGATTTGAAGCCCTTACCACTCAATCTCAAATACTTATTTTTAGGAGAAAATAAAACTTTTCTAGTAATAATCTCTTCCAAACTTAATGCACATCAAGAAGGTAAGTTATTACTAACTCTAAATATATATAAAAATACATTAGGATGGACTATAGCTGATATAAAAGGAATTGGTCCTTTGATTTGCACACACAGAATTTATTTGGAGGAACATGCTAAACCTTCTAGAGAAATGAATATCGTTAAAATTTTACTTTGATAATTTTTCAGTTGAAAATAAATATATTGAACTTAGTTATAATTTGATAATTTTTTAGTTAAAAATGAATCTATTGAATTTAGTGATCCTATATATAAAGATTGATTTTTCTTTTTCTTATATTGTTTTGTGTTTCGTTTTGGTGTAACTTTTATTTTGCTCGTCTCTTTCACCCCGATCAAATAATGAATAATGGTACTGACTTAAGTCAGTTCTTTTAGATTCTATAATAACTAATATTTGTGTGTGTATATATATATATTTATGCAATTTTTTGCTCTTTCTCACTTATTTAAATCTCTTCTTTAATTCTCATTTGAAAATGGACATCATTCTTGAAAAATTAAAAAAGTATTTTCTCGTTTTGCCTCAGAATACAATTACAAAAATTTACTATAGTAGATGTGCAAGATTGAGGTTGTCAATGAATCATGAAATTTTTAAAGATATCCGCTAGCTGATTAAAGTAAAGGTCCTATTATTAAATGAGTCCTCTAATTTTTTTCATTTCACACATGTCTAGAATAGGTGAAAACACTTTTGTAAAGAAACGTTGTGCAAAATGACTAAAAGTATGTCATAGATATGCTAGATGGACTTGTAATGCAACATGTTATTCTTTAGAAATAATACCTATAAATTGTGAAGATAAAATACAATTCATTAAAGATGACCTTAGTAAAGGGTCTTTAAATAATCTTTTATTGACTCTTGAGACGTATCCTAATAGGAATGTACATCGTGCAATTCATGATTTAATACACAATTCCATAGAGAACATGATCAACTTAGTCTTAGGAATATGACTATAAAAAATCATGTTCGCTAGTTTTTAAGAAAACCAGATGGGAAGCCTATCCTCGACCCATAAAAAGCAATTAAGCCATTTTGAATGTAAGACTAAGAGAATATATGAGTTACAATCACAATTACCTGTACATATACATGTTTTTTTAAATATAATACAAATAAATAAATAAATAAAAAGAGAGTGAGACTCTAGCTTCCTACATATAGGTGGTATGATTATATTTTTAAGTTATCATCTACACAATCTTGTCTTCCTTCCTTTTATTTTTACTTAACTCATACATTCAACAGATATAAAAGTGTGTAAAAATGGTAGGTTCCTTAAGTCATCACATAAGAAACATTTGTTTTTTTGGTGGATCTAGTTTAGGAAAGGAAATAGAGTTTTTAAAATTACCAAATTATCTTAATTAGGTACTATCAAAGAGAAAGATTTGTTTAGTATATGAGAAAGTCAGCCTTGGGTTAATGGAAGAAGTGTCAATAACTGTATTTTTAAGAGGTAGTCAAGTTTCAGGGGTTATCCTCAAAGCTTTAGCAAATGAGACTTTATTAGAAAAATAATTAGAGAGGAACTACAAGAACTGTAAGTCTCTACAATGTTTGATAGAATGAATGTAATGTTTAAACATGTTGATGTCTTCATTGCCTTACTAAATGGTATAAGCACATTAGAAGAGATCTTTTATATATTTTTTCGGCCTAACTACACATTCATCATAAACCCATAGATATGTTAAATTTTAATGGTTTTTATGATAAGTTGTTGTCTTTTCTTGATTATGCTGTGGAACATGAATTTTTAACATCTTTGGCACGAAAAATCATAATATTTGTTGCTACTACGAAAAATCATCTTTCATTCTTGTAATTGATCCATCCATGAATCGTATAAATTAGTCAACTAAGAAAAGCTATAAAAAGCTTAGATTGGATATGAGACTTCGTTTATGAATCCTAATATCTTTTGGTTTATTAATAGCATATTATTTTGTTTTGTTATTTCTTATATTTATTTAAGTATGTTTTAGGTTTTTCAGTGTTCGTTATTTTAAGTGATGTCTTCTATACTCTATCTTTCTACCTTAGAACATTGAGAACAATTAATTAGTACTTAAAAGTGCATTTTTATCAAGGTTTTATAACATCATTTTGCACTTGAAGTATCAATAACTCCTTAACTAAAACATGTTTTATAATAACATATCTAATAATATAAGATATCTTTAATTTATGATAAATATTTATTTTAAATGCAGACCTATCACATAAATGAAATGATTGATTGATGAATTTAAGAACTGAAATTAAAAGGACAAAGAGATGGTCAAACTTAGAAAAGAGAAGCCTCTGCAGTCCAAACTAAAATACTGTTCGATAATTGGGTCATATTTGGAGCTATAAATCTTAAATTTAGGTCTACTTCATATGGATGGAAAGGTAAGATATATGCTATAACTTTCATATAAAGCGTAAGATTTAAAAAGACTATTTTCAAGTCCAAATTATAATAAAAACAAAGAAATCTGAATATATCCTGTAGCCCAAGCACTATTCAGTATTTGACCCATATCTGGAGTTCTAGAAATCCAATTTTTTTTTCTTAAAAAGCTGAGATAATTTCCTACAACTTTTATATTTTCAAGTGGTTCCATTTTTTATTTTATCAATGACGTTTTGGGTAGACAATAAAAGATAAGGATTGTCACCAAGTCAAGAGTTGATTACCCACTCATTAATTAGTTATCAAATCAATAATTCTCAATTTTGGCCTTTAAAAGGAGGTATTTTCCATAATTCTCAATTTTAGCCTATAAAAAGAGGCATTTGCCATGCATTTAGGCATCTTGGTTTCTAGATCAAGATCATGCTTTTGCTTTCTCTTTTTTTATTTTTGTAATGCTTAAGTTTTGCTTTCATTAATATTTTGTTCATGACTTTCATTTCTTTTCCTTTATTTAGTTAACTTTTATCTTATTTATATTCTTATTTTGTTTATTTTTTTCTTTCATTATTATGTCAAGGTGAAAAGCTTACACTAATGGTGTAAGAATAAATATAATGTAAACTCAATATGGACTTTAATGTTTGATACTAACATGTTTTATATTTGTTATCTTGTTCACTCTTTAACACTTCACTTGTTAAATGACTAATCTAGATTTATGTTGTATAACAATTGGTACAACAAATACGTGGCACTTTCATAGCTCATATTGTATGGTATAATCGACACCTGGGTTATAAAAGAAACTTGATTTGTTGTTAACATAAGTTATAAGCATAAATGTCTGACAATATTTATAAGTATTAACATTATTTGAATAAGATAACTAATGTAATCACGTTAACAATTTATAATCTGATTGGAACCTCCTTTGTGTGTGATTTTTATTTGAGTGATAAGAGTTTATAATATACTTGTTTGACATACCATTAGTAGATCCTCTAACCTTAACATTTATTGTTATCATTGCTTAATCCTTATGCTAATCTTCCATTTCAAAGTTCTTATCAACTTTTTCTTTTTCTTCTATTGTTGTTATTACTATTACTATTACTATTACTATTATTATTACTATTATTGTTGTTGTTGTTGTTATCTATAATTTATACAATTACTCTCTTTGTGGTTCGACCCTAGTCTTGCCAAGTTATTCATTATTTCAACACTTTTGCACTTGGAAGAAGACATAAATCTTTTGGTCGTGTTAATAATGTCTCATTTTAGTTGGTAGGAAAGGGTAGGTGATATCATATAAAAAAATTAACTAATTATATTCTCTATTTCATGAATCATTTGTAAAACTGTTGTTACTAGGATGATATAATAAATGAGTTCTTTTGTTAAAGTAACTCTTGAAATGTATCTTAGTAAACATTCTTAATAAGGTCTATCAAAATATTTTTTGAAATATTTAGGTTTACAAACTCTCACATTGTTATAACTTAATTATGCTCATATACTCATTTAACAAGTATTGTTAAACCTTTATTTTCACACACACATACGCTTTAACATATGATTGTGGGTTGCATATTAGATTATTATATTATTTCTGTTCTTTTGTTAAAGATAACAACTAAGAGAAATGAATAATATATAATTTGTAAAATAAAAAAATAATGATAATAAAAATATAGATAAGTTTGATTTCATAGCCTCTTTAACCTAAGCAATTAAATCTGAAGAGGTGTTTTAACACTTAATACGTTAACATCAACTGACTTGAGAACTATTGACCCAACACTTGTTACATGGGTTAAAGAGAAAAGTTTGATGGAATCAAACATTATACTATCTATGAATCAGTATCTATAACCTGAGTTATTAAACTCATAGGGGTGTCTCAATGTTTAATGCCCTAAGGCCAACTGATTTGAGAGTCATTAACTAAAAGCTTGTTATTTGGATTAAATATGCATTGTGTTTTAAGTTTTATATATATATAAGAAAAGGATAATAATCTCAACCCAAGAAAGTTAACCTTAAATATTAGAATAAAAAATTTGTTTTCTACCAAGTAAAGCCCCATAACTATGTATTGATATATTAAGTACAAAAAAAAGATTTATTAATATCTTGTTTAAGAGGTATTGAGTAAATATATAAATTTAATGAGAGTTTGTTTATCTAGATATATTAATGAAAGTTGAATGATGAATGTCTTGCTTTGTAGAATTTGTAAATTGTTTTTTTTTTATTTTAATGTTTTGATTACTAAAGACTAGTAATAAGCTGGTTGGAGGGTGTGATTAGTATTTAAAAATGCATTTTTATCAAGGTTTTATATCATCATTTTGCACTTAAAATATCAATAACTTCTTAACTAAAACATGTTTTATAATAATAAGTTTGATACCTTTAATTTATGATAAATGCAGGTTTATCATATAAATAAAAGGATTGGTTGATGAGTTTAAGTACTAGAATTAAAAGTACAAAGAGAGGACTAAACTTAGAAAAGAAATGTTGGTTCTACCTAAACTGAAACACTGTTTAGTTATTGGGTTATATATAGAGCTATAGGTCTTGAATTTAAGCTTGCTTTATATGGATGGAAAGCTAAGATGTAGGCTTCAAACATTCATGAAAAGGTAAGACTCAATTCTACTATCTAGAAATCCAAATCTTAGCAACAACGAAGAAGTTAAAATCTGTTTTATAGCCCAGATATTGCTCAATGTTCAGCCCATATCTCGAGTTCTAAAAATCTAAATGACTTTAATTTTTTTTATTGAAAAGCTGAGACACTTTCCTAAAACTTTCATGATTTAAGTCTGTTTAAATTCTGATGTTAACAATGACATTTTGTTCAGATAAGAAGATAAAGACTATCTCTAAGTCAAGATATGGTCACCAACTCAATAATTAGTTAACAAATCAATACTTTGCAATTTTGGCCTATAAAAGAAGATATTTTCCGTGCATTTAAACATCTTAGTTTTCAAATCAAGATCATGTTCTTGCTCTCTCTTTATTGTAATGCTTGAATTTTGCTTATTTAATCTCTTATTTATGCTTTTCATTTCATTTTCTTTACTTAGTTAACTTATATTTTATTTATGTTCTTATTTTATCTATTTATATTTATTTTTTTCATTATGTTTAGTTAAGTTTATCATGTTAAGGTGAAAAGGTTACACTAATTGTGTAAGCATAAGTTTAGTATAAACTTAATATAGACTTTAATGTTTGATACTAACATATTTTGTATTTATTATCTTATGCATTCTTAATACTTTGCTTGTTAAATAATTAATCTATATTTATGTTATATAATTTTGGTATAACAAATGTTTGACACTTTCATAGCATAAATTATATGGTATAACTGACACTTGTGCTGTAAAAGGAATTTGATTTGTTATTAACATAAGTTATCATCATAAATATCTGACAACATTTACAAGTACTATGACTATTTGAATAAGATAACTAATATAATCATGTTAACAGTTTATAATCTTATTAGAACCTACTTTGTGTGTGATTTTTATTTGAGTAATAAGAGTTTATATTATACTTGTTTGAAATACCATTAATGAATCATCTAACCTTGATAATTGTTTCTATCAATGTTTAATTATTATATGAATATCATATCTCAAAGTTCTCTTTACTACTAGTACTAGTACTACTATTACTATTGTTGTTGTATTGTTATTTATAATTTATATATTTAATCTCCCTATGGTTTGACTCTGGTCTTGCCAAGTTATTTATTATTTCGATACTTCTGCACTTTGAAAAAGACATCAATATTTTGTTCGTGTTAATTATCAATCAAATGGTTTAGCTTGATCCTTAATAACATGATTTCCCTTTTGATTTGGGGTGAGCTGGCTTGTTTGGAGTTGCTTGTGTGTGAGCTTTAGACTAATTTGGATATATGTTTTATATTTCAATATTTTAATAGGCCTTGGGCCCAACTTATTCTTTTATTTTATTCTTGGGTTTGTATTATATTATTCGACCTAAAGCCTATTTGATGATTATAGAGCATGTAGGAATGGTCTAACATGGTTAGGCCTAGGGCTCAATTTTTTAATTTGAATTTTTTTTCTTAAGTAAGATTAACAAGGATGCGCCGGGAACTAAAAGCTCGACCTTTTAATTTATTTGTTATTCTTTTTATGGCTTAATTTAATTGCGGGAAAAGAGGGAGCAAAGCAAGAGTTAACGGACCCGGGATTTTCTAATGATTAGGTTTAGATCTCTGATTAATACTTAAAAGTATATTTTTATCAAGGTTTTATATCATCATTCTGCATTTGAAGAATCAATAACTCCTTAACTAAAATATGTTTTATAATAAGTATAATATAAACTTAATATGAACTTTAATGTTTGATACTAACATGTTTTGTATTTGTTATCTTATTCACTCTTTAGTATTTTGCTTGTTAAATGACTAATCTTGATTTATGTTATATAACACTTGGTACAACAAATGCTTTCACTTTCATAGTTCATATTGTATGGTATAATCGATACTTAATCTATAAAAAGAACTTGATTTGTTGTTAACATAAGTTATAATCATGAATACTTGACGATATTTATAAGTCTTAGCATTAATTGAATAAGACGACTAATGTAGTCATGTTTACAATTTATAATCCGATTGGAACCTCCTTTGCGTGTGGTTTCCAATTGAATAATAAGAGTTTATACTATATTTGTTTGAGATACCATTAGTGGAACCTCTAACCTTGACATTTGTTATTATCATTGTTTAATCCTTACATTACTATTCCCTCTCAAAGTTCTCATTCTTTTCTTCTTCTTCTCCTTCTTTTTCTTTATTATTGTTGTTGTTGTTGTTGTTATTATTATTGTTATTATTATCTATAATTTATATAATTAACCTCCATATGGTTCGACCCCGGTCATGCCAGGTTATTTATTACTTCGACACTCTTGCACTTGGAAGAAGATATTAATCTTTTAGTCATGTCAGTCCCATATATCAAAACCATCCACTTAGGACTAAGGAAAACATAAGTGTTGATCCATTTTATTGGACTCGATTCTAAAAGTCATGCAAAACATTTTAGATAGTGTTTTGAATTCTGCAAATGCAAAGTATTTTTGGGAATGTATAATATTAGATAAATAATTATCTTATTTGGTACTTTTTGCTAAATAATTTATTTTATTTTATGTTTTTAAATACTATACAGAACCTGTCAATCCAAGATCTAGATCTATTTAGACTTAGAAAAAAAAATAGAAATGATTGGTCCAACCTCACCTAGTTAAAAACCCGAGTTAACTTGCAATCCAATCACCTTGAGATAAAAAATGGGCAAAAGATTCATTGAATTTTTTGGAACTTTTTATGGTCGAAAGTAGGTTACTTTGCTTCCCCTCTCTCTCTCTCTTTAAAAAAATTTGATTTAACTAGAGTTGACTCTCTCGATTAGTGACCTGAGCTTTGCTCTAGGTTCATGTTTGAGTCATATTTTAAAATTATAACAATAATTAATGTTAATGATATGTTAACTTGGATCAACTTAAGTTGACAATTCCGCCTTGTGACCTAGGCTTTGCCCTTGATCGACCCCAAATTGATTTTTTAAATTATGATAATAACCACTTTTATCTTTACATGAATCCGGGTCAACTTGGATTAACCCTTCCTATCGGTGACATGGGTTTTGCCCTATGTTAACCTTGCATTGAATTTTAAAACTATAATAATAATTTTTTTTATTTTATATTGTCCCGGGTCAACCCGGGTTGACAATTCTGACCAGTGACATGAGCTTTGCCCTTGGTCAACCTCCTAGTTGAGCTTACAAACTATAATAATAATTATTTTTATGTTAATTCAGGTCAATGATCAACTTGACTCGTGACTGAAGCCTTACTTTAAATCATTTCTTGAGTTTAGTTTTAAAATAATGATAATAATTATTTTTTTTTACATTGACTCGCATCAATGATTAACCTAACATGGACTTTTCCTTTTAGTTAGAAAAAATTATAATAATAATCACTTTTATTTTTACGTTGAGCTGATTCGACGGTAATCTCAATCCGTGTTTCGGGCCTTGCATTGAGTCGATCATTTTATTAGGTTTTAAAATTATTATAATAATTATTTTATTTTTATATTAATTTTAATTAATCAAAGTTAACTTTGGGTAGAGAATTAGATAAACTTATCGTATCTTTTTTAATGGTAAAATAAAGTTTTCTACTAGGTGAGTGTTTGGATTTAATTGGATTTGATGGCGTGGCTATGGTTAAAATTAAAACTTGTTTTAAAACGTTTGGTTAATACTAACGATATTTTTTTTAACGTAGACTCCACTTCAAAACCGAGGACCAACCTCAGTTTGTGAAAAGCAAATCATTGCTTTTTGTTGCGGTGCTCTGAATTTCGTTGCTAAGCTCTCCTCTCTCTCTCACCAACACTATATAAATTTAATTAACATTATAAAACTTTCCCGATGTTGTTTTGACATGGAGCAAAAATACAAGTTTTCAACAAAATGAAGACTATTTGTCAAAAGTGATTGAAGTAACATGTTTTTGGTTTTTTTTTTAATAATGGTATTACTAAAATAACCTCTTAAAAAAAATCTTTTTGTGTAGAGGCTGTGTTGTAATTTTCTTTTTACTTGAACATTAAAAATGCTGGAATATCTTTAGGATTGAATTTCTTATTTTACCCTTTAAACTTGTTTATCTATATATATATATAGTTTACATTTACTTGCTGGACTATCACTTATTTTTTATTTTAATTTTGTTTTTTATTTTAATTAATATTATTTTTTATTATGCTTTTTTCCAAATAATTTGATGAGATACTGAAAAACTTTTATTAATATATAAGCATTATTTAATTTATTATATAATCATAATTATAAAATAACAATGTTTTGCTATTATTATATATATAGATATATCTTTTTAGGTAATTTTACAGTCAAACATCAAGCAAAAAACATATTAATTATATAGAAGAAACTGTTTTTTTTTCAATCATAATTTTAACTAAATATATCAAAATACTAAATATATCAAATTTTGAAAGGAATATTATAAAAAATACTTTTTATTAAACTATTTTTTTCAAATTATAACTACAAAAGAAACTATAATAGGCAACCTCAAATAAGACAAAAAATTTATACTATCCAAAAATACACCAAATAATTTTTAAAAAAATTATCTTATCCTATTTATCTTTCTCCAACATACCAAACATGATTAGTAAATCTTCAATAAATGAACTCACCAATATAATTAGGTAAGTTGGCCATTGAAGTGACTTAAAATAAATGAATTCCTTTTAGTTAGAAACCTTCGGCAAACTTTTTGCAGGATTGTACATAACCACACCTCTTCCCTTTAGAATTTCTATACCACTCACCACGGAAACTGTTATTGTTCACAATTATTTATTATTCAATGAATGCTGAAGGAGTAAGGGAGTGGTAGATATAGTTGGATAATTATATTTATTTTAATTTTTAATATTTTATAAATTGTAAATTTGATTTATTCATTTTTTTTGAAGCGGTTATGTTTTTTTTGTGTGTAGATATTACACTTGTATTTTTAATTTTCATGTATTGAACTTAATTTAAACTAGGATTTGTGCTTAATTAGAACTAAGTGTAAGCTTATGAAATTTATAGAAAATGCAAAAAAAAAAAAACAGTTAAAAGCATGAAGATAATTAAAAACAAAGATTACCTAGCATGATATCCACAAACTAAAAACTTGCTGAATATTATTTTTGAACTTGACATGGCATCGAGCTTATCATGTAGAGGAAAGAGGTAAGGACGAGATTGATATACTTTCTTTAAGTATGCACCTTTAATCTAGCACTGAGATGAGAGGGACGGATGAAGAAAACAAAGCAAAACCACGAAGAGCTTAGCTTAAAAATCAGCATTTGAACATAAAAAATGCTTTTAAAATAAAATAAAATTTAGCAATGTATAGATTAAAGAATGCAGTGCAAATAGTATTTTTAAAAATTTTGAATTTTTATTTAAAATAAATTATTTTTATATTTCTAGATTGTTTTGATATTTTAATATTAAAAATATCTATTTAAAAAAATGTATTTTAAATAAATATTATTTTAAATTATTATCACTATTATAATTTTAAATAGACTCAAAAACAAAAACTATACCGAAAACTAAAACAATAAAGGTCTTACGTGTTGTGCTAAAATAAAAAATTGAAGAGGAGAGAGCGATTTGACCTGAGAGAGTTTATAATTAGAGTTTGAATTTTTTGTCGGCTCCTCTTTTCTACAGCTTCAAGATGCGACTTCCACTGACAGTCAAACTTAGATTTAGAGGGAGGTGATGTCTAATTATTTTTTATTTAAAAATATATTAAAATAATATTTTTTTAATTTTTAAAATTTATTTTTGATATTAATATTAAAATAATTTAAAATATAAAAAATACATTAATTTAAAGAAAAAAATTAAAAAATTTTAAATTTTTTAAATAATTACTTTTAAAATGCAAATAAAATAAAATAAAATAAAATAAACAAATAAAATTTCAATACTTCTAATATGCTCGGTGTTTGGAAGTGGATTGGCTGATTTTATTGATATTTTTCAATGATTTTAATATATTAATATCATAAATTTTAAAAAAATTATTTTGATTTTTTTTTTAAAAAAACAAACAAAATATCTTACACATAATCAAGCTTGAAAGATTGGGTTGCTACAATGGGGCAGTTCGTAACTGAGCTGATCATTCTGTATACTGGGAGCTTTTGTGTTTCTCGGTTGGAAATGGAGTCACCATTTACATCAGCTTAACATTCCATATGTTTTTTTTTTTTTTAATTTTTTCCTGAGACCAAAACATAATCAAATTACTCAAATGTCCTCGTGACATGAGCGTGGATAAGATTTTCACCAGGAAATGTGATTTTCCTCATTTTTGATGGCCATCGAGCTCCTTGGCTGGTGGAGAATGTTATGTCCAAGGAGCCCTTCCTAAACAAACACCATTTACAGGCATCTTAATGCTGCTTTGGCAGTGGGAATTTGAGACGCCCCCACACCAAACATTCCCCCTATTTCAAAGCTGATCCAAGCGTAGAATCTCCAGAGCCTACCAGAACTAGGCATTTTCCGTGAAGTCATGCAACATTATACTAGAATTCCATGAATTTATTCATTAATGGCCAACATTCATTAACATGTATTGCAGAAACAAGGCACCAGATTCGCAAGAAGTTCAGTAAGCAATAAGATTTAATCCGTGAAGATAAGTTTTTCATAATGCCAGGAAGGAAAAGGAGAGAATCTGAGTGGATTTTCAAAATGATTCAATTTGGAAGTAGAAAACATTGAGTTCATCAAAGACAACCAAACACTTGAAGTGTCAAATAGCATTTCTGATTTTGCTCACCAAAGACCTTAAGAGTTTAAAATAGTTTAAATGACATGTGTTCATCTGAGAATTTTATATTGAATTCTGTTTGTATATCATTGTTCTAATGAAAATGTTTTCAACATAAACATTAATTCTAATACTGCATAAGAAACATGGCAAGCAGATAGCTATTATGCTTCAATGGTTCACGAAATAATCAAACTAGTGATGGGACATCATAATAATATATCATAATCGCAAAATTTACTAGGGATTTCATGCAAAATCAAATTTAAACTCACAACCAGAACACCAACAACCACAACGAATATTTTTTATTTGATTTAAGCCTCCAGACAAAAAAATTTCAAGACGAAATGCGTACCAATCTTTGATCAATGGCTAATGAGTAGACAAGAAAATACCTTAAGAATTAGCATCCTACAAGAGAAAATGCCTTTCATTTTTCCAGTGTTTCATCCATCCAAGGCAAATCCACATCTAATGGTAAAGTTATACCCATCGGTGCATCTGATGAACTAGAAAATTTGCCCTTCTTGCGCCAAAGCCAAATTTTGGATACAGAGAAGCTCTCACCCTTGATCAAGCTACTAATCTTGTTTTCCTCCAAATCCCTATCAACTGAAAGATTCACATCCTGTTCTGTCCCTCTGGCATTCGTGATATCATGACTGTGCCGCTCCTTGCCTAAGGCAACCCTGAGGTCCGTATCATCAAGCACATACTGATACGAACCCATCGAAAAACATCTTCTGGCATCTAAATTACTGCTACTAGTTTCCCCTCCTGCATCCCCAGCCCCGCCATCTAGCTTCCTGAATTTACCGAGTCTTACCGGCAAAACCCCCTTTTCAACAACAATTTCGTCTATTTGCAGGGTCTTTTGAGTGGGAACGAACCCATTATCTCTATTACCAGGACAACCATCATCGTCTCTCAAGTCATCAAAATCAAACATTGGGTTTTCCAACGAGAACCCAGCTGGAGAGAAAAGGGTCCCCCTGCAAAGGGGGCATGTAGAGTTTGATAGCAGCCAGGTATCTATACAGTTGATATGGAAAGCATGGCTGCACATAGGAAGCAATCTCAACTTGTCTTTCTCAGAAAATTCACAGAGACAAACAGCACAGTCAAATGGCTCTTTTAGACCCACTATCTCTTTGTACTGAAAAACAGGAAGAGCGTCTATAAAAGCCTGATCCAAACCAGAATCATGGAGATGGAAGAGCTGCTGTAACTGTCTTTGAAGGGCATCTGAGCTAGATATTCCAGGGTATCTATTAGACTGAGAGGAAGCTGAAGAAGTCGGATGTTTTATGAGGAATCTAACAAGCAAATGGAGCAAACCAGAGATGAAAAATAGTACAGCAAGAATCACTATAACGAAAAGAACAGCAGGGCTAATTCTAGAACCAGAAGATGAAGGGTTTGAATCTTTATGGAAAGAAGCAATATTGGTAGAATACGTAGAAGACATCGAGGAAGGAGGAAGAGGAGGTGGGTAATCGTTTTGAACCCATGACGACGACATCTTCAAATGGGTATGTTCTAACATCAACCCTCTATTCCTTTTGCTTTCACATCCCTCACACAGATCATCATATACTCTCTTTTACCACTCATTCAAGCACAAACCCAACTCATTTTCCAGATCAGAGCGGAAAGGCGTTCCTATCTCCTTTCGCTTTGCTCAAGTTTTTCACTTTCGCTTTCACTCGCTAGAAGATGATTGTAGCCGGTAGTAGTTGGGTGCTGCAAGTAACATTTGTCTTTTTTTTCTTATATAAAACAAAAAAGCTTCTCTGAAGGTATCAACACATCATCAATCACAAACCCAAGCACCAACACAGCATTATTAGCAAAGAGAAGAGAGGATGAAGACTTACCGACCTTGATTCTCAGCCTTAGTAGCTGATGGTTTAAAACTCTAAAAGGTAGAATACAGGCAGGCTGTTTGGTTTTGTAGCGGTACAGAGAAGGGAGGAAATGGGAATCGCCTGCTTCTCTCACCCTCTTTCTCAAAAATCACACAGCCAACAACAAAAAAAATAATAAACACCAAACAAAAGCAAACCAAAGACAGCACTAATTTCCAAAGTGCGAGAGGTAAAGGATGCCAAAAAGAAGAACTGCTTGTGGTCCCCCCGCTCCTTTCAAGGCGCGTGGGATCATAGTTGGTCAACCAGATGCGACAATTAAAGCCTCGAAAAAGATCGTCCTTCATGGGCGTTTTAGTGGGCCTAGGCCCTGGGCTTACAAGTCTCCACTTCTGGACTTGGAGGGAGTGCTTCGTGGATGTAGAATAGACTTAGCAGTGTTAACAGGGACCAATTTTTAGGTATTCTGGTGTCGTTTTTCTGGTCTCTTTAGGATCCATCACCATAACCTTTTATTTTCTTTTTTGTGTCAGTGAGGGACCACCGGATCAGACCTCATTAATACATTGATTTTGAAATAATAATTGTTTTCTATAGTTTTTTATTAATATATTAAAATAATATTTTTTAATTTTTAAAATTTATTTTTGATATTAGTATATCAAAATAATATAAAAATATAAAAATTAATTGAAACAAAGAAAAAAAATAATTTTTTTAATGTTTTTCAAAAATATTTTCAAAACACAACAACAAATAGTCTGTCTTATTTGAGAACATGAAATAAGTTATTTTTTATAGTTTTTTTAATTATGATTGCATTAAATTATATATTTTTTTATTTTTTAAATTTATTCTTGACATCAATATATTAAAATCAAAAATAAAAATTAATTTAATTTTTTTAATCTACAAAAGTATGATTGAAACACAATGTTAAACGGTT
>SRLM01000626.1:114406-125090 GCA_015708895.1 Populus ilicifolia | reverse complement strand
ATATATATATATATATATATTATTTTTATGTCTCAAAACAATAACCAGACACTCATTAAAATACAAATAATCACAGAAGACAATAAAACTAAATGGAGATGGAAAAAGTGAGAGTAATAATTTCCATAAGCAAAAATAACATCAAAACAAATGATTTTGAAAAACAAATACTAAAAAAAAAGGAAGACTTTTCAAAAGCTTAATGACATTTTTGAATAATTGGGCATGTCAGCTATGCTATTTCAACGGTGGCAAGACAGTTCGGACGCCAATATATTTAAAAAATAGCTAGTTTGGCTCCATTCGAGGGAAGTTACAAAGATGCGGCTTCATTGGTCATATTCGAACAAATAAGACAGGAATTGATGACGCGGGGATCATTTGAACAAGCAGTTGCCGAGAGGGGTCCTGCGATCACTGAATTGTATATTCTTGGCGCTAGATCAAATGGGGTAATTTCCTAACCCTTGCTCATGAACAGGTCATCAATACCAAGTCCCCCTGAGATAGGTGAAGGTATAACACAACCTGGAGAAAGCAGTGGGGCAGAAAACAAAATGAAAGAACTAGAAGCTAGCCAAGAAGATGGAGCAGATGATGGAACAGAGGCGAAAAAGCTAATAGAACAACCAAGGCTGGAAAACTAAGAGCTCAGAATGAACCTTGGAGAAGAAAAACAGGCTCGAACACAGGCCAAAAAAAGGTGAGATCCTTATAGGATGAAGCAGAATATCGTGAAGTAGTTAATATACGTGCTCATTCTGAATTGATTGATAAACAAACCCGCTCAGAAGAACAAGACCTCCGACTTGTGAATGCAGAAGTGGAATCGGAAAAAATAGAGAAAGCGAAGAATTTGGAAGAAGAGCTGAGTAGCCCATGATGCTAATAAGAAGTTAGAGAAAGACCACCGGCTTATCGTAAAGGAACAGACTTGCCTTACAAAACCGTAACAACAGGCCAACAGTGAAGTAGACAAGTTCGAAAAGAGGTCTGGTCTCAGTATGAGAGGCAAATAGCACATTGGGAGAATTTTAATGATGTCTTGGCTCAAGCTAGTAATGGGAACATGGTGACTTTATAGGTCTTATAACATCGAGTAACAACATCTCAAAAAGCTTGAAGATTGCAAAATCATACTCAATACATCGCAAACAAATGACCACAGATTATGCTGAAAACTTAGAGAGAAAATAATGACTTCCTAAATAGGGTAGCTAGCTGTCACAGCTTTAGGTGCAAAGGTGCACCAACAATTCACAGCTAGGCAATGGCATCATGCAAGTACATAGGCAATATAAGTGGATAATGTAAATTTCAGCAATGAATACCACAACTGCATATAAATAGCAGGTTTATACTTCGCACCATATTAGACTTAGACGATGGACTCTCTAAGTCATTTTAAGTTGCATATAAAAACTAATAGCTAGAAAAATTAGTTTGGACAATTTGATTTGTTGGGTGTTGGACTAAGAAAGTTACTCGTGGACAGTTACGAGGAAGTTGGTTGTCTTTGAAATGTGTTGTTTAGAGGGAGTTAATATGTTAAGGGGTAGTTTTATGTGTAACTTCCATTGAATGTATGTGTATTACATAGAGCCTAAACATATGTAGCATGCAGATTCGGATTGTGCATAGCACACACACATTGTTATTGTGTATTCATTTGTTGGTGAATTAATAAAGGTTGGGTTAGTTCCCATAAATTGCTGGTGTTGTTATTGTATTGTGTTTAATCTTTAACTTGTATTCTTAATTGCTGAAATTGGTAAGAGTTGTAGGGAAAACCTCTGGGTGTGCAAAACATTTAAATTTTAGGCAAACATGAGTGAATCAGTAAGGGAAAGGCTGAGTCTAGTAATGGGACTAGACTGTCGTGCTGGGATTAAGATTGTGATGAAAATTTTATTCTTGTGACACTAGTCATGATACATTTTATGGTGTATGAATTTTTTTTTTTGAGAAGTAATTAAAGCCAATGTCAAAGAAGAGAATGTTGGATTGTATGTTAAATTAACAAATTATTTTTGTATGCATTTTCGAATCAAAATGTTGAGATTTTCTTTTGCAAATATATTCATAATATGTTGAATTATTTTGAATGAATGAATTGATCGCATTCTTTGAGCTACTCGTAGCTTTGCTAATAATCAAAAGAATAATTATGAAATGATGAATCAGGCACGTAGCAAGGTTGCTCTTATCCAACTAAAATATTCTAGAAAACAATCACCTATAATCTTAAAAAGGGATAAAACCCAATCACGTGGTCTAGTGATAAAAGTTTAAAATCAAGGGGTTTGCTTCTTTTTTGGTCTCAAGTTTGAGCTTTATGATTGCTAATATGATTGTCACTAAAGACTTATATGATCATTAACTTTAGAAATCATGAAATTAATCAAAATGTGCATAAACTAGCCCAAATACCTACATTAATTAAAAAAAAAGGATAAGCCTAACCTAAGAGGTAGCTCAATTGATCAAGTATGTGGTTTGCTTTCCAATGGTCACAAGTTTGAGTCCTCTCAAGACTATTGAAGACTTATATTGTTGTTAACTTTAATGCATGTAGAATTAGCCGAAACACATGCAAATTAACTTAGATACTCATGTTAATTAAAAACAAAAGAGATAAACGGAAGACCATATTAATGAACAACTCAAATAAGAATCCATCTCTATAAAAAGGATGGAAAAATATCCTAAAAAGGAATAATTCCATTAAGAATATAGGATATGAACAAGGTTATTAGATTCTCTATTAAACATTTTAAGATCCTAGTCACCGTAGTTGAAAATTGCTTTATATTCAATCCAATTTCTTTTTTTTTAGCATTTTTATTTGTTTTTTTTTATAAAATTAAGAACATAGCTCTTAGAAAGGTCAAACTCCTTTTTAGCAAAACACAAAAAATATACAAAATTAATGAAAAGTAAAATAGCTAAGATTAATGATTTGCTTGAAAAAAGTATTTATAATAGTTTATCTAGTGAAGGATCTTCTAATATAGAAAATAATATGAGAATCTTTGGATATACCTCAATACTTTCATTTATTATTAATAGGAGCTACATAATAAAAAGTCATGGTCTTTACTGGATCAATTAATTAAAGATTTTCTATTGTTTCTTGGTACCACCACCTTATCAATAAATTCTCTCCTATATCAAAGCATGCTATAAGAGAAGTTATTAGTGAAATGTCTATACAAGATTCAAAAGCCAAAAAGTTTTGTCAATCAAAAAGTGTTTAAAAGTGATGTGAACCTAGAATGCTAAACCTTAAAGCCCACAATTGAGAATAGAATACTGAATCAAAAAAGCTAAAATTATATTAGAAAACCCCAACCCAATGATTTATTAAACAAAGAACTAGAAGAATATGGTTAGAATGCTATAAAAATGATATTTTTATAAGTTTTAGAAGCTTAATGAAGAACCCAAAGATAAAGTGCGCTTACATTATTGAATTCTTAATGACAATAAAAGTTCTCATTTTCAATATTATTTTAGCTACTTGTATAATGACATACAAAATTAACCTTAATTAATTAACGGGTTTAAATCAAATCTACATAACTAACTAACTTAAATCCAAACCTAAATAAAAATAAAATAACCCTAATTAGTTATTAAACTTAAATTAAAACCTATACAACTAACTTAAATGAAAAACTAAATAAGAATAGAGTAAAAAGCTCATGCTTGAATTTAATGAGCTACAATTTGTATATGTGGTATACATTAAACGATCTTATCTCTTGCTTACATCACATTGATCAAGGTTTAATCTCCTTGGAACTCAATTTCATGATTGACGCCATCTTAGAATTCCTTAAAAATAATGAACCTAATTTTGGAACTAAGCTCTGATACCAAACGAATATAAACTCGAAAGGCTAGATCTTAGAACCCATAATCAAGAATTGGAATATTTATCTTAAAAAAACTAAATCATATTAAAAAAACCCTAACCCAATGATTTGCTTAACCAAAAATCAAAGGTATATAGTCAGAATATGATAAAAATTATATCTTTTATGATTTCTGAAAGTTCAATAAAAAAACTAAAGAAAAGCACCCTCATGTTGTTCAATTCTTGATAATAGCAAAATTCCTTTATATCAACATTATTTTGGTTACTTGTATAACTTACAAAATAAATCTTAATTAGCTAAATAACCTAAATTACATATAAATAACTAACTAACCTAAATCCAAAACTGAATAAAAAAAAAACCCTAATTAGCTATTGGCCTTAAATTAAATCCACACAACCAACTAACTTAAATCTAAAATTAAATAAGAATATAGTACAAAATTCATGCTTGTATTTAATAAGGCCCAATCCACATATATGGTATATGTTAAACAACTCCATCTCTTGCTTAGACTATATTAATTAAGACTTGATCCTTTTTAGAACTCAACTTCATGTTTGATGCTACCTTATAAGAAGTTCTTGAATCTTGCTCAATATAAATGTTATGGATTAGCTTATCGAATGCCTTTTTAATCTTTTTAACTTTTACCTAACTTTTACCTTTATAATACATCCAATCAAGACATCCAATGGATCTTATAATGTTGCTCATTACTTTTCATAAAAAAATTAATTAAGAGAATAGACTAATATGATTACATAAAACCATATGAGATATGTCTTGTACTGAAAGTGGACATATTATGAAAATTCAAGGTGTTGGAGTTCACCAAGTATACAAGAAATGAGTACCTAAAAAAATCATCTAAAAATACATCATTATAAAATGACAAAAGTAATCAACGATGACAAACTTCTTCTCCATTTATTTTATGAAAGTTTTAGTGGTGATGCCAGTACTTAGTTTATGAGCCTAGATGGAAGCAAGATAAGAAAATAAAAAGATCTAGCTAAGGCAATTTTACACCATTATAAATTCAACATTGATATGGAACCTAATAGTTTAACATTACAAACCATGAAAAAAAAAAGAGAAAAAATAAGTCAATAAAAGAATAAACTCAATATTAAAGGAAAATAGCAGCTCAAATTCATCTTCCTCTCCAAGAAAAAAGATTTGGTTTCTATTTAGTCAACACCTTTAAAAACCTATCTTATAAGTACCTATTAGGAAATTGGTCTGCTAGTTTAGTTTAAATAATATATGTGGCTAAGTGAGTAAAATAGGCCATTAAAACTAATAAAATCAATAAATTGGCAAAATCAAATTCCAAAGAAGAAAGGAATTCCAACATCGACCCCTGACAATTTCTGGTTACTTTACAAGTGATTGACATCTTACAATCCTACAATTTGCTTTTGGGTAAACCATGGATCCACTTAGTAGTAATGATCCACTTAATAGAAACAAATCCCATCCTAAGAATATGGTAACCCCGGAGTAAAACCCCTAGTCATATAATTTATCAATTCAAAATCACATATGAAAAAGGTAATATATTATTCAATTTTATTACCTATTAAACAATATCCAAAGGACATGGATCAATATCAAACCATGCCATTTGTATTGATTAATGAATAGTAAAAATAATTAACATATAAAACAATTTTAAAATCATATATTAAAAGGAGTTATGTATTAATTGGTTCCATTACATGTTAAGTAACATCCGAAAGACATGGCCCAACATCATGTCATATCATCCTTGTTATTTAATGAGTAATATAAACAATCACATATAAAAACAAGTTTAAAATCACACATTAAAAATGATCATATATTAATTATTCCTATTACCACCTTAGGTTGATTGGTGAATAAAATTAACACATAAAAACAAGTTTAAAATCACATTATAAGAAAGATCATATATTAATCATCTATATAACCTACTAAACAACATTTGAATGACAAAGTTTGATATCAAACCATAACGTTCTAAGTTGATCAACGGATAATAAAAATAATTAGCATATAAAAGTGATTAGTACTTAAAAATACATTTTTATCAAGGTTTTATATCATTATTTTGCACTTGAAGTATCAATAACTTTTTAACTAAAGCATGTTTTATAATAACAAGTCTGGTACTATAAAATACCTTTAATTTATGGTAGATGTTCATCCTAAATGCAGACCTATCATATAAATAAAATGATTGATTGATGAGTTGAAGTACTGAAATTGAAAGGATAAAGAGAAGGTGAAGCTTAGAAAAGAGATAATGGTTTAATCCAAACTGGAACACTGTTCAGTAATTGGATCATAACTGGAGTTGTAGAACTTGGATTCAGGTCTACTTTATATGGATGGAAAGCTAAGACATAGGCCTAAAACATTTATAGAAAGATAAGACTTAATTCTGCTATTTGGAGGTCCAAATATTAACACCAACATAAAAGTTTGAATCTGTCTTGTAGCCTAATAATATTCAGTGTTCAGCCCATATCTCAAGTTTTAAAAGTGAACTCAATTTTTTTTTTTGAAAAACTAAGAAAAATTCCTATTATGATTTCAAATTTGTCCAAATTCTGATGTTAACAATGATTTTTTTGGTTAACAAGAAGATAAGGATTATCACCAAGTCAAGATGTGGCTAACCACTTAATAATTAGTCATCAAATCAATAGTTTTTAATTTTGGCCTATAAAATGAGGTATTGTCCACGTATTTAGACATCTTGGTTTTCATATCAAGATCATGTTCTTACTCTCTCTTTATTGTAATGCTTAAGTTTTGTTTATATTAATATCTTGTTTATGCTTCTCATTTTCTTTCCTTTATTTAGTTAACTTTTATCTTATTTATGTTTATATCTTGTTTATTTACCTTTCTCTCTTTTATTATGTTTAGTTAAGTTTATTATGTCAAGGTAAGAGGGTTATATTAATGGTGTAAGAATAAGTATAGTGTAAACTCAATATGAACTTTAATGTTTGATATTAATATGTTTTATATTTGTTATCTTCTTCACTCTTAATACTTTGCTTATTAAATGGTCAATCTAGATTTGTGTTGTATAACACTTGGTACAACAAATACTTAGCACTTTCATAACATAACTGTATGGTATAACCTACACCTATGTTATGAAAGGAACTTTATTTGTTGTTAACATAAGTTATAATCATGAATATCTAACAACATTTAAAAGTATCAGCATTATTTGAATAAGATAACTAATGTAATCATGTTAACCATTTATAATCTAATTGGAACCTCCTTTGTGTGTGATTTCCAGTTGAGTAATAATAATTTATACTATACTTGTTTGAAATACTATTAGTGGATCTTTAACCTTGGTATTTGTTTTTATCATTGTTTGATCCTCAAATTGATCTTTCATCTCAAAGTTCTCATCAACTTCTTTTTCTTTTTTATTACTACTACTGTTATTATTAGTATTGTTACTACTACTATTACTACTACTGTTGTTGTTGTATTATTTTTGTTTATAATTTATACAACTAACCTCCCTGTGGTTCGACCTTAGTCTTGCCGAGTTATTTAGTACTCCGACACTTCTGTACTTGGAAGAAAATATCAATTTTTCAGTGATGTCAAAAAGCAAATTCAAAGTCACACTTTAAAAAAAGTTATATTATATGGTTGTATTACTTACAAAGTAACATCTGAAGGATAAAACCCCACATCAAACCAACCATCTTTGGTTGATTGATAGATAATAGAAACAATTAATGAAAATACAAATGACATAGCTTTTTTTAGCCACCATTCTTATTAATTTTTCTACACACACAAAATGAATATATAAAAACCCTTCTTCTTCTTGTTCTCTCTCTCTCTCTCTCTCTCTCTCTTTCTCTCTTTGTAAAAATATTTTTTCTATTACATATTAATATAAACTCATAACAAACATACACACATCAACTCAAACATAAATTTTTCAACACAATATAATTTGACATTAGGATAAAAAAAGGTATTAAAAAAAATCCCCAAACAAAATAACAATTCAAAACAACAACTTATAGATTTGTCATTAAGATCAAACCATTATGCCTCGGATAAATCTATTACAACCCAATCTTTCCATTCCTATAATGAAATATTGATTCCATCCTTATTCCACCTTAAAAAAAAATCCTTGATGACATCGTATCCTTAAGGTTGCCATATAACGGTGGAGACCCCAATACTTCAAATATCCTAACCATGCATAATAATCCATAATCAAACACAATAACATACTAAATTTTTTTAGCCTAAAGGTCTTATCACAATGCACATAAAAACTAATGATAAACCATAAAAAAAGGTTCAAACATGTTGAGAATAAAAATCGACCTCTAAGAGTAGCTAAAGCTAGATCTAAGTAGCTGGAATCAATGGTGGTAGTATTGATGCTTATAGCTCACGTGATGATATTTAGGCTTGTGTAAAAGTGATTGTGTGTTTCCTATCAAAAAAAGATTTTAGATTTTCCCCCTAAAATTACCATCATTTTTTGAAATAAAAAACAATAAAAAAATTGATTGAAAAAAAAAGAATGGTAACTTTGAAAGAGTAGGTTGAGAAGTCTAATTGTACCTTATTATACTCAAGACTGAAGGACAATACAGATTCAAGGTCAAATTAAATAATTAGTCAACAAATATTCATAAAAATTAAATCTAAGAGTTTAATTAAACTTTTAATAGGCCAGCAGACCTAATTAACGGTTTGATTGAGTTTAAAAATTAATTTAAGTCAAATAAAAGATTTAATTAAGTCCAAGGACTTAATCAAACTTTGAAAAGGTCAAATTAATTTTATTAAGAACTTAATTGGTAAAAAATTAAGTTTGGAAGCTTAATTTGAGTTTAATTGAGAATATTAGAATTTTAGATGACCAGCTTAATTTTTTCAAACTCAATTAGGTGAAATGAAAGATAAAACTGTAATAAATTAGAAGTTTGAAGGCAAACTAAAGTGAAAATTAAAGAATTTTAAAACTAAGAATCGAGTTGGAAGAGGTGCTGGAAGTAGAGGATTCAATAAAAAATCTTCAAGGATGAAATTGAGAAAAGTCTCGAGAATTAGGTTTAATTAAGAGGAGATGATAGCATGATTTTAAAAGATTAAGGTCTAAATTGGCTTAAAGGTGTTTAAGCCTTATTTAGGCTAGGGACACCCAAACATTGCCATTTTGTTTTAAATAAAATGACGTGTATTGGTGGATACATTGTCGTTTTGTTGAAAAGGAATATGTGATGTCATATTAAACAACATTATGGTTTATCTTCCACTTGTTAACTGAAATCCCTCACGTTTTCAAACCAAAAGTCGAGGTCTTTTTTCTTAATTTATGGAGGCAAAAAAAGATTTCTTTTACCTTTTAAACAATCTCGAGACACGCCATAAATATAACTTTCATTGTGCTACTATAAAAAATACACTGAAACAAGTCCTGAGCAATAATAAAGCATAATTTTTTTGTCCTCTCTTTAGCCAATCTGCAAGACAAAAATGAAATGTCCTTTGTAAAATATCAATGGTTAAGAAAATGGGAGAAATATCATTGGTTGAGGTTCTTTTAATTTAGTAACCTTTTAAGCCTTTTTCCTTTTCTATTTAAAGGAGAAAAACCATAAAAAAGGGACTTTTCTCTCATCATTCTCTTTAAAAAATCATGACCCTTAAAAATAAAAGGGAGAATCTTGGGAGTTCTAGGCATAAAAAAGCCAAAAAAAAAGCACCATTATTGTCCTTTATTTTAACCAACAAAACTTTTCCTCCCTTTTATAACACCCATTACACAACACAAAAAAGCCCTAACATTGCACTTGCAAACAATAGGTCTTAGAAGCACCCCTTCCAATTGTTAACTAACCAAGGACAAACAAAACTTAAAGCCTTTCACAGTCATCAAATCTTCCCTCTCATTATTAGTTATACCATTATGACACAACACCATCCAATAGCTATATCAAGTAGCTCTCTACACTAACACTGTGACATTCTTTATTAGAAATTGTCATGATTTCAGTCTTTGCACTGCCACCATGGATTTCTTTTTAGCATAATAGGGAAGTATCACAATCCAAATCATAAGCAAATAACTCTTTTTGACATAACATCGTGAGCTCCATTCCAGTCCAGCAACAGTAGTACCGATGATTCTCCTTTATTTTGTTATAATGATAATTTTTAAGTTTTTTTTAAAAAAAACAAAGAATCATGAGCATATGTTAAAGAGTTCATAATATAACATTAGACAAATTCCTTTAATGGTTTAAAAAGAGAAAAGGAAATATATATTGCTATTTGTGTTGCAGGCTAGTGATTAATACTTAAAAGTGCATTTTTATCAAGGTTTTATATCATCATTTTGCACTTCAAGTATCAATAACTCCCTAACTAAAACATGTTTTATAATATGAAGTTTGATACTGCTTGACCGCTTTTTATGATCGGCTTGTTTTAACTCGCAAGTGCACGAGTGTGCGATGTAGCAATTAACTCGGTAAGATCGAGGTCATATCCACAGAGAGCTAGATCTGGAAATTAAGCTAGGTAACAAAAAAAACAACTCAAGAGAAATTAAATTAACAATAACTTGGTTGGGAATAATTGATGATTTGTTTTCAAAGATGAAAAAGGTGTAAATAGATTTTAAATGACAAGAAAAAGTAAGTCTTGGTCCAAATCAATTTTAATGGTGATGTATTGGTGATTCCTTCAAGATATATAAGATAACTCAACCTAATATCAACGATGGTGATATTAGATCG
>SRLM01000626.1:4803-113849 GCA_015708895.1 Populus ilicifolia | reverse complement strand
ATTGAAACCTTGAGTGTTTAATGGTTGAAGTTTGCACACAACATAAGGCAAGTTTGGGCTTCAAATAGATCATATGATATTCTTTTCTGGAATTGGAATAGAATTGATTTTTGGGACAAATTTGGAGCACTTATTTCAACCAAGAGTTGCTTCAATCTTCAACTAAATGTCTCTTCAATTCTTTGTTCTCAATTCCGATGTTGAATTTCTTGAATTAATTCATTTAAGCTCCAAAAACCTATCGAAACATTAAAACAAACTTCATTACTAAAAAACACATCAATTATTATAAAAAGACCAAATAAAAACAATAAATACATATGTAAAATAAGAGACTTAATGATACTTTTGATGTACAATCAGATACCATAAGGTATCTTTCATTTATGGTAAATGTCCATCCTAGATACAGGCATATTATATATATAAAAGGATTGATTGATGAGTTAAAGTATTGAAATTGAAAGGACAAAGAGATGGCCAAAAAGTTCAAACTAGAACACTGTTTGGTAATTAAGTCATATTTGAAAATATAGATCTTAGATTTAGGTCTACTTTATATGGATAAAAAGGTAAGATATAGGCCTATAATTTTTATACAGAGTCCAAGATTTTAAAGAGGCCATTTTTGAATCCAAATTATAGCAATAACGAAGAAGTTCCAATATGTCATGCAACCTAGACACTGTTCGGTGTTCAGCCCATATCTTGAGTTCTAGAAGTTCAAATGACCTTAATTTTTTTTTCTTAGAAAGATGAGACAATTTCCTAGAATTTTCATGTGAAGGTCTAGTTTAAATTCTAATGTTATCAATGATCTTTTATTTATATAAAAGAAGATAAGGATTATTACTAAATCAAGAGTTGGCGACCCACTTATCAATTAGTCATCAAATCAACAGTTTCTAATTTTGGCCTATAAAAGAAAGTATTTTTTATGCATTTAGGCATCTTGGTTTTGAGATCAAGATCATGCTCTTGTTTTCTTTCTTTCTATTTTTGTAATGTTTAAGTTTTGCTTTCATTAATATCTTGTTTATGCCTTTCATTTCCTTTCCTTTACTTAATTAACTTTTATCTTATTTATGTTCTTATTGTGCTTATTTATGTTTCTCTATTTCATTATATTTAGCTAAGTTTATTATGTCAAGGTGAAAATATTACACTAATGGTGTAAGAATAAATATAGTATAAACTTAACATGAACTTTAATGTTTGATACTAACATGTTTTATATTTGTTATCTTGGTAACTCTTAATACTTTTCTTATTAAATGACTAATTTAGATTTATGTTATATAACACGTGGTACAACAAATACTTGACACTTTCATAGCCCAACCATATGATGTAACTAACATTTGTGCTATAAAAGAAACTTGATTTGATATTAATATAAATTATAATTACGAATGTCTGACAACATTTACAAGTATTAACATTATTTAAATAAGATAATTAATGTAATTATATTGCCTATTTTTAATCCGATTTGAATCTCCTTTATATGTGGTTTTTAGTTGAATAATAAAAGTTTATACTATATTTGTTTGAAATACTATTAGTGGATCCTCTAACCTTGACATTTATTGTTATCATTGTTTAATCCTTACATTGATCTTTTATGTCAAAGTTCTCATCAACTTCTTCTTTTTTTTCTTCTATTATTATTATTTTTGTTGTTGTTGTTGTCTTATATTGTATTTATTTATAATTTATATAATTAACCTTCCTGTGGTTTGACCCTAGTCTTGTCGAGCTATTTATTACTTCAACACTCCTGCATTTAGAAGAAGACATCAATCTTTTGGTTGTGTCAGCTAGCACTATAAACTCCTAACAGGTTGAATGACTTTTTATTTTTTGAAGAATAATGCTTAGATATGGTTTTGGTAGAAAACACATTTGCTGAAGCCAATAAAGACATAACTTCTATTTTATTTCACAAATGGGTGATGTTTTGATTGTTAATGCTTTGATTTCATGAAAAACAATTTTAGTTGAAATATTGCCTAAAGTTAAATTTTTTTAGAAATGGATGCTTTTCCTTTTTTTAAAATGAAAAAAAAAACATGTAATAAGTGACATGACTAAAAGATTGATGTCTTCTCTCAAGTGTTAGAGTGTCGAAGTAATAAATAACCCAACAAAACCGGTGTCAAACCATAAAAAACTTAACTATATAAATTATAAACAATAACAATAATAATAAGTTAAAGAAGACTTTGATAAAACAATGATAAAAACATATATCAAGGTTAGAAGATCCACTAATAGTATTTCAAACAAGTATAATATAAACCCTTTTTATTACTCAACTAAAACCACATAGAATGGATAATGTTTTGATTGTTAATGCTTTGATTTCATGAAAAGTTTTTTAGTTGAAATATTGGCTAAAGTTAAATTTTTTTTAGAAATGGATGCTTTTCCTTTTTTTAAAAGGAAAAAAAAGCATGTAATAAGTGACATGACTATAATTTATGTTAATAATAAATCAAGTTCCTTTCATAGCATAGATGTCAGTTATACCATACGATTTGGCTATGAAAGTGCTGACCTAACTATATGGTATAACATAATGAAAAAGAAAAACATAAATAAATAAGAGGAGAACATGATTATATAAGTATAGTAAAGAAAATGAAATGCATAAATAAGAAATTAATAAAAGCAAAACTTAAACATTACAAAAATATAAAGAAAGAGAGCAAAAACATGATTTTGATCCGAACACCAAATTGCTTAAATGTATGGAAAATGCCTCTTTTTATAGGCTAAAATTTAGAACTATTGATTTGATGACTAATTGTTGAATGGGTGACCACCTCTTAACTTTATGACAATCCTTATCTTTTTATTTGTCAAAAACATCATTGCTAACATTAGAATTTGAATAGATAGTCTTCATAAAAGTTTTGAAAAATTATCTCAACTTTTCATTAAAAAGAAAATTGATGTATTTAGACTTTTAGAACTTAAGATATAGGCTAAACTTTAAACACTGTCTGGGCTGTAGGACAGTTCAAACTTCTTTTTTTATGCTAAGATTTGGATTTCCAAGCAGCAGAATTAAGTCTTAGACTCTTTATGAATGTTTTAGGCTTATGTCTTAGCTTTCTAGCCATGTAAACCAAATTAAAATCCAAGATTTACGGCTTCAAATATGACCTAATGACTAAATAGTGTTCCAGTTTGGATTGAACCAGCAAATGAATCAATCCATTGATTTATATGATGGATCCGCATTTAAAATGAATATTTACCTTTAATTAAAGATATTTTATATTATTAGACTTGTTATTATAAAACATGTTCTAGTTAATGAATTATTAATACTTTAAGTGCAAAATAATGATATAAAATCTTGATAAAAAACTTTTTTAAATATTAATCAATAAGTTCACTTAAACAGTTTGATAAAAAACATCTTATTTAAGTAATTTAAAGATAGAAATTACACCTTATCTTTAAATTCTCACCTCATACATAAATATTATGCTTAAGCTACCAACAAACTAAAACTATTTTGAAAGACCACCTTGTCATGTGGGTCATCGTTTCTTTTTATAAAAGTTATAAAATTTTCACTCTTCTAAAAACCCTTTAGAGGGTTATATTAAATTTTTTTTACGTGGCATGTTTTGATTTGTGATCGAAAAATATTATGCATTTTCAAAAGCAAAGTGATTTATAGCTTATATCAAGATAATCTCTTTATTGAAAATAAAAATTAAGTAATGTTTAACATGTGCCAATAAAATCTAAAATGCTTGAAAAGTAAAAAGTTTTCATATAATAATGACAACTACAACTAGAGGAGCTTTGGCATAACAAAACAAATGATAAACACTTAGGGGCAAGATCATACCTTATGGATAATTATGTTCTTTTTTTTTTAAAAAAAAGGATGAAGTTTCTTAGAACAATAACCAAAGATGGATAGTCAAAGTAGAATGTGAATATCATATAAGATTTGAAAAGCTTGGTTTTGCAAAAAAACCATAATATTATAGGCATTCAAAAAAAGATTTTCTCTAAGAAAACTTGAGCAAGCTAGCAAGTCAAAGTTCATAATGTTAGCATATATGAAAGAAGTTAATTCCAATTACTAATGAAGATGTTAGATATGAGGGAAAACCTATATTTTTTATAGGTAAACATCTAATATTTTTTTTGGTATATAATTGTCATAACATTTCAGCTAGTCTAAGATTTTTATTTTCTCTACTACCATAATATTCACAAGGCTCCAACTTTCGAGTCAGATCTTTAAATCATCTAGCATAACGACTTGAATTAGATCTTCCTCGTGGGATCAATTTTTTGCTTGCTTGCTCTATACTATCTTATTTATTTAAGTCAGGGTAATTAATTTATGTGACCGCAACATTGCAAAAACAATTTTTTTTCTTGAGCTTAACAAGTCTCTAATAAATTTAAGCCTAACAAAACTATAGCAAATATGAGTCAAATAAGACTTCAAGGTTAGATTGGAATCCATTAAGGTTCCTTTTTAAGCCTAGCAAGGTTTCTACAAAGTTTTATTTTTCTTTTTTAACACATTAAGGCTCTTGTAAGTTCTTACTTTTTTAAAATCCCATAAATGCCCTAACAAATTCAAGTCCTCTATGCTTCTTGTAATTATCTTCGCTTACAAACTTACAAACCAAGTGGAAGAATTTTTTTTTTATAAACTTTATAGACAAGCTTTATAAAGAGAGGGAAGTTGTCAAAACCCAATCTCAATCCCCTCTAAAAAAACCATAAAAATAAAATAAATGAAATAAGTTTCTTGTTTAATGAACGTATACAAATTACAAAAGAAAAAAATATATTTAAAAATCACATTTTACTCTAATTTCAATAATTTTTCAATTTTTTATTATTTTTATAATTTTTGCATTTTTTTGGTAAGGAAAAAAATGAGCAATTAGGATTAAAATTGAAAGAAATAATGACAAAAAAGGTATAATTGGTCAAAAATTTTAAAAAATAAATCAAAGAACTAAACTAGAGAAAGTATCATAATGATAGGATTGTAAAAAATGTGCAATTAGAGACTAAATCAAAAGAAATGTGGTGAAAAAAGGTGTAATTAGCTAACAAAAAAATAAAATTCAAAGGGCTAAGTTGGAAAAGATGGCAAACTTAGAGGACCTGTTTGAAAACTAGATTCCTTTAATCAAGATGACACCATTTTTATGTTTAAGTGAAATGACATCATTTCATGCAAAAGAGAAAAAGAAAAAGAAAAAGAAAAAGAATAAGGCATATACCAAAACTACATTGTTTTGGTACATTTGTTTTGATGCATACCCTACACCTTTTTAAGCTTTTTTTTCCCACAGAACCACCCATCCATCACCTCTAAATCATTTCATCTATCCTCCTTACCACACTTCCTAATATAATCAAGACATGCCCACTCCCTTTCATGAAATCCTCTCTTTCATTATTGGCCTTCCCTATAAAAAAAAAACCTTTGTAATCACTATAAAAGAAGGCTAAATAAGGGTAATTGATTAGTGCTTAAAAGTATTTTCTTATCAAGATTTTATGTCATTATTTTGCACTTGAAGTATAAATAACTCCTTAACTAAAGCATGTTATAATAATATATCTAATAATATAAGATACCTTTAATTTATGGTAAATGTTTATTTTAAATGCAAGCTTATCACATAAATAAAAGGATTGATTAATGAATTTAAGAACTGAAATTGAAAGGACAAAGAGATGACCAAACTTAGAAAAAAGATGTTGATGCAATCCAAACCAAAATACTATTTGGTAATTGGGTTATATATGAAGTTATAGATCTCAGATTTAGATCTACTTTATATAGATGAAAAGGTAAGACATAGGCCTACAATGTTTATATGGAGCCCAAGCTTAAAAAGAGCATTTTCAAGTCTAAATTATAGCAACAACAAAGAAGTCCGTATCTATCTTCCAAGCCGAGCACTGTTCAGTATTTAAGTGGTTTTAATTATGACATTATCAATAACGTTTTGAGCAGACAATAAAATATAAGAATTGTTACCAAGTCAAGAGTTGGTTACGCCCTCATCAATTAATCATCAAATCAATAGTTCCTAATTTTGGCCTATAAAAGAAGGCATTTGCCATAAATTCAGGCATCTCAGTTTCCAAATCAAGATTATGCTCTTGCTTTCTCTATTTGTATTTTTTGTAATGTGTATGTTTTGCTTTCATTAATATCAAGTTTATGCCTTTCATTTGCTTAGTTAACTTTTATCTTATTTATGTTCTTATTTTTTATTTGTTTATTTTTTTATTATATTTAGCTAATTTTATTATGTCAAGGTGAAAAGGTTACACTAACGGTGTAAGAATAAGTATAGTGTAAACTGAACATGGACTTTAATGTTTGATACTAAGATATTTTGTATTTGTTATCTTTTTCACTCTTTAATACTTTGCTTGTTAAATGACTAATCTAGATTTATGTTATATAACACTTGGTACAACAAATACTTGGCACTCTTATAGCCCACAATGTATGGTATAACAGACACCTAAGTTATGAAAGGAATTTCATTTGTTGTTAACATAAGTTATAATTATGAATGACTGATGAGATTTACAAGTATTAGCATTAATCGAATAAGATAACTAATATAATCATGTTAACAATTTATAATCTGATTGGAATCTCCTTTATGTGTGGTTTTCTAATTGAATAATAAGAGTTTATACTATACTTGTTTAACATATCATTAGTGGAACCTCTAACCTTGACATTTGTTATTATTATTGTTTAGTCCTTACATTAATCTTTCACTTCAAAGTTCTCATCAACTTCTTCTTCCTCTTCCTCTTTATTATTATTAGTACTACTATTACTACAACTATTATTATTATTATTATTATTATTATTATTATTGTTATTGTTATTGTTGTTGCTACTAATATTATTGTTATTGTTGTTGTTGTTACTATTATTGTTGTTTATAATTGTTATTTATAATTTGTACAATTAACCTTCCTGTGGTTCGACTCTGGTCTTGCTAAGTTATTTATTACTTTGACACTCCTGTACTTGAGAGAAGACATCAATCTTTGAATGGGTGATCATAACCTTGTTTAAATAATTGTTAGGTATATTCTCTTATATGACTCTTTATTGTTTGTTTAGCCAATATCTTTTCATATCAAATAAGATCTTATATAAGGTTATAAATATTTGAATACTTAGTTCTTGTAATTTATTTTATAATTGAATAGTACTTAAAAATGCATTTTCATTAAGGTTTTATATTTTTATATTGCACCTTAAGTATCATTAAATTCCCTAACTTAAGCATGCTTTATAATAACAAGTCTAATAATATAAGATGTCTTTAATTTATCCAAATGCTTATTGTAAATGCAAACATATCTCATAATTTAAAGAATTGATTGATATGTTTAATTATTGAAATTGAGAATATAAAGAGAGGGTTAACCTTAAAGAAGAGATGCTGGTTCAATTTAAATTAAAACATCATTCGGTTATTGGATCACAACTAGAGTTGTAGAATATGGATTTAGGTCTTTTTTATATGTATGGTGAGCTAAGACATAAGTTTAAAACTTTCATAGAAATCCAAGATTCAAAAATGTTATTTTCAAGTTCAAATTGTAGCAACAAAAAAAGAAGTCAAAATTAGTTCTATAATCTAGATACTATTTAGTGTTCAGTCTATATTTTGACTTCTAGAAGTTTATATGAGGTCATTCTTGTTTTGTTGAAAAGCTAAGATAAATACCCAAAACTTTCATAAAGAATATCCATTTAAATTATGATGTTAGTGATGACATTGTGTTCAAACAAGAAGATAATAATTATTACCAAATCATAAGATGGTCACCTACTTAATAAATAGTCATCAAATTAATAGTTTTAAATTTTAGCCCATAAAAGAAGACATTTTCTATAAATTTAGATATTTTAATGTTTAGATCAAGATTTTACTCTTACTTTTTTTCTTTGTATTTTGTAATATTTAAATTTTATTTCATATTATATTAATCTCTTGTTTATGTTTTTCATTTCCTTTAACTAGTTAATGTATATTATTATTATATTATTATTTTCTATTTTTATTTTTTATTTTCATTACATTTAGCTAAGTTTATTTAATCAAGATAAGAAGGTACATTAATGGTGTAAGAATAAGTATAATATAAACTCAACATGGACATTAATGTTTGATAATAACATGTTTATAATTGTTATTTAGTCATAACTGTAAAATCTTTAAAACTTTCAAATAGTTAAGGATTAACATATCTTTGTTGGATGCTATTATACAAGTATCTTTTTATGCTAAATTTTTGAAAGATCTGTGTATTATAAAGAGAAAATTGAATGTGAAAAAGAAAGCTTTTTTAGCCAAACAAGTAAGTGTCATTCTTCAGAATGATAATTCTTTGAAATATAAAGACCCTAGTTTTTTTGCAATTTCATGCTTTATTGAAGAACATAAAATTAAAATAGTTTTACATGATCTTTGAGCTAGTGTGAATTTACTTTTATATTCAGTTTTTTAAAGTCTCAATATTGATGTAAATATTTTATTAAGAGTGACAATAGATTCAAAATCCGACATCATAGCTATCTATGATTACTTTCCTGGCGAATACTTACTTTCTCTTAGATAAATGTCTTGGTTCACTAATTATGTTAATTTTCTTACAATAGGATATTTATCGGCTTATTAAAGCACCCAAGATAAAAAAAAATTTTGAACAAAGTGAAGAATTTTCATGAGGGTGACCTTTATTTATTCAAATATTATCCTAATCAAATATTTCAAAGATATATTCCTGACAATGAGGTAAGTAGTATAATTAAATTTTATCATTTTGAGGCACGTGGAGGTTATTTTATGTTAAAAAAGATGGCTGCAACAATCTTACAATGTGGATTTTATTGGTCCACTATGTTCAAGGACACGCATGCATTCTGCAAAACTTGTGAAAATTATCAAAAAATTGATATTGGTCAGAAAGTTTTGTTTTATAATTCTCAACTCCACTTTTTTCCTTAAAACCAAGATCAAGATGGAGTAACCCTTTTATTGTGAAACTTGTGTCTCTATATGAGGCATGTGATATTAAGAATCCAAAGAATCACAATGTGTACAAGGTAAATAAGCATCGTTTAAAAGTTTATATTGATAATTTTCCTAGTGACAATGAATCCATTGGTTTAAATGATCCTATATATAAAGGTTGATTATTTTGTTTTTCTCATATTATTGCTATGTTTCTTTTTTGTGTGACTCTTATTGCACTAGTCTTTCTCTAACCCCAATCAAATGGTGGATAACGGTATCCCATGACTCTTATGTCAGTTCTTTCAGTTTTCCATGATAATTGATATTTGTGTATATATTTGTTCAATTACTTGTTCCTTCTCTTTTCTTTACATCTTTTCCAATTCTTATTTAAAAATGAACATCACTCTTTAAAAATTAAAAAAGTATTTTTCTGTTTTGCCTTAAAATGTGATTGAAAGATTTACCGAGCTAGGTTTGAAAAATTAATGTTGTTAATGAATCATAGAATTCTTGCAGATATTCGCTGGCTAATTGAAGCAATGGTCTGATTATCAGGTAAGTCCTCCAATTCTTTCTTTTCAGACATGCCTGGAACAGGTAAAAGCACTTTTGTAAGGAAACGTCATACAAAACAACTAAAAGTCTATAACAGATGTGCCAAATAAAATTGTAATGTAAAATGTTATTTTTTAGGAATGGTATCTATAAACCATGTAAATAAAATACAATCAATTAAGGATGACCTGAGTAAGCAGTCTTTAGATAAACTTCTAGTAACTCTTAAAACGCTTCCTAATAAAGATGTGCATCGTGTAATTTATGATTTATAGCCATAATTGCATAAAGAACATGCTCAACATAATTTTGGGAATTTGACTAAAAAACCATGTTTTTGCTAGTTTTTTTTTAAAAACTAGATGGGAAGCCTATCTTCGACCCATAAAGGGTTTTAAAGCCATTCTTGGACGTAAAATTAAAGGAAAAAGTGAGTCACAATCACAACTATTTATGCATAATACATGTTCTGTAATAACTTATGTCTTTTGGTTTTAGCTTAATATTTTATTTTGTTATTTATTGTATTTGTTTAAGTATGTTTTAGGTTTATTAGTGTTCGTTGTTTCAGATGATATCTTTTGTACTGTATCTTTCTACCTTAGAACATTGAGGATAATATCTCATTTTGATTGGGAGGAGAGGATAATAATTGATATTTGAAAAAATTAACTAATTATGTTTTCTATTTCATAAACCATTTGCAAAATTGTTGTTACTAGGATGATATGGTAAAAGAGTTATTTTTTTAAAGTGACTCTTGAGACGCATCTTTGTAAATATTTTTAACAATGTCTGTTAGAATACTTTTTGAAATATTCATGTTTATAAATTCTTATGTTATTATTAATTAATTCTGCTCATATACTCATTTAACAAGTATTGTTAAACCTTCATTGTCACACACACACACACACTTTAACATATGATTGTGGGTTGCACATTAGATTATTATGTTATTTATATTCTTAGTAAACATTTTTAATAATATCTATTAGAATAACATATGAATTATGAAAGAGATAATATATAATTTTTTTAAAAAATATTGATGATAATAAAAATGTATATAAGTTTGGTTTTGTAGGCTCTCTAATATAAGCAATTAAGTTTGAAAGGGTATTTAAACACCTAATACTCTAAAGTCAACTGACTTGGGAACTATTGGCTTAGTGCTTGTTACATGGGTTAAGAAGAAAAGGTTAAGAGAATCAAATATTGTACTATTTATATATCAATATCTCTAAATACGTTACTTTACTCATAGGGGTGTCTCAACACTTAATGCCATAAGACTAACTGGTTTGGGAGTCATTAGCTGAAAGCTTGTTATATGGGTTAACGATGCATTGTATATGAAAGATAATAACCACAACCCAAGAAAGTTAACTTTAAAAAAAAAATTAAAACAGAATATTGTTTTCTTCCAATAAAAAGCCCCATCATCTATGTTTTCATACATTGAGCACACAAACAAAAGGTTTATTAGTATCTTATTTCAACTGTATGGAGCAAATATATAAATTTAATGAGAGTTTGTTTATTTGGATAGATTAATAAACGTTAAATGATAAATTTCTTATTTTGTGAAACATACAAATTGTTTTTCTATTTTAACCCTTTGATTACTACAGATTAGTATTAAGCTGGTTGAGGGTGTGATTAGTATTTAAAATTATATTTTTATCAAGGTTTTATACAATTATTTTGGACTTGTTTATGCTTCTCATAGTCTTTACTATACTTATATAATTATGTTCTTATGTTATTTATCTATATTTTTTTTCTTCATTATATTTAGGTAAATTTATTATATTAAAGTAGCAAGATTTCACTAATGGTGTTAGGATAAGTATAATATAAACTCAATATAGACTTCAATGCTTATATCTTAAACAACTTGCTATTGACATGTCTTATTCTTTTTATTTTATTAATTCTTAATACCTTGTTTGTTAAATGATTAATCTAGATTTTTATTGTATAACACTTGGTACAATAAATATTTGACACTTTCATAGCTAACCATATGGTATAACCTACACATATGCTATGAAAGGAACTTAATGTGTTGCTAACATAAGTTAGTATCATGAATTCCTCATAATATTTAAAAGTTTGGTGTTACTTAAATAAGATAATTAATATGATCATATTAATAATTTATAATAAACTATTAATGACAAATCATTTGATTGAATCCTCTTTTATGTGTGGTTTCCAACTAAGTAATAAAAAAAGTTTTTATTATACTTGTTTAAAAAATTATTAGTGGATTGTCGAACCTGATAATTATTGTTATCATTTTTTCATTTTCATATTAATCATCATCATCATCATCATCACTATTATATGTAATTTATATAGTTAACCTCCCTGTAATTCGACCTCGGTCTTGCTGAGTTATTTATTACTTTAAAATTCCTGCACTTGGGATAAGAAATCAACTCTTTAGTCATGTCAATGATCAATGATTATAGTATTAAAATTCAATATGATTTGATAAAGTAGGCATATCTCATGCCTAAATATCTAAATCAAAATGTTTTAGATGAAGGATTAATAGTTACACTAAGAAACTAATAATTAAAAGATTAAGTCAAATCATAGATGATTTTTCTAATATTCGCAAGATCATGACACATTGCTAAACACTCACTTGATCTTTAAATCAAAATAAAAAATTTATTAAATCAGTAATAAGCTGAATTATTTAATTTATTTAATCATGTTGAATTAGAATTAGAATTAGAATTTATATTTGAACCAATATATTAATGACCTAGTGTTATATATATATATATATAGAATGTTAAGTCTCATATTTTTATAATCATAAAAATATAATAGAGTAGATCTAAGAGCAAAAAAATAAAAAGAAAAGAAAAGAGTTAGCACTCAAGGTATAATAATTATTCAAGCCTGAAAGAGTTGATCAAAAACATAGAATGATAAATTGATAATCAAGTACTCTTCACACAAATCATAAACAACTTTATGTTATGTAACAAGATTTACAAGAGACTCTTGGAAAATCTTAAAATATTATTTCTAATATGTTTATATCTTTTGAGAAACATAACAAGCTTTTTTCTTTTGTCTAATTACTTATAATATCTAAAGATTATATTTGAACGAAACCCTAGTGTCCCTTTGCAAACTTTTATGCTCCTACCTTTTTCATTACCATTACCCTTACCAACTTTTGATGGATGTTATAGTGTTTTTATGCCTTGAACATAGCCCTATTCTTACCCATTTTAAAGACCCAGTGGCTTGATTAGGTGGTCACAACCAATTTTTTTCAATTCTAATCAGCTTACGATAGCTTCTAATAAAGGAACATTCTTTTATTATAATCTAAACCTATCTAACATTGATTTAAGGTCTAATTAGAGATGGAAATATGGCCAATATAAATTATTATAGTATTATTCTGGTAGTAAACACTGTCATACAAGTCAAAAAATATCAACTTAACCAATAGGCTATAAAAAAGAAATGTGAGGCATGAAATGTAGTATAATTATCCAATATCAAAAAGTTACGAAACAATTCATATAAATGTAGGCTATAAAAAAATTTGAGGCTAAATATTCATTAATTAATTTTAAATTTTTTTAGTTTATTAAAAAATTAAAAAGTCAAGTCTCACCTAGGTTACGTTAGGTTACCTGAATTTTAGAAAATAATAAAATTGTTAGTTTATAAGGGAAAAATATGGTGTTAATTTTGGCTAAATGGATAATTATAGGAATCAGGACTATAATGCTGAGATATGTGGAGATTCAAGTACAATTAAGCTAAAAATATAGGCTTTTTAGGGGAAGAATAATCCAAAAGTTTATTTAAAATGATAGAAAAAGGTGGAGTTGATTTTTTAGTGTTATAAGTATTCGGTGAGCTCAAATATAATAGATTGAACACTTTTCTTTATCTAGACACCAAGGGAAAAATCCTAGGATACATTGCAATAATAAACAATTTAATAGAGATGTTTAGAGCTCCTTATACTTATCCTCTATAGTAGGCACTACAGTTCGCTTAATTTGATTTAGACATGATCGCTCATAAAGTATCACTTGCCTAATAAGAGTATAGGCAACCTCTAGCTAATAGGCTGATTATATAGCCCAATAATTTTACTTACACCTATAATAATTTGTACTTCAGCAATTCAATACCATATAGGCTATTTTACAATAAGAAAATCTCAATCCTCATATAACTAAAACACTTATAGTCTATCAACAAGTAAACAAAATGATTAATAAGGTTGAGTTTTTCAAACACCTAAAAGAGATAAGGTTAGAAGTTGTATATACAACCATACATAGATATATCTTGAATGGGTGGATAAGTTGCATGAAATTTCTAAAACAATAAAAATAATTGATTACAAATAGTTTTTAAAGAGAACAAATAATCAATAAAAAAATACATCATCGAGTTCATTAATCAATATGATGGTGGTGTTATTAATCCTTTTATGAAACTATGGTTATTTGATTCTTCATTGATCAAAATCATCTTTCATTGATTTTCTACATTGCCACCTAACTCCATAAATAGTTAGGAAGAGATGAAGACTCATTTTCATGATCATTTCTATATAACAAAATAAAAGTAAAACCAGTTAGCTTGGTTATGTCAGTGTAAGACATATGAGAGTCCATAAAAAAGCTAGACCTTACATTTTAAGACTTTAAGAACTAAGAGCACTATATCATATAAAAAAAATATAGTAGGAGGGCCTAACAACTATATAATGGAATATTATTGATATGATCAAAGATTGATGTTATATCCTAGATGCAGGGGTATTGAGGTAATAAATAATTAAGCAAGGCCGAAATCGAACCATAGGAATGTCAATTATATAAAATTACCAATAATAAATGAAAAGGCGTTAAAAAGAACTTTTGAGATGTGATATTAAACTAAGGATTAAACAAGGATAAAATAAATATCAAGGTTAGAAAGTCCACTAATGGTATTTCAAATAAGTATAATATAAATTTTTTTATAACATAACAGGAAACCACACATAAAGAAAGTTTTAATCAGATTTAAAATTATTAACATAATTATATTAATTATTTTAGTTGAGTAATGTCAATACTTGTAAATGTGGTTAGGTATTCATAGTGATAACTTATATTAACAACAAATCTAGTTTCTTTCATAGAATAGGTGACATGACCAAAAGATTGATGTATTCTCCCAAGTGCAGGAGTGTCGAAGTAATAAATAACCTAACAAGACCGAGGTCGAACTATAGGGAGGTTAATTGTATACATTATAGATAACAATAACACAACAACAACAATAATAATAGTAGTAGTAGTAATAATAAATAAGATGAAGCAAAAGTTGATAAGAACTTTGAGATGGAAGATTAATATAATGATTAAATAATGATAACAACAAATATCAAGGTTAGATGATTTACTAATGATATGTCAAACAAGTATAATATAAACTCTTATTATTCAATTAAAAACCACACACAAAGGAGGTTACAATCAGATTATAAATTGTTAACATGATTACATTAGTTATCTTATTTGATTAATGCTAATACTTGTAAATCTTATCAGGGATTCATGATTATAACTTATGTTAACAACAAATCAAGTTCTTTTCATAGTTCATGTATCGGTTATACCATATAGTATAGGCTATGAGAGTGCCAAGTATTTGTTATACCAAGTGTTATACAATATATAGTAAAGTATTAAAAGTGAATAAGATAACAAATACAAAACATGTTAGTATCAAACATTAAAGTCTATGTTGAGTTAACACTATACTTATTTTTATACCATTAGTGTAATATTTTCACCGTGACATAATAAACTTAACTAAACTTAATGAAAGAAAGAAAAATAAATAAATAAAATATAAATATAAATAAGATAAAAGTTAACTAAGTAAAGGAAAGGAAATGAAATGAAGGCATAAATAAGATACTAATGAAAATAAAACTTAAGCATTACAAAAATACAATGAGAGAAAGCAAAAGTATGATCTTGATCTGGAGACCAAGATACCTAAATGCATGGAAAATGCCTCATTTTATAGGCCAAAATTGGAAACTATTGATATGGTGACTAATTAATGAGTGGGTGACCAACTCTTGACTTGGTAATAATCCTTATCTTCTCTCATCTGCTCAAAATATCATTGATAACGTTAGAATTGGAACCATTTGAAAACATGAAAGTTGTAGGAAATTATCTTAGTTTTTCAGAAAAAGAAATAAAGGTCATTTGGACTTTTAAAACTTCAGATATAGGACAAACACTAAACAGTATTTGAGCTGTAAGATATATTCAGACTTTTTTTTATTATTGTTATAATTTGAACTTAAAAATAGCCTTTTTAAATCTTGAGCTTCATATGAAAGTTGTAGGCCTATATCTTACATTTCCATCCATATAAAGTAAACCTAAATCAAAGATCTAGAGCTCTAGATATGACCTAATTACTGAACAGTGTTCTGGTTTGGAGTACACCAACATCTTTTTCTAAGTTTGACCATCTCTTTGTCCTTTCAATTTCAGTTTTTAAATTCATCAGTCAATCTTTTTATTTATGTGATAGGCTTGCATTTAAAATAAATGTTTACCATAAATTAAAGGTATCTTATATTATTAGATATGTTATTATAAAATAAACTTTAGTTGAGGAGTTATTAATACTTCAAGTGCAAAATGATGATATAAAACCTCGATAGAAATGCACTAGTCCCTAGCAATCAAAACGTTAAAATAGAAAAACAATTTGCAAATTCCACAAAGTAAGGTATTCATCATTCAACTTCCATTAATCTATTTGGATAAATAAACTCTCATTAAATTTATATATATGTTTAATACCTCTTAAATAAGATATTAATAAATCTTTTTTTTATGCTCAATATATCAACATATAGTTATAAGGTTTTTCTTGAAAGAAAACAAAATTTTTGTCTAATGTTTAATGTTAACTTCCTTAAATTGGGATTATTTTTTTCTTTTTTTTTTAATACACACACACACACATATAACTTAAAACGTCATGCATCTTTAACCCATGTAACGAGCTTTCGACTAATGACTTCTAGACTAGTTGGTCTTAGGGCATTAGGTGTTGAAATACTTTTACAAGCTTAGTAACTTAGGTTGCTGATACTGATACATAGATAGTGTCATGTTTGATTTCCTTATGCTTTTCTCCTCAACCCATATAACAAGCATTAAGGTAATAGCTCCTAAGTTAGTTGAATTTAGGGTATTAAGTGTTAAACCACCCCTTTGGGCTTAATTGTTTAGGTTAGGAAGGCTACGAAACCAAACTTATCTACATTTTAATTATCATCATTTTTTTTTGTTTTTTAAAAATTATATACCATCCATTTCCCTTAGTTGTTACCTTTAACAAAAGAACATAAATAATGTAATAATCTAATGTGCAACCCACAATCATATCTTAAAGTATGTGTGTGAAAATTAAGGTTTAAGAATATATGTTAAATGAGTATATGAGCAGAATTAAGTGATAATAATGCAAGAGTTTGTAAACCTGAATATTTCAAGAAGTATTATAATATACCTTGTTAAGAATGATTACTAAAATACATCTCAAGATTCACTTTAACAAAAGAGCTTCTTTACTCTGTCATCCTAATAACAATAATTTTGCATATGTTTTATTAAATGAAAAACATAGTTAGTTATTTTTTTTTTGTCAACTACTACCCTCTTCCCCCAACTAAAACGAGATATTGTCCTCAATGTCTTAAGGTAGAAAGATATAGTATAGAAGACATCATCTAAAACACCAAACATTAACAAAACTGAAATACGCTTAAACAAATATAAGAAATAACAAAACACAATAATAAAAGTAAAAGACATAAAGATTCATAAATGAAAACTCAAATCCAATCTAAGTTTTTTACAGCTTTTTGTAAATGATCAATTTATACGACTCATGTAGGGATCAATTATAGGAATGAAAGATTATAGTTGGTCAATCAATTGTTCAATAGTTGCAGCAAAGATTATGATTTGTCATGCCGAAGATGTTAGAAATTCCTATTCTACAACATGATAAAAAATGATAACAACTTATCATAATAACTATTAACATTTAATAGACCTATGAATTTTTATTGAATATGCAGTTGAGTCTAAGTGGGAATATGAAATATCTCTTCCAATGTACTCAAGTCACCTAATTAGGTAATGAAGGCATCAACATGGTTAAATATTGCATTCATTCAAGCAGACATTATGGAGACTTGTAGTTCATTTCCAATTGTTTTTCCAATGATTTCTCCTTGTACTAAAGCTTTAGGGATGACACTCAAAACTTGACTACCTCCTAAAAATACAGCTATTGACACACCTCCTATTAACCCAAGACTACCCTTCCCATATACTAAATGAATTTTTCTCTCAACTAGCACTTTACTAAGACAATTTGCTAATTCTCAAAAATCCATTTTTTTTTCCAGAACTAGATCCACCAAAAACACAAATATTTCTTATGTGATGACCTAAGTAACGTATCATTTCTATAAACTTCTATATTTGTTGAATATATGGGTTGGGTAAAAATGAAAGGAAGGAAAAAAGGATTTTATAGATGAGAAATTAAAAAGACAATTATACCATTTATATGTACGCTAGTTGGAGTCTCACTCTCTCTCTCTCTTTATTTATTTATTTATTTTTATAAAAGCATGTATATGTATAAATAGATGTGATTGTGGCTCACATCTTTTCGTGGTTTTACATCCAGGAACGATTTAAATGCTCTCTATGTGTCAGGGATAGGCTTCCTTTCCAGTTTTCTTGAAAACAGGTAAACAAGGTCTTTTTTAATTAGATTTCCAAGACTAAGTCGATCATGTTTTTTTTTTATGAAAACAGAGCCATAAATCATGAATTATATGATGCACATCTTCACTATGATAAGTCTTAAGAGTTAATAGAAGATTATCTAAAGACTCCTTACTCAAGCCATCTTTAATAAATTGTATTTTATCTTCACGGTTTATATATATCATTCCTAAAGAATGACATTGTGCATTACAAGTCTATCTAGCACATCGATGATAGATTTTTAGTCGTTTTACATGATATTTCTTTGTAAAAGTGCTTTTAGTTGTTCCAGGCATGTGTGAAATGAAGGAATTAAAGAACTTACCTGATAATTGGACTTTTGCTTCAATCAACCAGTGAATATCTTCAGGAATTCCATGATTCATTTAAAACCTCAATCTTACACATCTAGCATGGTAAATTTTTGTAATCGCATTCTGAGGCAGAGTGGAAAAATACCATTTTCAAATAAGAATTGAAAGAGATTTAAAGAATTGCACAAATATGTGCACATATATCAATTATTATGGAAAACTGAAAAAACTGACTTAAGTTACAGAGTACCGTTATCCATCATTTGACTGGGGTGAGAGAAAGTAGCAAAAATCACTAAAAAAGAAACAGAAAAAACAATGTGAGGAAAAAAATCAATCTTTATAAACAGGATCACCCAATTCAATAGAGTTATTTTCAACTGAAAAATTGTCAAAGTAAACTTTCAAATGATGTTCATTTACCTTGAAAACATTGTCATTCTTTGGATTCTTGATATCACGGGCTCCTTATGGATACACATGTTTCGCAATAAAAGGACCGTCCTATTTGGATCTTAGTTTTCCAGGAAATAAATGTAGTCGAGAATTATAAAGTAAGACTTTTTTACCAACATTAAATATTTTTCTCGGTATTTTCTTGTCATGAAACTCTTTGATTCTTACTTTATGAATTCTTGAATTTTCATATACATCATTTCTTATTTTCTTAAGCTTATTTATTTGTAATTTTCACAGTTGACTAGCATCATCATGATTTGAATTGAAAGCTTTAATAGCCCAATAAGCTTTATGTTCAAATTCCACAAGCAAGTGACAGGGTTTTCCATAGACTAGTTTATAAGGTGACATACCTAATGATATTTTATAAGCAGTTTGATAAGTCCAAAGTTTATTATTAAGTCTTAAAAACCAGTCTTTCCTATTAGGGTTCACTGTTTCTCCAAAATGTGTTTGATCTCCCTATTAGTAAGATTTACTTGTCCATTTATTTGAGGGTGATAAAGGGTGGCAACTTTGTGTGTGATTCTATATTTCTTCATTAAAAACTTAAATGGCTTATTGAAGAAATATGTTCCACCATCACTTATCATGGCTCGAGGGATTCCAAATCAACTCAAAATATTTCCTTTCAAAAACTTTATCATTGTTTTGTGATCATTGTTTCGACTTGGAATTACCTTTATTCATTTTAAAACATAATCTATTGCGACTAATATATACCAGAAACCAAATGATGGAGGAAATTGACCCATGAAATCTATATCCCAACAGTCAAATATCTCAATGACAAGAATAGGTTTTAAAGGCATCATGTGACATTTTGAAATGGATCCTAACTTTTGACAATTTTCACAAGACTTGCAAATGTATGTATGTCCTTGAACTTGGTGGGCTAGTAAAATCTACTTTGTAATATTTTTACAGTTGCCTTTCTTGATGAGAAATGACCTTCAAATGTCTCAAAATGACAAAATTTAATAACACTACTTACCTCATTATTATAAATGCATCTTCAAAATATTTGATTAGGATAATATTTGAATAAATATAGGTCATCCCAATAAAAGTTATTTACTTCATTCAAGAACTTTCTTTTATCTTGAGTACTGCAATGAGTTGGCAATTGTCTTGAAACAAGAAAATTAATAATATTAGCAAACCAGGGTATTGTAGAGATAGAAAGTAAAGATTTATCTAGAAAGTAGTTATTAATTAGTGTGATGTCAGTTTTAAATCTATTGTCAATCTTGACAAATGATTTGCGACAATATTTTTGGTGTCTTTCTTATCTTTGTTGTGATATCAAATTCTTGAAGTAACAAAATCTACCACACCTATCTAGCTTTAAAATCTTTCTCAGAAAAAAGATATTTCAATGTTACATGATTACTAAAAACAACAACAAGTGAGCCAATAAGATAAGACCTGGATTTTTTACATGCAAATACTACTGCAAATAATTATTTTTCAGTGGTGGTGTAATTCATTTGAGCACTATTTAAAGTTTTACTTGCATAGTAAATCACATAAGGTTTCTTATCTTTGTTTTGTCTCTAAACAACACCTACGATATAATCACTAGCGTCATATATTATTTCAAAAAGTAATGATCAATCAGGAGGTTGAATGACAAGAGCATAAGTAAGCAAGTTTTTAAGTTTAACAAAGGGTTCTTCACAATATTAAGTCCTTCAAAAATATTATCCTTTGTTAGAAAGTTACTTAAGGGCTTAGATATTATACTAAAATCTTTAATGAACCTTCTATAAAGACCAACATATCCTAAGAATTATTTATCTTTAATATATTTTAGTGTTGGCAAGTTAGCAATTAACTTGATTTTAGATTTATCAACCTCAATTCCTTTTGATGAAACAATGTGACCAAGTATAATGTCGTTTGTTACCATAAAGTGATATTTTTTCCAATTCAGTATAAGATTCTTCTTTTCACACCTACTCAAAATCTTTTTTAAGTTAGTCAAACGATCATCAAATGAATCATCAAAAACAAAAAAATCATCCATAGAAATCTCAAGAAAATGTTCAACCATATCACTAAATATACTAAGCATGCATATTTAAAACGTGGCTGGTGCATTACATAATCCAAAAGGCATCCTTGGATATGCAAAAGTACCAAATGGACGTGTGAAAATAGTCTTCTCTTGAACTTCCAATGCAATTTCAATTTGGTTATAACCTAAATAGCCATCTAAGAAACAATAAAATTCATGACTTGCAACTCCTTTTAGGATTTGATCTATGAAAGGTAAAGAAAAATAATCTTTTCTAGTCATTTAATTAAGTTTCCTATAGTCAATGCACATGCGCCAACCAGTAATAATACTAGTGGGAATTAACTCATTATTCTCATTTTTTATCACATTGACTCCAGACTTCTTGGGTAAGACTTATCCATTTGCTATCAAAAATAGGATAAATGATTTCATTATCTAGAAGCTTCATGACTTTATTTTTCACAACTTCTTTCATATTAGAATTGAGCCTTCATTGCATTTCCTTAGAGCATTTAGCATTTTCCTCCAAATAAATTCTGTGTATAAATAAAAGGACTAATTTCTTCTATATTAGTTATGGTCCATCTTAATGTATTTTTGTGTATTTTCAGAGTTTGTAATAACTTACCTTCTTGATATACATTAAGTTTGGAAAAGATTTTTATTGGAAAAGTTTTATTTTCTACTATAAATGAGTATTTGAGATTGAATGGTGATTAGTACTTAAAAGTGTATTTTTATTAAGGTTTTATATCATCATTTTGCACTTGAAGTATCAACAACTCCTTAACTAAAACATGTTTTGTAATAATATATCTAATAATATAAGATACCTTTAATTTATGGTAAATGTTCATTTTAAATGCAGGCCTATCACATAAATGAAATGATTGATTGATGAATTTAAAAACTGAAATTGAAAGGATAAAGAAATGGCCAAACTTAGAAAAGAGATATCGGTGCAATCCAAACCAGAACACTGTTCAGTAATTGGGTCATATCTGGAGCTGTAAATCTCAAATTTAGGTCTACTTTATATGGATGGAAAGGTAAGATATAAGCCTACAACTTTCATATAGGCCCAACATCTAAAAAAGTCATATTCAAGTCCAAATTATTGCAACAAAGAAGTCTGAATCTGTCTTTTAGCCCAAGCACTATTTAGTGTTTGGCCCATATCTGGAGTTGTAGAAGTCCAAATGACTTAAAAAATTTTACACAAGAAAGCTGAGACAATTTCCTGCAACATTTATGTTTTTACGTAGCTCTAATTTTGACGTTATCAATGACGTTTTGGGTAAACAAGAGAAGATAAGAATTATCACTAAGTTAAGAGTTGACCACCTACTCATCAAATCAATAGTTCCCAGTTTTGGCCTATAAAAGGAGGCATTTTCCATGCATTTAGGCGTCTTGGTTTCCAGATCAAGATCATATTCTTACTTTCTCTCTTTGTATTTTTTGTAATATTTATGTTTTGCTTTCATTAATATCAAGTTTATGCCTTTCATTTCCTTTCATTTACTTAGTAAACTTTTATCTTATTTATGTTTTTATTTTGTTTATTTTTTTTTCTTTCATTATGTTTAGCTAAGTTTATTATGTAAAGGTGAAAAGGTTACACTAATGTTGTAAGAATAAGTATAGTGTAAACTTAGTATGGACTTTAATGTTTGATACAAACATGTTTTGTATTTGTTTTATTCACTTTTTAATACTTTGCTTGTTAAATGACTAATCTTGATTTATGTTGTATAACACTTAGTACAACAAATGCTTGCCACTTTCATAACCTATATTGTATGGTATAATCGATACCTGAGCTATGAAAGGAACTTGATTTGTTGTTAACATAAGTTATAATCATGAATGATTGATGAGATTTACAAGTATAATCGATACCTGAGCTATGAAAGGAACTTGATTTGTTGTTAACATAAGTTATAATCATGAATGATTGATGAGATTTACAAGTATAATCAAATTGGAACCTCCTTTGTGTGTGGTTTCCACTTTAATAATAAAAGTTTATACTATACTTGTTTGACATACCATTAGTAGATCCTGTAACCTTAACATTTATTGTTATCATTGTTTGATCCTTACATTAATATTCCATCTCAAAGTTCTTATAATCTTCTTCTTTTTCTTTATTACTACTATTACTAGTAGTAGTATTGTTGTTGTTGTTGTTGTTGTTGTTGTTGTAGTTGTTGTTGTTGTTATTGTATTATTGTTATTTATAATGTGTATAATTAACCTTTCTATGGTTCGACCTCAGTCTTGTCAGGTTATTTATTACTTTGACACTCCTGCACTTGGAAGAAAACATCAATCTTTTAGGTAGTTGAACACTTGAAGGTATGGACTTAATTAATCATGGTGGCAATTCCTCAATTTGTGGTATCCAATTACTTACTTTTGATTCTTTCTGAAAATAAATCATTTGTAAATCATCAGATTCATCAATCTCAATTTCATTGGAAGTGGTTTGAAATTGATCATGAATTAATTTTTTAGTAAAGTCCATTTCCTGTAAATCATTATTATCTCCAAATTGCTTGCAAATGTTAAAAATATTTATATTCAATATCAAGTTTCCAAATGATAGCTTCATCAGTCCATTCCTATAATTAATTAATACATTAGAAGTTACAAGAAATGAATGTCCTAAAATAATAGGAAATGAATTACATGCTTCAACAGGTTGTGTGTCCAAGATAATAAAATCCACATGATAAATGAATTTATCGACTTGTGCTAACACATCTTTAATTATTCCTCTAGGCACTTTTACATATCTATCAGCAAGGAAAAGAGTTACAAAAGTTGGTTTTAACTCACTTAGATTGAGACTTTGAAAAACTGAATATGGAAGTAAATTCACACTAGCTCCGAAATCAAGTAAGGCTTTTTCAATTTTATGTTCTTCAATAAAGCGAGAAATTATAGGACAACCAGGGTTTTTATATTTTAAAACATTATTGTTCTGAAAAATGACACTTATTTTTTCGGCAAAAAAGGCTTTTTTTTTCACATTCAATTTCCTCTGCATAGTGTATAGATCTTTAAAAAATTTAGCATAGGAATGAACTTGTTTAATAGCATCCAACAAAGGTATATTGATCCTTACTTGTTTGAAAATTTTAAAGATTTTAAAGTTATGATTGACTTTTCTTTGTTTGGTTATGACATGAGGAAATGGAAGTGATGGCGGGGAATCAGTTTTTTCTTTGCTAGTTTCATACTTAACCCTTTTATTACCCTTAGAGATTGACTCATCATTTTTCTCATAAGGTTTAAGAGTGGGTTTTTCAATAACCTTACCACTACCAAGAGTAATGACTAATTTGACTTGATCCATGTGTTGGCTTCCAGAGCTACTTGCATTTATATTGTATTGCTCCTTGAGGTTTTGTTGTGGTTGAGATGAAAACTTACCTTTCTCTTGAAAACTTAGAGCAGATGTTAATTTTGCAAGAGTATCTTAAAAATCTGTCATGTTTTGAGCAAGTTGAATATTGATTGTCTCTTGCTTTTTAATAAATGCATGCAATGTTTTCTCAAGATTTCTTTTAAGAGATGGAACATCATGAGGTACATATCCATGAGAATTTTAGAAATTATGGTATGCTTGAAACAATAGTTATAAAGTTTGTTCATTGTTATTATCACTCTTCCAACTGAAATTTGGGTGGTTTCTCCAACTAGAATTGTATGTTTATGAGTATGGGTTGTGGTTGGCCCTTTCAAAACTGTTTAATGCATAGGCTTGTTTATGGAGACATTCTTTAAAAGAAGGTAAGGTTGGACAGTTATTGGTTGAGTATTTATTTGTTTCATATATTTCACACATAATGTTTTCAACATATTTTAACTGACCACTCTTTTTCAATTCTAGTGCGTCGACATTTCTAGCTAAAGATACAAATTTGGCTTAGAGGATGACACGACTAAAAGATTAATATCTTCTTCCAAGTGCAGAAGTGTCAAAGTAATAAATAACCCAACAAGATCGGAGTCAAATCACAAGGAGATTAATTGTATAAATTATAGATAACAATAATACAATAATAATAGTAATAATAGTAGTAGTAGTAGCAGTAATAAAAGAAGAAGAAAAGGTTGATGAGAACTTTAAGATGGAAGATTAACGTAAGGATTAAACAATGATAACAATAAATGTCAAGGTTAGAGGACCCACTAATGGTATGTCAAAAAAGTATAGTATAAACTCTTATTACTCAAATGGAAACGACACACAAAGGAGGTTCCAATCAGATTATAAATTATTAACATGATCACATTAGTTATCTTATTCGAATAATGCTAATACTTGTCAATATTGTCAGGCATTCATACTTATAACTTATGTTAACAACAAGTCAAGTTCCTTTCATAGCTTAGGTGTTGGTTATACCATATAGTATGGGCTATGAAAGTGTCAAGCATATGTTGTACCAAGTGTTATACAATTAAATCTAAATTAGTCATTTAACAAGCAAAGTATTAATGAGTGAACAATACAACAAATAAAAAACATGTTAGTATCAAACATTAAAATTCATGTTAAGTTTACACTATACGTATTCTTATACCATTAGTATAACATTTTCACCTTGACATAATAAACTTAACTAAATAGAATGAATGAAAGAAAAATAAATAAACAAAATAAGAATATAAATAAGATAAAAGTTAACTAAGTAAAGGAAAGGAAATGAAAGGCATGAACAAGATATTAATGGAAACAAAACTTAAGCATTACAAAAATACAAAGAAGAAAGCAAGAGCATGATCTTGATCTAGAGACCAAGATGCCTAAATGTATGGCAAATGCCTTCTTTTATAGGCTAAAATTAAAAACTATTGATTTGATGACTAATTGATAAGTGGATGGTCAACTCTTAACTAGGTGACAATCCTTATCTTCTCTTGTTGCTCAAAACATCATTGATAACGTCAGAACTAGAACCACTTAACATGAAAGTTGTAGGAAATTATCTTAGTTTTCTAGGAAAAAATTAGAGGTCATTTGAACTTTTAGAACTCAAGATATGGGTCAAACACTAAACAGTGCGTAAGTTGTAGAATAGATTTAGACTTCTTTGTTGTTACTAGAATTTGGACTTGAAAATAACCTTTTTTTAAATCTTAGACTATAAAAAAGTTATAGGCCTATGTCTTACCTTTCCATCCATATAAAGTAAGCCTAAATCTGAGATCTATAGTTTCAGATATGACCTAATTACCAAACAGTGTTCCAGTTTAGATTGCATCAGCGTCTCTTTTCTAAGTTTGGTCATCTCTTTATCCTTTTAATTTTAGTTCTTAAACTTATCAATCAATCATTTCATTTATGTGACAGGGTTGTATTTAAAATGAACATTTACCATAAATTAAAAGTATCTTATATTATTAGGTATGTTATTATAAAACATGCTTTAGTTAAGGAGTTATTGATACTTCAAGTGCAAAATGATGAGATAAAACCTTAATAAAAATGCACTTTTAAGTACTAATCACTAGTCATGATCTTTTCTAAGATTGTACATACCTTTACTAGATGTATAAGATTGAGTTTTACTCGGTGCCTCATAAGTACTCGTAATGTCCTAATTTTGAGTATATTCAGTTAACAAGTCTAAGTACTCCATAGCTTCATCAGGTCTTTATCTTTAAAAGTTTCATTGCACATTAATTTAATCGTTCGTCTATCTCTAGGTGTTAACTCTTTATAAAAATATGATACCAATATTTCAAAACCATGATAAGGGTAAGTATTAAGCAAGTCTCAATACCTATGCCAATATTGGTAAAATATTTCTCCTAGTTTTTTAGTGAAATTGGTGATTTATCTTTTGAAAGAGTTTGTTCTGTGAGATGGAAAAAACTTTTTAAAAAACTAGTGTTGTATTTCATCCTAAGTACAAATGGATCCTAGTTTTAAATTTTATAGCCATGTTTCAACTTTATCTTTTAATAAAAAAGAAAAAAGCTTTAATCTGACGGTGTTCATGTTATAATTTAAATCATTATAGGTGTTACAGACCTCCTCAAATTCACTTAAATGCAAGTTTGAAGTTTCTAAATCTAAGCCATAAAAAGAAGGTAAAAGTTGAATAATGTCTGGCTTAAAATTAAAATGAGATGCATCAGGAGGAAAAACTATGTATAATGATGCACTTATTCTTGTGGAATTCATGTGGTCTCTAAGTTTTGTAACACGGTTATTTTCATTATGAAGTGATTGATTATCTTTTTTAGCCATATTTTCTGAAAATGATGAGGATACCCTACAAAGTCTACCACTTAATGTACGTGACCATACTCTTATGCACGTATAGGAATAGAGTAAAAGAAAGAAGAAAACAAAAAAAAGAAGAAACAAGAGAAAAGAAACAAAGTTATATACAAGAAAAGTGAAAAACAAATACAATAATTTGTACAAGAACTTACCTCCCCGGCAATGACGCTAAAAACTTGACACGATCAAAAGATTGATATCTTCTCTAAATTACAGGAGTGTCGAATTAATATATAACCCGGCAAGATCGGGGTCAAACCATAGGGAGGTTAATTATATAAATTATAGATAACAATAACACAACAATAATAGTAGTAGTAAAGAAAATGAAGAAAAAGTTAATAAGAACTTTGAGATGGAAGATTATCGTAATGATTAAACAATAATAACAATAAATGTCAAGGTTAGATGATCTAATAATGATATGTTAAACAAGCATAGTATAAAGTCTTATTATTCAATTGAAAACCATATACAAAGGAGGTTCCAATCAGATTATAAATTGTTAACTTGATTAGATTAGTTATCTTATTCGATTAATGCTAATACTTGTAAATCTTGTCAGGTATTCATGATTATAACTTATATTAATAACAAATCAAGTTCCATTCATAACTCAAGTGTCGGTTATACCATACAGTATGGGCTATGAGAGTGCCAAGTATTTGTTATACCTAGTGTTATAAACATAAATCTAGATTAACCATTTAACAAGCAAAGTATTGAAAGTGAACAAGATAACAATTACAAAACATGTGAGTATCAAACATTAAAGTTCATGTTGAGTTAACACCATACTTATTCTTACACCATCAGTGCAATTTTTTTCACCTTGACATAATAAACTTAACTAAACATAATAAAAGAAAGAAAAATAAATAAACAAAATAAAAACATAAATAAGATAAAAGTTAACTAAGTAAAGAAAAGGAAATGAAAGGCATAAACAAGATACTAATGAAAATAAAACTTGAGCATTACAAAAATATAAAGAGAGAAAGTAAAGGTATGATCTTGATTTAGAGACGAAGATGCCTAAATACATGGCAAATGCCTCCTTTTATAAGCCAAAATTAGGAACTATTGATATGATGTCTAATTGTTAAGTGGGTGACTAACTCTTGACTTAATAATAATCTTTATCTTCTCTTATTTGCCCAAAATGTCATTGATAACGTTAGAATTGGAACCACTTGACATGAAAGTTGTAGGAAATTATCTCAGCTTTTTGGAAAAAACAATAGAGGTCATTTGGACTTTTAGAACTTTAAATATGGGCTAAACATTGAACAATATTCGGGTTGCAGGACAGATTCAAACTTCTTTGTTATTGCTATAATTTGGACTTGAAAATGACATTTTTAAATCTTGGGCTCCATATAAAAGTTGTAAGCCTATGTCTTACCTTTCCATTCATATAAAGTAGACCTAAATCTAAGATCTAGAACTCCAGATATGACCTATTACTAAATAGTATTCCGATTTGGACTGCACCAGCATCTCTTTTCCAAGTTTGGCCATCTCTTTGTCCTTTCAATTTCAGTTCTTAAACTCATCAATCAATCATTTTATTTATGTGAGAGGCCTGCATTTAAAATGAACATTTACCACAAATTAAAGGTATCTTATATTATTAGATATGTTATTATAAAACGTGCTTTAGTTGAGGAGTTATTGATACTTCAAGTACAAAATGATGATATAAAACCTTGATAAAAATACACTTTTAAGTACTAATCAACAAATATTAGTTATATCATACAGTAAGCTATGAAAGTATTAAGTATTTGTTGTACCAAATGTTATACAACACAAATCAATATTAACCATTTAACAAGCAAGATGTTAAAAATTAATAATATAAAAATGATAAGACATGTTAACAGCAAGTTGTTTAGTATATAAGTATTGAAATCTATATTGAGTTTATATTATACTTATTGTAACATCATCAGTGAAATCTTTTCACTTTGATATAATAAACTTAGCTAAATATAATGAAAAAGAGAAACATAGATAAATAAGATAAGAAATAATTATATAAGTATAGTAAAGGAAATGAAAAGTATAAAGAAGAGATTAAGGAAAATATAACATAGAATAAAACTTGAACATTACAAAATACAAAGAAAAAGATCTTGATTTAAACAATTAAAATGCGTAAATGAATGGTAAATGCCTCCTTTTATAAGCTAAAATTCTGAACTATTCATTTGGCAATTGATTATTAATGTAATGGCTAGCGATTGATTTAGTGGACTCAGTTGATAGTAGTACTCAAGCATTTTGGCTAAATAAAATGAGATTGGTGCAATCAAAATTTGGCAAAGTATTCTTTGTAAAAGTTGTTGAAAATCATCTCCTTTTTCCACTAATAATAGTTTAGAGCATTTAGGTCTCTAAAGCTCGAGATATGGTTAAAATATTGAGTAGTATTTTTTATGGATATGGTGGATAACCCTCAAGCTCTTTTCTTGCTGAAATGTCATTGCTAACATTAAAATTTAAACAGATGATCTTTATGAAACTTGTTGAAAATTGTCTTTTTACCTATCAAATATGACATCATTTTGCCTTATAAAACTCCAAATATAGGTAACATTCTGAGTAGTACTTGGGTTGAATTGTATAACAGATTCTAACTTCGCTTTCATGACCAAACTTTGAATTTGAAAATGACAAATTTGGGTGTTCCATTTTGCATGAACATTGTAAGCCTACTTTTTAGCTTTCTAGCCATCAAAACCAAACTAAAATCCAAGATTCATAGATCTATATATGATCCAATGACTAAATATGTTCCACTTTAAATTGAATCAACATCTCTTTTCTAATATTAGCCTTTTCTTTGTCCTTTCACTTTCAATAGTTAATTACATCAATCAATCTTTTAAATTGTGAGATATGCTTGTACTTAAAATGACCATTTACTATAAATTAAAAGTATCTTATATTATTATAAATGTTATTATAAAACATGCTCTAGTAAGGAGTTATTGATACTTCAAGTGCAAAATAATAATATAAAACCTTAATAAACATGCACTTTTAAGTACTAATCAATTATTGAAATAAAATTCAAACTTTTTTCAAATTTTATGGCAGCTTACTTGAGAATTTCATAATTATTTAAGATTATAAGGAATATTTTTTATAATTTGCCTAAGATGACGAATCATCTCTTAATTACTTAAATATTTTCATATAATTTAAATTATACCCAATATTTCCTCATTTGTTACTTTTGATTAAGGCAATATATAATCAAGATCAAACATAACATTTTCTATATTAAATAACTTTGTGATGTCAAGTTTCAGGATTGCTAATTTAGTGTACTTATTATTTAATAAACACATATATATTAACTCATTGTTTTCATTATACCTTAACTTATAAGAATGATTACTTCCTTTCATAAAAGAAAAAAACATAACATGTATCAATCTTAACAACTCTAATTAATAATTAGTCTTAATAGAACATTAACCATAAACATTTAAGAACAATGTTTTGATATAATAGGAGTCTTTATAATTATAATCACTTTATATTTTTTTAAAAAAATATTTTTATCTTAAAGAATTTATATTTACTCTAGACTCATTACTAAAAATTGAATGAATAATAAATATAAAAATTGTTTTTATAAATAAAATATATGTTTTGCATGAATAAACTTAGTGTCATATATAACCTTCAGAATTAGATATAAGGCATATAAATTAACAAAGCCATTTTTTAACAAGTTTATTATAAGTTGTTCCTTTGACACCTAATATGGTTGATGATTATCAAAATCTTAATGGTTGAAGAATGACCTTTATCAATTGCTTGTTTTGATTGGTCATCTTTTGACAAGTTTATTATAAGTTGTTCCTTTGGCATCTAGTATGGGAGAAGAATATCAAAATCTTAATGGCTGAAGATTGACCTTTGTCAATTACTTGGATTGATGGTTCATTAGTTAATATAAAATATTTTCTTTAAAAAATGTTCTTTCTAACTAGTCTTTTCTAAATGATTATAAATTTATTATTGATCTAAAAATTTACTCCATTAGGAACTAATTAGTACTTAAAAATATATTTTTATCAAGGTTTTATATCAGTATTTTGCACTTAAAATATCAATAACTCCTTAACTAAAGCATGTTTTATAATAACAAGTTTGATGAGATACCTTTAATTTATGATAAATATTCATCTTAAATGCAGGTCTGTCATATAAATCAAAGGACTGATTGATGTCTTTAACTACTGAAATTGAGAAAACAAAGAGAGGGTGAAGTTTAGAAAAGAGATGTTGCTTTAATTCAAATTGAAACACTATTCAGTTATTGGGTTATATCCGAAGTTGTAGATCTTAGTTTTTAATTTGGTTTATATGGCTAGAAAATTAAGAAATAGGCCTATAATGTTTATGTAGAATAGAAGTCTAAATCCTAGCAACAATGGAGAAGTTTGAATCTATCCTACAACCCATACATTATTCAGTGTTCAGCCCATATCTTGAGTTCTAGAAGTTCAAATAACCTCAATGTTAAAAGGATGAGATAATTTTCTAGAATTTTCATGCAAAAAATATGTTCAAATTCTAATGATGTTAATGATATTTTTGGTAGACAAAAAGATAAAGATTGTCACCATGTCAACATGTGGTTATCCACTCAATAATTAGTTAACAAATTAATAGTTTTAAATTTTAGCCTATAAAAGGGGGTATTTTTCATACATTTAAGCGTCTTGATTATCAGATCAAGATCATGTTTTTGCTCTCTTTCTTTATATTTTTGTATTGTTTAAGTTTTGCTTTCATTAATCTATTGTTTATACTTTTCATTTCCTTTCCTTTACTTAGTTAATTTATATCTTATTTATGTTCTTATCTTGTTTATTTATGTTTCTCTCTTTATTATGTTTGGTTAAGTTTATTATATCAAGGTGAAAAGGTTACACTAATGATGTTAGAATAAGTATAATATAAAATCAACATGGACTTTAATGTTTGATACTAACATGTTTTATATTTGTTATCTTGCTCACTTTTAATACTTTCCTTGTTAAATAATTAATCTAGATTTATGTTATATAACACTTGGTATAATAAATACTTAACACTTTCATAGCCTAATTATATTATATAACTGACACCTATGCTATAAAATGAATTTGATTTGTGTTAACATAAGTTATAATTATGAATACCTGACAATATTTATAATTATTAGTATTATTCAAATAAGATAACTAATGTAATCATGTTAACTGATTAGTACTTAAAAATGCATTTTTATCAAGGTTTTATATTATCATTTTGCACTTAAAGTATCAATAACTCCTTAACTAAAACATGTTGTATAATAACATATCTAATAATATAAGATACCTTTAATTTGTGGTAAATGTTCATCTTAAAGATGGACCTATTACATAAATTAAAGGATTAATTGATGAGTTTAAGTATTGAATTTGAGAGGATAAAAAGATGACCAAACTTAGAAAAGAGATGCTAATGCAATCCAAATTGAAACAATGTTTGGTAATTAAGTCATATCTAGAACTATAAATTTTGAATTTAGATCTACTTTACATGGATACAAAGGTAAGACATAGGCTTATAACTTTCATGTGGAGTTCAAGATTTAAAAAGGTCGTTTTCAAGTCTAAATTATAACAAAAACAAAGAAGTCTGAATCTATGATACAGTGCAGACATTGTTTAGTGTTTAGCCTATATCTAAAGTTTTAGAAGTCCAAATGATCTTAATTGTTTTTCTTGAATAGCTGAGACAATTTCCTATAATTTTCATGTGAAGGTTTGGTTCAAATTCTGAAGTTATCAATGATGTTTTGGGCAAATAAGAAGATAAGAATTGTCATAAAATCAAGAGTTGGTCACTCACTCAATAATTAGTCATCAAATCAATAGTTTCAAATTTTCACCTAAAAAGGAGGCATTTGCTATGTATTTAGGCATCTTGGTTTTCAAATTAAGATTATGCTCTTGCTTTATCTCTTTGTATTTTTATAATGCTTAAGTTTTGCTTTCATTAATATCTTATTTATGCTTTTCATTTCCTTTCCTTTACTTAGTTAACTTTTATCTTATTTATTTTCTTATCTTGTTTATTTATGTTTCTCTCTTTTATTTTGTTTAGCTAAGTTTGTTATATTAAGGTGAAAAGGTTACGTTAATGATGTAGGAATAAATATAATGTAAACTCAACATGGACTTTAATGTTTGATACTAACACGAATAAAAATGCAGCTATTGACACACCTCCCATTAACCCAAAACTACGTCCCTCATACACTAAATGAATCTTTCTCTCAGCTAGCACTTGACCAAGATGATTTGCTGATTCTAAAAATTCATTTTCTTTCCCAAGACTAGATCCACCAAAAACACAAATATTTCTTCTATGATGACCTGAGGAACTTGCCATTTTTATACACTTCTATATTTGTTGAATGTATGGGTTGAGTAGAAATGAAAGGAAGGAAGAGAGGGTTTTATAGATGAGAAATTAGAAAGGCAATCATACCACCTATATGTAGGCCAACTAGAGTCTCTCTCTCTCTCTTTTTATTTATTTATTTATTTACTTTTGAAAAAGCATGTGTATGTACAAGTAGTTGTGATTGTGGCTCACATCTTTCCTTGGTTTTACGTCCAAGTGATTAGTACTCAAAAGTGCATTTTTATCATGGTTTTATATCNGTTCGACCCCGGTCTTGCCGGGTTATTTATTACTTCGACACTCCTGCACTTGGGAGAAGAATCAATCTCTTTGTCGTGTCACCAAGAACGGCTTAAATGCCCTCTATAGGTCGGGGATAGGCTTCCCATCCAATTTTATTAAAAACTGGCAAATAGGGTCTTTTTTAGTCAGATTTCTATGACTAAGTCAATCATGTTCTTTATGAAATAGTGGCCATAAATCATGAATTACACGATGCACATCTCCACTGGGATGCATCTCAAAAGTCAATAGAAGGTTATCTAAAGACTCCTTACTCAGGTCATCCTTAATGAATTGTATTTATCTTTACAGTTTATAGATATCATTCCTAAAGAACGACATTGTGCATTACAAGTCCATCTAGCACATCTGATGACAGACTTTCAGTCGTTTTGCACGACGTTTCTTTGCAAAAATGCTTTTACCTATTCTAAACATGTGTGAAATGAAAGCATTAGAGGACTCACCTGATAATCGGACCTTTGCTTCAATCAACCAGCGAATATCTTCAGGAATTTCATGATTCATTAACAATCTCAATCTTGCACATCTAACATAGTAAATTTTTGTAATCGCATTCTGAGGTAGAGTGGGAAAATACTTTTTTAATTTTTTAAGATTAATGTCCATTTTCAAATGAGAATTGGAAGAGAGATTCCAAGAATTGCATAAATATATACACATATATCAGTTATTGTGGGAAACTGAAAGAACCAACTTAAGTTACGGAGTACCGTTATCCACTATTTGACCGAAGTGAGAGAAACTAGCAAAAATCACTCAAAAAAAACACAAAAACAAATGTGAGAGAAATAAAATAATCAACTTTTATCTACAAGATTATTCAAACTAGTTGATTCATTTTAACTAGGAAAATTATCAAAGTAAACTTTCAAACGATGTCCATTTTCCTTAAAAACATTGTCATTCATTGAATTCTCAATATCACAAGCCCCATAAGGATTGCTCCATCTTGATCTTAGCTCTTTAGGTAATGCACAAAGTTGAGAATTATAAAACAATACTTTTTAACTAGTATCAATTTTTTGATAATTTTCACAAGTTTTGCAGAATACATGTGTGTCCTTGAACATAGTGGGCCAATAAAATCCATTTTTAAAGATTTTTGCAGCTGTCTTTTTTGACAAGAAATAACTTCCACATGCTTCAGAATGACAAAGTATAATGACACTACTTACCTCATTGTCAGGAATGAATATTTGAAATATTTGATCAGGACAATATTTGAATAAGTAAGGGTCATCCCAATAAAAGTTCTTCACTTCGTTGAAAAACTTTTCTTTGTCTTAGGTACTCCAATCAGTTGGCAAATCTCCTAAAGTAAGAAAATTGATATTTTTATCATACCAAGACATTGTACTAAAAGAAAGTAAGGATCCGTCAGGAAAGTAATCATTGATCAGTGCGATGTTAGATGTCGAATTTGTTGTCACTATTGATAAAAGATTTGCATCAACATGTTCGGTGTGTTTTTCATCCATGATTTCTTCCTCAGAATAAATCATTTACAAATCTTCTGATTCATCCAACTCATTTTTACTTAAAGTATATTCAAGTTGATCATAAACTAATTCATCAATATGATCTACTTCTTGTAAATCATTATCATCTACAGGTTGCTTACAAATGTTAAAAATATTCATCTCCAATGTCATCTTTCCAAATGATAGTTTCATCAGTCCATTCCTACAATTAATCAATGCGTTAGAAGTTGTAAGAAATGAACGTCTTAGAATAACAAGAAATGAATTACATGCTTCAATAGGTTGTATGTCAAGACAACAAAATCCACATGATAAATGAATTTATTGATTTGTACTAACACATCTTTAACTATTCCTCTAGGCACTTTTACAGATCTATCGGCAAGTAAAAGGGATATAGAAGTTGGTTTTAACTCACCTAGATTAAGACTTTGAAAAACTAAATATGGAAGTAAATTCACACTAGCACCGAGATCAAGTAAGGCTCTTTCAATTTTATGCTCTCCAATAAAGCAAGAAATTATAGGACAATCGGGGTTTTTATATTTCAAAGCATTATTATTGTGAAGAATAACACTTACTTGTTTGGCTAAAAAAACTTTCTTTTTCACATTCAGTTTCCTCTTCACATTGTATAGATCTTTCAAAAATTTAGCATAAGAAGGAACCTGTTTAATAACATCCAGCAAAGGTATATTGATTCTTACCTGTTTGAAAATTTCAAAGATTTCAGAGTTGTGATTGACTTTTCTTTGTTTGGTCTTGGCTTGAGGAAATGGAAGTGTTGGTGGAGAATCGGTATTTTCTTTGTAATTTTCAGATTCAACCCCTTCCTTACCCTCAGAAATTGACTCATCATCTTTCTCATAAGGTTCAAGAGAGGGTTTTTCAATAACCTTACCACTACGAAGAGTAGTGACTGATTTGACTTGATCTATGTGTTGGCTTCCAAAACTACTTACATTTGCATTGTATTACCCCTTGGGATTTTGTTGTGGTTGAGATGGAAACTTACCTTTCTCTTGAAAACTAAGAGTGGATGTCAATTTTGCAAGAGTATCTTTAAAACCTATCATGTTTTGAGTAAGTTGAGTATTGATTGTCTCTTGTTTTTCAATGAATGCATGCAATGTTTCCTCAAGATTTCTTCTAAGAGGTGGAGCATAAGGAGGTGCATATTCATGAGAATTTTGGAAATTATGGTGTGCTTGAAATGGTGGTTGTGAAGTTTGTACATTGTTGTTCTCACTCTTCCAACTAAAATTTAGGTGATTTCTCCAACCAAGGTTGTATGTTTGTGAGTATAGGTTATGGTTTGCCCTTTGAAAACTATTTAAAGCATGAGTTTGTTCATAGAAACATTCTTTAAAAGAAGGCAAGGTGGGACAGTTATTGGTTGAGTGTTCATTTATTTCACATATTTGACACGCAATGTTTTCAACAGATTTTAATTGACTACTGCTTTTCAATTCTAGTGCCTCGACTTTTCTAGCTAAAGATGCAAACTTAGCTTGCAGGTCATGATCTTCCCTAAGGTTGTACATACCTCTATTAGATGTATGAGGTTGAGTTTTGTTTGGTGCCTCATAAGTACCCGCGGTGTCCCAATTTTGAGCATTTTCAGCTAACAAGTCTAAGTACTCCATTGCTTCATCAGGGTTTTTATCTTCAAAAGTTCCATTGTACATCAATCCAACCATTTGTCTATCTTTAGGTGTTAACCCTTCATAAAAATATAAAACCAATCTCCATGTTTCAAAACCATGATGAGGGCAAGTACTAAGCAATTCTCGATACCTATCTCAACATTGGTAAAATGTTTCTCCTAGTTTTTGAGTGAAAATGGTGATTTGTCTTTTGAAAGAGTTTGTTCTATGAGATGGGAAAAACTTCTTCAAAAATTATTGTTGCATTTCATCCCAAGCACGAATGGATCTTGGTCTTAAATTTTGTAGCCATGTTTTAGCTTTATCTATTAATAAAAAAAGGAAAAAAACTTTAATCTGATGGTGTTCATACTACAATTTAAATTATTATATGTGTTGCAGACCTCCTTAAATTCCCTTAAATGCAAGTATGGATTTTCCAATTCTAGACCATGAAAAGAAGGTAAAAGTTGAATAATGCCTAGTTTAAAATTAAAATGAGATGCATCGGGAGGAAAAAATATGCATGATGGTGCACTTGTTCTTGTGAGATTCATATGGTCTCTAAGTGTTCTAGCATGGTTATTCTTATTATGAAGTGATTGATTATCTTCTTCAGCCATATTTTCTGAAAATGATGAGGATACCCTACAAAGTCTATCACTTGATGTACGTGACTACACTCTCATGCACGTATAGGAATAGAATAAAAGGAAAAAAAAGAAAAAACGAGAAAAAAGAGACAAAGCTATATACAAGAAAAATGAAAAGAGAAAATAAATATTATAATTTATACAAAACTTACCTCCCCGACAACGGCACCAAAAACTTAACATGACTAAAAGATTGATGTCTTCTCCCAAGTAGAGGAGTGTCGAAGTAATAAATAACCCGGCAAAATCAGGGTAGAACCATAAGAAGGTTAATTATACAAATTATAAACAACAATTATAAACAACAATAATAATAACAATAATAATAGTAGCAATAATAATACTAATAATACTACTACTAGTAGTAGTAATAATAATAATAATAATAATAATAATAATAATAATAACAATAATAAAGAAAAAGCAGAAGAAAAAAATTAATGAAAACTTTAAGATGAAACATTAATGTAAGGATTAAACAATGATAATAACAAATATCAAGGTTGGAGGTTCCACTAATGGTATGTCAAACAAATATAGTATAAACTCTTATTATTCAATTAAAAACCACACACAAAGGAGGTTTCAATCAGATTATAGATTGTTAATATGATTACATTAGTCATCTTATTCAATTAATGATAATACTTATAAATCTCGTCAAGCATTCATGATTATAACTTATGTTAACAACAAATCAAGTTCTTTTCATAGCTCAGGTGTCGGTTATACCATACAGTATGAGATATAAAAGTGCCAAGCATTTGTTTTACCAAGTGTTATACAACATAAATCAAGATTAGTTATTTAACAAGCAAAGTATTAAAGAGTGAACAAGATAACAAATACAAAACATGTTAGTATCAAACATTAAAATTCATATTAAGGTTACACTCTACTTATTCTTACACCATTAGTGTAACCTTTTCACCTTGACATAATAAACTTAGCTAGACATAATGAAAGAAAGAAAAATAGATAAACAAAATAAGAACAAAAATAAGATAAGAGCTACCAAAGCAAAGGAAAGTAATTGAAAGACATAAACTTGATATTAATGAAAGCAAAGCATAAACATCACAAAGAGAGAAAACAAGAGTATGATCTTGATCTGGACACCAAGATGCCTAAATGCATGGAAAATGCCTCCTTTTATAGGCCAAAATTGACAACTATTGATTTGATGACTAAATGATGAGTAGGTGGCAAACTCTTGACTTGGTGACAATCCTTATATTCTCTTGTCTGCCCAAAACGTCATTGATAACATCAAAATTGGAGCCACTTAAAAACATGAAAGTTGTAGGAAATTGTCTCAACTTTCTTGTATAAAAACTTCAGCTCATTTTGACATCTAAAACTCTAGATATGACCAAAATACTGAACAGTGCTCAGGCTGGAGGACAGATTCGGGCTTCTTTGTTGTTGCAATAATTTGGACTTGAAAATGGTCTTTTTAGATCTTGGGCTCCATATGAAAGTTGTAGGCCTATGTCTTACATTTCCATCCATGTAATGTAGACCTAAATCTGAGATCTATAGCTCCAGATATGATCTAATTACCGAAAAGTGTTCCAGTTTGGATTGCACCGACATCTCTTTTCTAAGTTTGGCCATCTCTTTATCCTTTCAATTTCAGTTCTTAAAGTCATCAATCAATCCTTTCATTTATGTGATAGGCCTGCATTTAAAATGAACATTTACCACAAATTAAAGGTATCTTGTATTATTAGATATATTATTATAAAACATACTTTAGTTAAGAAATTATTGATACTTCAAGAGCAAAATGATGATATAAAACCTCGATAAAAATACGCTTTTAAGTATCAATCAGATACTAACATGTTTTGTATTTGTTATTTTATTCACTCTGAATACTTTGCTTGTTAAATGGTTAATCTAGATTTATGTTGTATAAAACTTGGTACAACTAAAACTTAGCATTTTCATAGCCCAATCGTTTAGCATAGCTTATACCTGTGTTATGAAATGAACTTGATTTGTTGTTAAAATAAGTTATAATCATAAATGCTTGACAATATTTACAAGTATTAACATTATTTGAATAAGATAACTAATATAATCATGTTAATAATTCATAATCCAATTAGAACCTCCTTTGTGTGTAGTTTCCAATTGAATAATTAACGTTTATATTATACTTATCTGAAATACCATTAATAGATCCTCTAACATTGATATTTATTGTTATTATTATTTAATCCTTACATTGATGGTTCATATCAAAGTTTTCATAAACTTCTTCTTTTTCTTCTCCTATTATTATTATTATTATTATTATCATTATCATCATCATTATTTTTGTTGTTGTTGTTGTTTTTATTTATAATTTATATAGTTAATCTTCTCGTGGTTCGACTCCAGTTTTATCGGATTATTTATTACTTCGACACTCTTATATTTGAGAGAAGACATCAATATTTTAGTCACATTAAATATGCTAATATATTGATATGATATATAATCTTAATGATTGATCATCATCAACTTATTAATTAATTATTGATTTCTTAATTAATGTACTATCTGTTTTTTGTTTCTTCATGTCAACAAAAATAAATAAATTAAAAACTTAATCTTAAGTGCAATCATATGCTAATCTTGATAATAAATAGAATGTATAGTTCTAAACTTGGCTTTAACAAATTCAAAATAAATGAGAAAATACTAATAACATAAACAGAAAAGAATGAAAAAGAAAAGAACTAAAAGAAAAGTTATAAATAAATAAATCTAGAAAAAAAAAATAAAGCAATGAGTAGCCAAAAATTTTAAATAAATCACATAATAATTTGTATGTAAAGATTTAATGATCATTGCTTTAAGCTACTAAATGACTTGCTTATATTATTATATAGATAGAATTTCATGTAAATATAAAATTTTAATTCTATATAAATTGTTTACTATAATTGTTCAACCTTAATTCTAATATAATTTATATTTTTTTTATTTGTACGCATCCTTTTGGTAGATACATGTGTTTATATCAATATGTAAAATTTACCACTTATCTTATTAAAAATTCTTTTTTATATATAAACTTCATCAATTGATAATTTTAAGGTTACTTTTATTCTATCCAATTTTACCTCTTTTTTACTTGTTGATGATTAATTTCAGCTTTTTTAATTAACAATGAATAATTATTGTTTTAATTAATTGACATATAAATGGTTTAATTTTAGCATAAATAATATTATTGCTTGTGACTTGATATATTTTCTATAAATATTATTAATATGAAATTTAAAATGGATCTGACATTAAACTAGTGAGATTTTTATGTTTATGATCCAATATTGGATTTGCATGATTCATTAATAAATTCTATTTTTTTAGTTTATAGTCTAAAAATATTAAAAATAAAAATTATATTTTAGTCTTAATTCATACCTCACTTCATTCATATTACATGAAATCACACTGCCATACATTTTCGCATTCATGCATTATTCTCTCTCTCATATACACATAAAAACACACTCATACACACACATCACACATGCACGTGTAAGTATATAAATATTACAAAGATTTAATTGAATAACCGCATGGAAACTAAAATATTTGAAAAAACAAATGGAACCGAATAAGAATAAAAATAAAAATAAAAATAGTGATGCCCAACAGCATGACTGTTCGCTCGCTTTTGAGTCTTCACCGAATACCATACATATTTTTTTAGTAGCATGTTCCCGTCTCTCTCTCTCAAAAACCAAACAAAACGACAACTCAGACGAACAATGCTTATTATTACTAGTAGTATGTTGCTATTGCAACTCGGATAATGAAACTCACAACCGATTCAAGCGATATAACGAGTCGCTCCCCTCTAGGCATCGATCTCAATGAGATCCCCTCCACTTCGATCTCTTCTCCTACAGAAAATTCATTGGATGTGGTGCTGTCCTTTCACGAGAACCCAGACCCGGCGCCGGGAAGGGCTGCTGGGTTGCGGGCCGAGGGATCGATGTGCGGGGCATGCGGAAAGCCGGAGGTGCGGGGCCAAGTGGTTGTTTGTGACGGTTGCGAGCGTGGTTTCCACCTAGGTTGCGCAGGAAGGCAAGCTATTAATTCGGTGGAATGGCTATGTGAAGAGTGCCTTAGTGGCGGCGTTAAGAGCAAACGGTGGCCATTAGGTGTTAAACGGATTTTGGACATCAACGCTTCGCCACCAAGCGATGCCGATGATGACTTGCTTTCAAATTTGAGGTGAAACTGCTGTCTATCTATTTATCTATCTAATTAATTAACTAAGTACATAGATTATTATCGTTAATCATTCTTTCAATTTATTCATGCCAATTGCACTCTTGGGTTTTTGTAACTACATATTTATTTCATTTTGAAGATGCCTCATATATACTTACTGTTTCCATTTACATTTATTTTAGGAAGCACACTCAGAGTCAGGGTGATAATGCTTTTGGTGCCCCCCTCCTCACTTATTCAAATCTTTTCTACACCGGGTATGGATTAAGTTCTGGGCATCGGATGCATCCTGTCTCAGACGCAATGCGTCCTATGCAAGCTGCAGATACAAGTGCTGAGGGTGCAGGGATAAGTTTCCCTCAAGGAAGCCTTAGAAGTAGGAATAATACAACCATTAGATTATTATCTCGCAATCCTAGTGAGATTTTCTTGCAGGGTCTCAGAGAATTCATTTCTGAAAGGCATGGTGTTCTGGAAGAAGGTTGGAGTGTCGAATTTAAACATTCCATCAGTAATTATGACCTCTATGCAGTTTATTGTTCTCCAGATGGAAAGACTTTTCACTCGATGTCTGAGGTTGCTTGCCATCTTGGCCTCATGCCTCATCGTAATTCAATCGACATGGACCCTACAAGTTACGTGTCTCCCTCTCTGCAGGAAACTTTGCATCTACCCAGAAAGAGCAAGTCCAAGAGATGTTCACTTACCAATGATTTTTCTGAACACAAAACAACTTTAGTGAGCGGCTACTGCAAGGAGCTTTTTTCCAATGGTCAAAGTATTGAAATTAACAACGCTAACCTTGGTGAAGTTAGAGAATTTGAGATGCAAGAAGATGGCATATCTGATTTCCAGCCATCTAATGTAAGTACTACGCTTAACCTTGACTCTACATTTATACAGTTGTAATTCTCCACTGCTGCCATGGTGATAAAAATACAGTCCAACTTGTGCTCATCAAAATATTGCATTTTCTTTGTTTGCCTGATTATTGTGCATGCTACTGTGCCTTGTGTTTCTTTCAGGAAGGACTTCCTGTCCAGTTTGAAGACTTCTTTGTTCTTTCTTTGGGAAAAATCGACGTGAGACCTGCATATCATAATGCTAGCCTGATTTGGCCTGTAGGTTATAGATCCTGTTGGCATGATAAGATTACTGGATCCATTTTTTTGTGTGAAGTGTCAGATGGCGGTGATTCTGGACCTGTTTTCAAGGTTAGGAGGGTCTCATGCTCATTGTTGCCTGTTCCTCAGGGGCTAACTGTTCTATTTAGGACAAACTGTGGCCAGTATAGTAGTCACAATAACCAAGAGTGTCATCATATGATTTTCCACAATATCGATTGCGATGGTGATGACAATATTGAGTTGATTCTTGCAGACCCTCCCCCGCCATCATATGATGATGTTCTAACCTGTCTTCAGGGCAATTCAAATAGGACATTGGAGATTATGCAAACTAGCTCCTTTGATAGCAGGTCTGAAAACTTTTTGTTCAGTGATAAAGTATTAGGAGAGGAGATTGGTGAGATTTCAGTGGAAGAGCATTCCTCAACTTCAGCATGGACAGTGATATCTCAGAAATTAGTGGATGCTTGCTCTGAAATACATAGACAGCAAGGTACTCTTAAGCTCTCCTGCAACCATGCAGATAATGAAATGGGTTCACCAGGCTTGTATACCAAGAATGAAAATAGCAATCTAAGTTCTGCCTCATTAGCCAAATTTTGCAGCTGTCCCAACTTTGCTGGAATCCCATTGGAATGCCAGGGTGAACTTGAGGCTTTCTCTTCCACATTATCAGAATGGCTGGATCAGGATAGATTTGGGTTGGACACAGAATTCGTTCAAGAAATGATAGAACAGCTCCCTGGTGCAAATGCCTGTTCAAAGTATGAATTTCTGATTAATAGGGGTCATTATTCTGTGTCTCCAACTGTTGGAAATGGATTCTTAATGGCTAAAAGAAAAAGTAGATCAGAACCAGATGCTTCATTTCAAAGATCCAAAAAAGCCAGGTTGGCTAAAGAGAATTTGGGGGATTATCAATATCCTCCTGGGAGGCCTTTGTGCTCCAGGCTCCCTCCTGTACTTGTTGGTGACTTTTATCAGGTGCGTGCATATGCTAGTTACATGTATTGTATAGGATTTTGAAGGAATCAGTGTGTTCTTTCTGGATAGAGAGCTTAGTTGCTTCAATCTTTAGGGCTCATACTTTTGGGTCTGTGCAGGTATTGGAGTTATTATGGCGCTTCCATGAAATATTGGGTTTGAAAGAGCCTATTTCCTTAGAGGAACTTGAAGAAGAATTTATCAATCCATGGTCCAATCTTTCTCATCTTCTAAAGAATCTTGAGAACAAGGTCCATGGTAGTGAAGCCATAGATTTTTATGAAGCAGATAGCATGAGTGGACTAAACTCATTTTTACCTGATAAATCTGGCATGACAGTTTGTGAGGGTAATTCACATGTATGTGTCAATGATGAAGGATGTAGGATGGGAGTGAAGGATGGAGGCCAAGCTCCAGCTGCATCTGTTTCCCACATCAGTTGCAGTGGTGCGACTAATGCACATTGCTTGTTGTTAGGTATGCTAATAAGTGAGCTACAATGCAAGATTGCTCCCCTAGTAGATCCAAATTTTGATTCTGGGGAGACAAAATCAAAACGGGGAAGGAGGAAAGACGCGGATAGCTCAGCTCCGACAAGAAGAAATAACCTCAATACGCTCCCTATTAATGAATTGACTTGGCCAGAGTTAGCCAGGAGATACATCTTAGCAGTCTTAACTATGGATGGTAATCTTGAATCTGCTGAGATTACTGGTCGTGAAATGGGCAGAGTGTTTCGCTGCATACAAGGTGATGGTGGGGTGCTTTGCGGCGCTCTTACTGGAGTTGCAGGCATGGAAGCAGATGCACTTGTAAGATTGACTCTTAATCCCCCTATCAACTCAACATTTTATTGAAATCCTTTTTTCAAAATTATTAGTAGCATGAGAGAAACAATTTGTTATTTATCTTTAGCCCTGTTCAGAAAGGAATCGAGTGTTAGTATCTTCAACATGATGCATCTACTTGAGCTTGGTGGTGTGGGTTTGTGCATATACTTTAATGTGTGATTGTTATCTGCTTCCAGATGCAGTGAAAGTTACAAAAAAAAAAAAAATAATTTACACTAATTTCTTAACCTTTGCCTTCAGTTTCTTGCAGAGGCTACAAAAAAAGTTTTTGGTTCTTTGAGCAGGAAAAAGGATTTTCTTAGCATAGAGGATGAAACAGCTGATACAAGTTGTGATCATGAAAATAATAACATGAAAGATGGTAACATCCCAGAGTGGGCACAGGTACTGGAACCTGTTAGAAAGCTACCCACTAATGTGGGAGCTAGAATCAGAAAGTGTGTTTACGATGCTCTGGATAAATGTCCCCCAGAATGGGCAAAAGCAAGATTGGAACATTCAATTAGTAAGGAAGTGTACAAGGGCAATGCATCAGGACCTACAAAGGTGTTGTACAAAAATCTGTTTCCTTGTTTGAATCTCTTCTGTGATGTATATTTTTCTGTGCTTATGCTTATTGATTTATTTTTGTCACTGTAGCCTGAATGTTACTTTGTTTTGATCTTTTAAGGTGCTGTCCCTATGCAGTTTAAGCTCTGTTTAAAAGTGCAGTTAATTCAGTTGGTAAAATAGGGATGCACTTTAAATAATAAGAGCTTGAGAAGATGATTGACTTTTCAAACATAAGATGAAGTTAAAATCTGCTTTCTTTCCCATTGCCTCACAAGTCATGCTGAGCAGAAAACCTTTCGCTGTACACAAAAATTTTCCAAGTACTATAGCACTCGATGGAAAATTTTTAAATCATGGTTGTTCTGGCCCTTTTTGAAAGACATCAAGACTTTGATGTTCAAAATAAAATATGTAAACCAAAGAACATGGAAGTTTTGAGGGGTAGTACTACTCAAACCATAGCAGAAATAGTTGATGTTACGTTTACTTTAAACTCAAATGGTGGTGTTGCCATTGTGTTTTTCTTAAACAACAAAAAGAGTGGGGTTGTAAAGTAAATTCTAGGAACCAAAAATCTTACCTGGTTGGAAATTTTCAAGTGAAATTAATAATGACACTTGATTGCAATCTCCAATTGTGTTCATAACAGAAGCCTTGAGACATTGACGCACAAATTTTTAAAAGCCCCAGTGCATATGAATGATTTAAAAAAATATGAAATTGATGAACATTGCTTCTTGGAAATGTAATTGTATTATTAAAGACAATATGAGATGGAAACAATATTTATATCCTCACAAAAGCCTTTTATCTTAATTGTACTCTTGTTTGGAAACTTAATTGTGTTCATTTTTTCAAAGTACCCATTACAAATTTGAAGATAATGGTTTTAATGAAAATTTGCTGGCCAGGATTTAAAACCTTTGGAGAAACAGAAACGGTGATAAGATCCAAAATGATGTGAATAATGTGCTATACCTTCATGCTTTTTATCTTTGAAATTTGAGACCTGCAGTTCCTGCTTGAACATGTGTGTCCAAACTATCTTTTGATGCAGCAATTTTTTATTTCAGTATAGTAATTTGGTGAATTGTATGTAAGAATGTTGTGCTCCTAAGATTAAACTTGGTGTCTTATTGTTGATGAAAGTGATCTCTTCCATCTGTTTATTTTCCCTTTACTCCTGTCTCGTATAGCCTTCACCTATAATTTACTTGTTGAAAATGATTTATGAAAGAGTATGCTGCAGCATAGTATTATTTCTTGTTATGAGAATTTGATTTTTAGGCTTTGATTCTGAATTTACTGCTGTTTGTTGATCAAACACAGAAAGCTGTGCTTTCAGTGCTAGCAGATGTATTAACTGGAGTCCAGCAAAAAGCGGTCAAGACAAGTAAAAAGAAAATATCGATACCTATTTCTGACATTATAATGAAACAATGTCGTATTGTATTGCGGGAAGCTGCTGCTGCGGATGATTCAAAAGTTTTTTGCACCTTGCTGGGAAGAAATCTCAGAAATTCTTGTGACACTGATGATGAGGGGCTTCTTGGATCTCCAGCTATGGTTTCTCGTCCTCTGGATTTTAGGACTATTGATTTGAGATTAGCAGCTGGAGCCTATGGTGGTTCACATGAATCTTTTCTTGAAGATGTTCGAGAGGTTTGTATACTTGTTATGAATTGGCTTGACATGGAAATCCCTTGATGATTCTAGCTTTTCATTGCTATCTAACATGGAAAGTCTTTCCTTTGCATGTTGCAAACGTGAACTAATTCTGTATGCTATTCATTCATTCAACTCCTGAAGTATGTTTATTTGAATTAGTGCTCGTATTGCATTTATTTGTGGATATGGTAGTGAACTTCTTTGTTCTTCCCTGTGACTAAGTTGCGGTAAAAATTCAGTATCAATTTTTATTTTCTATCACTTCTGAAACTTTTTGGAGGCTCTACTTTTCTTATTGTCAAGGTGGGTTATAGATTTCCTGTCATCTTGGAAAGACATGACTGGTGTAATGTTTAGCATTTGTAATGTATTAAGGATCTCACAAAACTTGATTCATGTGCTTCTGTTTGCTGGTGGAGGATTTTCCAGCTCTAAATTTTCTTTCAGAAAATAGAAAGCTGTGGAGAACATGTTTACAAATTAAAAATAAGAAGTGTTTTCTGCTTTGCCAGTGGTAGACACTACTAGCTGTTGTTTGCCCAAAATGTCCACCTTAGGAAACAACAGTCTTGTTTGGTTCATGTGTTATTTCATCTAATTCAATAGAATTACATTAATGGAAATTCAAACCAGGTCCTTGTTTCTGGATAATTGGTTGGTAAATATGTTTTCTTGTTTTTTTACGAAGAATTAATTCTAGAATCAGGATTTAATCTAGGCAATTGTTTTCTGTTTCTCCATTTGCTTTTGTGGAATTGTTTTCCAAATTCTGAAGAGATAGGTTTCAGAAGATTTGAACATTTTTTCAAGTGCAGTAGGAAAAGTTGCAAAAGTCCATTGAATGTTATGTGTGATTGTTCGAATCAAATCTGTAATGCAGTTTCATGGCTGATTATCTTTATAGCTTTCATTTTTTGGTCATGTCCTTGAGAAATTAGTGTTTAAGTTTTCCGTCATCTTTATTATATATATATATATATATATATAACTTCTTCAGAATTACATCACCTTCATAGTATGTATTCTGTTCCTATGGAATAAATAAATAAATTTCAATCATCTTTATGCTTTCTTTTCAAATTATCTCAACCAGTTCTGCTGAATTCAGTTATTGATATTTTTCTAACTTGATAGATTGCTATGGATGATCTAATGTTTTACTACTGTTACTCTTTGATTGGTAGTGAAATCTATTTACTGTTACTCTTACCTGGCAGTTATGGAGCCATGTACGTGTGGCATTCAGGGAACAGGGTGATTTGGTTGAATTAGTTGAGACACTTTCCCAAAACTTTGAATCATTGTTTGAAAAGGAGGTAATAACTTCTGCTCCCTCCTCTCCCCGCTTCTTACTGAAGTTGTTTCATTATTTTACGTACAAGGAAATAATAGCTTCCACCATGTCTTCTCTCAATAGCTCGCTAAACTTGTTCTGTTATTGCTATGTACATGTATTTAATGCATCAGTCGTAGTTAGCCATGAATGAGGATCTCAGTAACATTATGTATTCACATTTAGAAATTTGTCCTCAAATTAAAAATTATCATGTGTTCATGTCATGATGCTGTCAGGAATTTTCATTTTTAGCATTAAGTTAAACTTTTAGCTGAATGATCATGTTATTAAGTATGTGGCTGCTCTTGGGAGAATTGAAGCTTTTCAGGACAGTCATATTGGAATAAATTATGAAAATAAATTCGTGATGCATGAAAGAAAATTTGGGAATGAAAAAACCTTTCTGATTGGAGTTTTCTTATTCTGTCAAATTATATATATTTGTTAAACTAGTCCAAAAGTAGATGTCTGCTAGATGAATGATGGCGTGGCTGTTAACTGCTGATATCATTGAAAACGTGGTATGTACCACATAAAAGCATATAATCATAAATTGTATGACAAGTTAGGGTCTTTCTTTAAATTTCTCTGTTTTTCGCCCGTTCCTTTTGCTTAAACTTCCCCACCAACCAAAAACCTTCACTCTTATCACTTTTCATGCTTCCATCATACAAAAGTATCCCAATAACAATCGTGGCCAGTTAATTAATTGTTTCCCTCTCTTGGTGAAGTTCATTGTTATGAAGATTCAAGTTGCTCTATGATTTGGTTATATTTACTTCCACAAGTCTAGGAATTTCTTGAGTGGTGGAATAGCATGGTGCTTTTGCTTGGGTGTATTTTGGTAGCTATGATTTAGCTATGTTCTGGATAGTCGTATCTCTTGCTTGGTTGAGGTAGAGCTTCTGTGGGTTCTTTCATTCCCTCTTATTTGTGTTTTGATTGCATTTTCTCTGACAAATTGCATAGAAGTATTTTTGTTGTTTTGAACTACCATGAGGCTTAACTCAATGAACATGAGCATGAAGGAGAGAGAGACAAATTGATAGCTCTGTTCAATAAATTGCACTGATTTTTTTTTTTTGAAGGGGTNGGGGTGGGGGGGTGGGGTGGGGGGGTTAGACAGACAAAGACATTTATTTGGGTCACTTGTTAGTTAATATGGTTGTTAAAAATCTGTAGACATTTAATCACAAGATAAAATCTTCAGATTCTACACAATTTACATACAAAACAATGTGAGCCATAGATTGAATCATAGATGGATGTGAATCATGAAATTCAGTTATAATTTAATTCAACTTGCTATGATTTGTTGCAAATTCAACTTTCTATGATTTGTTGCATGGCATAGTCAACTCGAATAAAAAATAAACCTTAGAGGGAAAATGCATAATTTGGAAGAGATGCTAACATAAAAAATGCTCCAAATCTAGAAGTCTTGAACGACAAAATGTAAAGAAATTGAATTAAGAAATCAAAATTCCTGTAAAGAAAGTGAAAGGAGAGGGTGAAACAGTGCAAGATTACTGATAATGGTGATATCAATATTAGGGAGGATTACTACTTTTTCTTAAAATCGCCAGGTTTAGTATTTTTACTAGTTTGAAATTAGCTTTTGGATATCTTTGAAGTAATTTACTTTTTAGGATATCCAAGTATCATGGAACAATTTCTCTAATCTTTTGAATTTTGAGACTTAAGAGTCTTCAATAACTTGAAACTGATTCAGTGAAATGAATTGATATACCATCTGCTCAATAATTTTTTTTTTATTAGAAACAAGGTTATTAAAATCAGGATTCTAATTAGGATCATTGGAGGGTTCAAAAAATCGGATCAGAAGTTTGGAATGTAATATCATGAGACCTCGTGAATTATTAAAACCCTACAAAATAAGAACATGCAATGGACCTTAACTATCATAATTCAAACAGTTGGTACAAAAATCATATTCTTGTGGGCAGCATCTAATTCATATCCAAGTGAAGTACACATACACACATAAAGTAAAACAAGGAAATTATATTTTTTTGGACAAAAGGAGCGTATTCACATAGAGCTAAGAAGTACCAATAATTCATGTGGGGAGAAACGAGAAATGAAAAGAATCAGTAAGAGGCTGGTTTTAGATGAAAACAGTAATTAATAAACATGTAAAATGTTTTGAAAACTCATCTCCAATTATTCCTACTTAACTGAAATCTAAAGCATTTGAGATACAGATTAAATCATGTTCTACCTTGGTTTTTATAGTCAACAAAACAATTTTTTCACTTCATTTTTTTTTGTAGATGTATCTTTTAACAATAGCAAACCTTCATTTAGAGATGTTTGATCCACCCAGCCTAGAAACAAAAGCAAATGTTCGGGCATTAAAAATATTTGGTATTTTGGTTTTTTAATATTAAATATCAAATCCACTATAGAAGTATTCATTATCCATATCTCATAAATTAGACAGTAGAAGTATTCATTATCCATATCTCATAAATTAAACAGTGAAGAAACAAGATCCACCTTCTCAAATTGAAAAAGAAAAAACAAAGTACTAAAACTAAACAGTGGCTCCAAGATTAAAATAAATAATGAACTAATACAAGAAAGGAAAAAAAAAAAAAAGGAAGGAAACTCGACTACAGGGAAGTAGCCCAAAAAATTTGAGCTGATATGAAGTCCTAGAAAATCCCATAAGATCTCAATTTTATGATTTTAGCTATTAAAATTCTGATTTTACTATTATCTTACACAAAAATGAATTTTACTATTTGAATCCGAGATTTTAATAAACATGGTTAGAAATTTGTAGTGTGGTATTTATCTTTTGCAATATATTTTTCTTTGTTTCCAAATCTTAAAATCCACAATTTGATGTGATTTAAAATATGCTTTCTAGCATAAATTGAAACTTGATTTGAGAACCATAGGTTCCACTATGAAATTTTTAACAGATGCCAAAATCATTCATTGCATGCTGTTGGATGGATGGTTGGGTTAATGATGGAACAAAGATAGTGAACTTTAGTATCCCAAAAAAAAAAAAAAACCTGTGGAAGGAGACTGATTTAACCAAGCTGTCACAATTTAAGGGTGTGTCTTATTAATCCATCAACTAAAACATGGACAAGAGACAATCCAAATTTCTGAAGAATATGAAGTGATGATAATGATGTACCCTAGGTGGGTTGTTAAATGGAACTTCTTTCTCACCTCCTTGATGGAGTTGCTTCTTTCTTACCTCTTTGATGGAGTTGCTATATCATTTAGAGAATAGTCCTCCTCCTTGGAAACCCAAGGCTAGACTAATTGGTTTGTCATCAACCCAGACATCTTTCTGGTAAAAGAATACACATCAGTGGTAGATTTCTTGGTTTGGGGTATAAAGTTTTTGAATTATTTGTGATCATTTAAGCAAAGTTATAATCGCTATTTCTGTGTATTCCTGCTGTTTTGTGGTAAATTCTAAATGTGATGCCCCCATCACCTTCTTCCTTCCCCTCCTCCCTCTCTCCTCCCTGTGCATTACTATGGCTCATGTCACTCATCACTCCTTATCTCTTCATTGATTGATGCCTTAATGAAGATATAATATATGTATTTATTTTTTCATGTAGGTGGTCACACTTGTTAAGAAATTTGATGGTTATGCTAAATTGGATCACATAAGTGCAGAAATAAAGAAAGAATTAGATGATTTTCTTGCTTCAATAAACGAGGTTCCAAAAGCTCCTTGGGATGAAGGGGTCTGCAAAGTATGTGGTGTTGATAAAGATGATAACAGTGTACTGTTATGTGATACTTGTGATGCCGAGTATCATACTTATTGCTTGAATCCTCCACTTGCAAGGATTCCTGAAGGGAACTGGTATTGTCCATCTTGTGTTGCCAGCAAACATGTGGTTCAGGAGGCATCAGGAATTTCACAGGTTATTGGGATAGTCCACTGTAAAAAGTATCAGGGAGAAATTACCCGTGTTTACTTGGAGAAACTCTCACAGCAATCAGTTACAATGAAAGAAAAAGAGTATTGGGAGTTTAGCGTTGATGAGGTTTGTGTGTGGACCTAGTGCTCTGTACCTTTCTTACTCCAATATGCCTTGCTAGGTCTTGACTTATTATCTTTTCTAGACATATGTGCCTTACTATTTCCTTGAACTCAAAAACTGATGAATTATACATAATGGAAGTGCACAAACTCAGATTTACCTCCCACTATTCCCTGAGCGAAGAAATTTGTGGCAAAACTCTGCAGTGAATTTTGATTTTAAAAGAGAGGAAAAAATAAAATAAAATCAAATGTGACATCGAGACCCCCTTCAAAAATTATCACATGCATGTATTGTTGAATGCTTTAATGAAATATCTAATTTTAAAATGTCACGTGTAAATTGTTTCAAGTCACTTTTCTGTTGCTGAGAGAGACACTGAATTGAAAGGCTCATTTATGGAGATGCTACCATGTGATTCATACATGATTTTTTCTGTCTTGTCACATGTGAGATATTCTTTTCTCATGAGGGAAAAGGTTGTGGTGTTTGATAGAATTTGTTACTCTTCCTTACAGTTTGGTACAGGGAATAGTGTTTGTTCAAATGTAATTGATGGGAACAATATAACAGTGATGGCAATAAAATCTGTGAACATTATTGTGTCTGCTTGAGCTTTTAGTTTATGATTTTTTATTTATTTTTTCTCCTTCTTTTCATATTCTCTTAACAAGCTCACTCGTTATTGGCAGAGAATCTACTTGCTAAAGTTTCTATGTGATGAGCTGCTAAGCTCAGGTCTTATTCGTCAAAACCTTGAACAGTGTGCAGAAACAACAAATGAGTTGCAGCAGAAATTGCGTGCATTCTCTATGGAATGGAAAACCTTGAAATCAAAAGAAGAATTTCTGGCTTCCAGAGCTGCAGATATGGATGGTAGTGCAGTTGGTGAAGTTGGTTTAAAGGAAGTCCTTGTTTCTGCAATTCCAAACCAGCCCAAGCAGGCGGGACAACAACCTGATTTGAGTGATGGACCTAGCCACTGTAGCTCATTTGGTCATGATGTGTCAGCACTAAATGGTGTTCAAGATGGGACTAGGATTAATGGATTCGATAAATACCCTTCTGTATCAAGTTCTGGGAAAAATCATAGTTGTAATGGCCAAACTGTGAATCATACAGATACTAAAGAGCAAGTAAATGATCCCCTTGCTGTTGTGGATGGCAGTAAATTACCTTCTCAAGAAAATGAAAAATCATCTGGACCAAATAATGTGTGTCAAATAATTAGTGACATGGATGAAATTCAATTCCAGGGTAACTTGCAAGGATATCCTGGAAGAGGCACTTCTCTTCTACCACCACCAGATGTAGGATTTGGCACTGCATTAGAAGAGAACAGTTGTGTGAGTCAGCATGTGCCTCCTGTTGCTATCAATGAATCAGAAGGCTTCCATCTTGAGTTGAGTGCTGTTAAGAATGATCTTCTTCATCTGCAGAACTCGATTAGCAGGATACAATCACAACTTTTGAAACTATCTGTGAGGAGGGAGTTCTTGGGTTCCGATTCTGGAGGTCGCTTGTACTGGGCTTCAACTGGACGAGGTAGTGATCAACGAGTTATTGTTGATGGAAGTTTGACATTGCAGCAAAGGAATTCAGATCAGTTCGGCACTCGTTTAAATCTGGAAGAGCAAAAAACCTTCTTTCCATTCCAATCTACTTCAAATAATGTTCTGTCTATGTGCTCGCCGTGTGTTTCTTATGAAACTGAGGAGGAAATTGAACAGCTCATTAGCTGGTTGAAGGATGATGTACAAAAGGAACGAGAACTGAAAGAGTCCATTTCACAGTGTCTGAAGCAAAGATTTCAAGAGACACGACAAACTAGAGATCTGGTTCAAGAAGAGCATCAAGCTTTGTCACTGATCACAAACAACAACAATACTGCATTTTCTAATTATCTTGTTACCAAGGCTGCCATGTTTCTGGAGAAGAAGTATGGTCCCTTGGTGGAGTTACACACCAGTGACAAGCTGGTCAAAAGGGCAAGAGTTACTGGCGAGGGGAAAATGTACCGTTGTGATTGCTTAGAGCCCATTTTACCTTCCAGACACCACTGCCTCTCTTGCCACCAAACTTTCTCTGATGATATTGAGTTCAATGAGCATAATGGTGGTAGGTGCAATTTAATTACACCAGCCAATGCAAAGAGTGAATATATCAGTGGTTTTGTAAAAGTAAAGGGGAATATGAAATCCCAGACCACCCAAAAGGTGCCTATCAGTGAAATGGACATGGTTGAAACTTCTAGAAGTGGTTCCTCTGGGCTTGGGTCAAAGTTAGTTAAATCTCAAAATGAAGGGATATGCCCCTATGACTTTAGTGAAATCAGTTCCAAGTTTGTGACAGAAGATTCCAACAAGGAATTGGTACATAAAATAGGTCTTATTGGTTCAAATGGGGTTCCTTCATTTATCACATCTCTTTCATCTTACCTCAATCATTCCATGTCAATGCTGATTTATCATGGAGAAAATAATGGTGTTGTTGGTGATGAGTTGAGTATTGATGGAAGTATGGTTGTTTCAAAAGGAAAAAAGAGTGAAAGCAGTGCAGCCCTTGATAATATTTATGATAATTGTCCATGGAAATCTGTTTCAAATGAAATTAGTAAAGTATCAAAAACTGAGAAGCCACCACCAGGACATGTGGAACATAGAAAAAAGAAATCTTCAAATAAACATTTTCCTGAAATAGGGGCTGGTTTCCGCTGTGTAGTTCCTCGGTCATCCTTGAGGCCCTTAGCTGGAAAAGTTTTGCATATTTTAAGGCGACTAAAGATCAATTTGCTTGATATGGAAGCGGCCCTTCCTGAAGAAGCACTTAAACCCTCAAAAGTGCATTTGGATAGAAGATTGGCATGGCGTGTGCATGTTAAATCTGCAGGATCAATCTATGAGGTTTGTCTCACTGCTTTTGTTATTCTTTGGGTGCTAATTTCATTACCCCATTAGAATGCATTTTGCATGCCTATCAAACCTTTGGTGCTGCTACAAATGTTTTGATGTGCTTATGAATTTGTTTTTGGTTGGACTTATTTTTGTGCTGTTTCTGTTATCATTTCATGTTCTGGGAGCTAAGGGGTGGAGGAGCAATGGCATTTCTAGTTCAATGACTTCATAAACTTGTGCGACTCTTGAAATGGTAATAAAAACAGGGGGAATATGAAAACCACATACATGTGCGCATGCCTGTTTGTTTTTCTAAACCATAAGACATTGCAGTTGGCTGGCATTTTGCTAACCCATAAGCCACACACTTTTAGGATAAGTTGATGAACTTAGTAAAGATCATAATTCACATATTGAAGAATTTAATGATAATTATTTAACTTGTTTTGGCTGCTTTAGCAAGTAATAAGTTTCAATACTACCAATGGCCACATGATGACTGCTTATGTTCTTAGCACCATAAGAAGACATGAAAACAAGATAGATCAATTTTTATCACACTAGATTGCCATTTTGGTCCGTGCTTTTCCATCATTAAAAGTTCTGTGGAATGTTCAATAGAAGCCTATTTGTGTAGAAGTTCACTTACTATTGCTTCTCCGCTTAACTAACATGTAAATATTGTTTCTATGAGAGCCAAAATTTGAAGAGTAAATTAGTGACAGAAGCCTAAAACATTAAAGCTTGTTTAATTGTGGAAAACTTAAGGCTGTTCTATAGAAAAAAATTTTCACAAGAAATAGATAACACAACTGTGTCCAAAAACCATTTTTCCATCTGAAGAACTGGGAAGTCTTTTCCAATTTTCTGAATTTGTACTAGATCTGGAAAACACATTAAAGTTTTTTCCATATTCCTCCTTTATAAGCATCCCACTAGTTAACAAAGTGAAACAATTTCCAAACTGAAATTAAAAACAAGCAACCATTCTCTCCTGCATGAACATTTTTTCCAAACAGAGATTAGCCTTTTCTTTTCCATATTAATTTATATTGGTTCTTGCATTCATCATGTTATTGCTAAAAAGAAAAACTGAACTATTTGTCGTTGATGCATCCACAATTCCATCCCTTGATTTTTCTTTTATAAATCTGACAATCATCTTAGTTGTTTTGTGTTAATAAATAGTAGAAGTTTTCGAAAGTTCTTTATCTAAACAGGATAAAGCAATATGCAAGATGAAATTTACATGATTATCATTACAAAAATTTTAGATTATTATGGTATATTACCTCATTTTTCTACAATAGAAACTTCATTTCTTCCTAAAAAAATGAATGTGACTTCTAATTTTGGTTGGAAAAAGAAAAATGGAGATGGAAATCTGTAGTCCGTAATTTAGATACGGCAGAAAAGATCTTTGTGGGACTGTTTTTTAACTGAACCAACTTTTTTTGTTGAAATAGAAGTGGGTACATTTTTTATCTGGCAAAATAGTAGCCAGGAGGATTACCCGACATGCATTAACAAATCATTTATGTATATATGTTTACTTTTGTGCACATATTGTATGATAGCAGTGGCATGTATGCTTCTGCTTATGTTGGTGGCACTAAGAGCACATTTGCTATGTAGTAGTTGCAGTGATGCAATTCTAATGTTGGTCATCGGGAATTTATTGATGATATATGTTCCTTTTTTTTCCTCCTGTATTTATTGGAATTGAGGTGTTGACTTCATTTTCAGTATATATGACCTTATTTAATTGAACCTTCATTCAATATTTCGTTGGTGTTATCTTCATATCTGGTCGGATGTATCCCATCTGGTCTTTTATATTGAGTAGATAATTAGATAGAATCCAATTGTGTTTGGTATTGTTGTGGCTTACCCGGTATGAAAAAAGAAGCAAGGTTTCAAAAAAAGATTTATGGAGAAAAGGTTGAATTAAAAGTGTTTGGTTACATGTGGTTGAATAAAAGATTATTTAAAAAATCTGAAAATGACTCAAAGGTGCGTGTATTGAAAATATATTTTTACATCTTTAGTTTTTCCAAACAATATCTAAAGGTTATTTTTCTGACTTTAAACAAAACAATAATAATCAATTCCCTTTCATAAAAGCACCAAAATCATGTTTTTGTTGCTTTTGCAAAATCAGTGGGCTGACTTGAATGGGTCCCACACAAGCTTTTCCATTTCCAAACACTTCTGTCAGTTGGAGTGAAGGCAACTCCAACCGCAAACGTAGTATAATTATTGTATTTATTTCAATTCCATAGTTTGTGGTTATTTTTCTCCTATACATGGCAAGGCTGCAAATAGAATTTTCTTTTTTGTTTCAGATAAATTCAATTGTAAATAATGAGATATAATCTGAGTATTATTGTACTCATTTCAACATGGTTTTAGTTAACTTTGCTTCTGGATACGATAACCCTGCAAAGAATTGCTCTTTTCGTTTCAGATGATCCAAGCAACAATTATATTGGAGGAGATGATTAAGACAGATTATTTGCGGAATGAGTGGTGGTACTGGTCATCGTTTTCTGCTGCTGCCAACACTTCGACAATTGCTTCCCTAGCTCTACGAATATATTCCCTTGATGCTGTGATTGTATACGAGAAGACCACGCCAAACTTAGATTCAACCAACAGTTTGAAGCCTGTGGGTATGCTGGATAAGAAGCCATTGCCTGGTTTGGATCTAACAGACAAAAGCAAAGTAAGCAGGAAGTCTAACAAGAAAAGGAAGGAACCAGAAAGATGATGAGGGAATCCAGGCTTGCTCGGGTATCTAGCATGCGGAAGAAAGGCCTGGGGTGAGGCAGAGAAGGAGAAAGTGGGGTAGATCGTTGATGAGGTGTAAAATAAAATCTGTTTCTTTCCTTTTTCTTTGAAATTCAAAATACTCCAAGAAACTAATCCACACAAAAATCAATGTATCATTCACAAAAAAGAAAAAAGAAAAAAAAAAAGAAATTGGAAGAGTCAGAGTAGTAAGATGGGTAATGGTATCTCTATTTCATAGTGGTTCGACCATCAATCATCTACCACCCATTTTCTAAGCTGTAGGTATGATTATTGTAATTCACCAATTTGTTTTCTTCCAATTTCATCTCGTTACAGTATGATCCTTCTTTTTGGGATCCCTTTCATGGCGTCAAAGAATTCGTAGGGTGCTTAGAAATTAGCTCAATCAGTCAATGGGAGATAAATCTGACTGACCAGCAAACCCCACGCTTTTATGAGCGTATTCTTTAGACAGCCCTCTTATGCATGTTTTAACGTGTCAACAAGGTGTTTAGCCATCGTATACTAGCCATTCAAACTCATGGAAGAAATAAATTAGGAGTCTAGCATCACGGACGACCTGCGCCATCTCATGCCTCATTATTAGTGTATTTTTAATGACAACATCAAGCACTAAGCATATCTCAAAGGTTCCTTAAAGGACACAAGCTTGTCAGATACATGTCTAGCAATTGAGAATGGGTGTGCGATTGTAGAAACCAATTAGGGTATCTCTTTTGCACAAGCTATTAATTCAATAATCCTTGCCGATGACTAAGTTACCTACGAAAAATAATAATAATAAATAATGCTTGTCATACTTTAATCGATTATAAACTCCAACAATAATAATAAAAGCAATTGCATTGTTTGATTTAATAAAAAATAAAATAAATACAAACGAACAAATCATAAGTGAGGATAAGAATTGATAACGTGAATCACCTCTTTAGCTCCTTTTTAGCTTAGCTTATGACCTAACCTATAGCCCACTAACTCATGCTATATTTTTGTTTGCTTAACCATGATAATGTCATGAAAAGATACAAAGTGACAGGCTTTTATAAAATCTGTTTTAGATGGACTCGTTGAAACTAAGTTAGATAATAATATTCTATTTTTTAGGATTAAAAAATTAAGTTTGATTTATTCTTTACTTACTAAATCATGCCTATACATGGATTACATATTTTTCTATTTTCTATTGTAATGGTTTAATATATAAACTAGTTTTATTATTGAATAAATGTGTAGTTCTTCATTCTTTAATTTTGAGAGGCTTAATTGCTTAAACGTATTCAGGCTCTAACAAGTGGTATTAGAGCTTCATCAAAGGAGCCTAATCGAGAGAAGAAAGAAGGTTTTGTGAAGAGAAAGAGAGTGCAAAGAAGGAAAAAGGTGCAATCATCATGAGATCAAAAGCATTATAATTGAAGGAAATTTCATTCAACTAGTGATTAGTACTTAAAAGTATATTTTTAGCAAGATTTTATATTAACTTCTTAACTAAAACATGTTTTATAATAACAAGTCTGATACTATAAAATACATTTAATTTATGGTGAATAAATAAAAGGATTGATTAATAAGTTTAAGCACTGAAATTGAAAGGATAAAGAGAAAGTCAAACTTAAAAAAGAGATGCTGATTCAACCTAAATTGAAACACTGTTCGGTCATTGGGTCATATCTGAAGCTGTAGATCTTAGATTTATATTTGCTCTATATGGATGGAAAGTTAAGACATAGACTTAAAACATTTATGTGGAAGGTAAGACTCAATTCTGCTGTTTGGAAGTTCAAATTTTAGCAACAACGAAAAAGTCTGAATTTGTCTTGCAGCCCAAACATTGTTTAGTGTTCAACTCATATCTTGAGTTTTAGAAGTTCAAATGACCTCAATTTTTTTTTGTTGGAAAGCTAATATAATTTTTTAGTGCTTTTATGATTTAAATTTGTCTGAATTCTGATATTAGCAATGATATTTTGTTCAAACAAAAAGACAAAGATTGTTACCAAGTCAAGATGTGGCCACCCACTCAGCAATTAGTCAACAAATCAATAGTTTACAATTTTGGCCTATAAAAGGAGGCATTAACCACGCATTTAGACATCTTGGTTTTTATATCAAGATCATTTTCTTACTTTCTCTTTATTGTAATGCTTAAGTTTTGCTTATATCAATCTCTTGTTTATTCTTCTCATTTTCTTTCCTTTACTTAGTTGACTTATATCTTATTTATGTTATGTTGTTTATTTATGTTTTTTTATATTATATTTAGCTAAATTTATCATGTCAAGGTGAAAAGGTTACACTAATGATGCAAGAATAAGTATAATATAAACTCAACACAGACTTTAATATTTTATACTAACATGTTTTGTATTTGTTAACTGATTTACTCTTAATACTTTACTTGTTAAATGGTTAATCAAGATTTATGTTGTATAATCTTGGTACAACAAATGCTTGACACTTTCATAGCACAATTTGTAAAGTATAATCGACACCTGTGTTATGAAAGGAACTTGATTTATTATTAACATAAGTTATAATCATGAATACTTGACAACATTTATAAGTATTAGCATTATTCGAATAAAATAAGTAATGTAATCATGTTAACAATTTATAATTCAATTGGAACCTTCTTTATGTGCTTTCCAATTGAGTAATAAGAGTTTATACTATACTTGTTTGAAATATCATTAGTGAATCCACTATCTTTGATAATTATTTTTATCATTGTTTAATTTTTATATCAATATCACATCTTAAAACACTTTTTATTACTATTACTATTATTATTACTATTGTTGTTATTGTATTATTATTATTATTATTTATAATTTATATAGTTAGCCTCCCTTTAGTTCAACCCCGATCTTGCCAAATTATTTATTACTTCGACACTCTTATACTTGAAAGAAAACATCAATATTTTAATCATGTCAACTAACTATTCCCAGGTTTGATGGTTATTATGACCACTAAGCCATGCTAATGGAAAATTTCCTACAATCCAAAGAGTATTGGAATTTGATTACTGGAATTCCTATAATTTTAACTGGAGTAGAATAAATGAAGGCACAGTAAATTATCGTGGAGGACATGAGGCTAGATTTGAAAGTAAAAAACTACCTCTTTTAAGCCATTGATTGTATTATTATGGAGACAATCTTGAACAAAGATTCTTTCAAAAAGAATATGGGATTCCATGCGTCAAAAGTATCAAGGGTTTATTAAGGTGAAATGAGCTCAATTACAAGCATTGCGGAGAGAATTTAAGTTTCTTGGAATGAAATAAGGAGAAAATATTGATGATTATTTTAGTAGAACTCTTACTATTGCTAACAAGATGAAATATCATGATGAATGCATGAAGCAAACTATCATCATTTAGAGTTTGAGATCCATGATAGCAAAGTTTGACTATGTTGTATGCTTCATTAAGGAATCGAATAACCTAACTAAAATGACCATTGATGAACTTAAAAGTAGCCTGCTTGTGCATGAGCAAAGAATGAGGGAATATAAAAAGGAAGAGCGAGTTCTCAAGGTCACATCTGAAGCAAGGGAAGGATGATCGATTTGGAGGTAGAAGTAGAGGTTGTGGAGGCTTTAGAGGCAACGTCAAAGGTGGAGGTCGAGGAAGATAACCTTTCAACAAAGCCATCATTAAGTGCTTTCAATGTCATAAACTAGGACATTTTTCTTATGAATGTCTTAGTTGGGAAAAGACAACCAATTATATAGAACTAGATGAAGAAGATGAAATATTGCTCCTGCCATACATGGAACTTTATAAATCAATTAGAGAAGAGATATGGTTTTTGGACTTGGGTTGTAGCAATCATATGAGTGAGAATAAAATTTGGTTTATAGAATTAGATGAAGAGTTTAGACACTCAGTCAAGCTAGGCAACAATTCGAGAATGACAGTAATGGAAAAGGGATATGTGAAACTGAATGTGGTTGGAGTAATGCAAAACATTGGTGGTGTTTACTTCATCCCGGAGTTGAAAAATAATTTGTTAAGTATAGGTCAACTATAAGAGAAAGGCCTAACAATACTTATTCAAAACAACATGTGCAAACTATTTCATCCAATTAGAGACCTTATTATAGAGATAGCTATGACTGCTAGCAGAATGTTCATTATGTTTGCAGCAAAACCTCCAAAGAAACCAATAGCCTTTTTTCACACTAGTGAAAAGGGAGTAACACAATTATGGCACAACAAGTTTGCTCATCTTAGTTTCAAGGTTTTAAGGACTTTGTATTACAAAAGGATAATTAAAGGACTATCATTACTTAAAGCTCCTATGAAGGTGTGTGTTGATTGCTTAGTTAGGAAACAACACAAGGACAATATTCCAAAGAAAAGCCACTAGTGAGCCTCAAACAAACTGCAACATGTTCATTCAAACATTTGTTGGATTTATTTCATTTTAGAAAAGAGGTAACCTATAAACCCAGGATCCAATAGCAAAAAGAGGTACCTAATCACTTTTATTGATGATTTTAGTATAAAGTATTGGCTTTATTTCATTTTAAAAAATTCAAAAGCTCTTAATATGTTCAGAAGGTTTAAAAGTTTAGTTGAGAAAAAGAATGGTTCTTTAATGGGTTGTTTACGAACCAATAGAGGTAGTGAATTCACTTCAAACAATCCAATAAGTTTTTTAGTATGAATGGGATCAAGAGACAATGAATTACATCATACACTCCTTAACAAAATAGAGTTGCTAAGAGGAAGAATCAGACGATCATAAATCTAGTTAAAAATATGCTGTCTGGAAAACATATTCCTAGAGAGTTTTGGCCGGAGGTAGTGAACTAGTGTGTACATGTACTGAATAGAAGTCCTACTTTGGCAATCAAAGACATCACACCTGAAAAAACATGGAGTGGTGTTACACCTTTAGTGGAATACTTTAGAGTGTTTGGTTATATTGACTGTGTACATATTCTGGATGTGAAAAGAACAAAGCTGAATTCAAGGAGCTTAAAATATGTATTGCCAGGAGTAGGTGAAGAAAAAAAAAGCTACAAAATGAGTAATATAGTTTTAAAGAAAATGATGATTAGTTGAGATGTAATATTTGAAAAAAATTAAATTTAAAATTTGACAAAAGGTGTCACCAATGTGCTGCTAAAGTAGGGAGATGATGAGAATAATGTAACTAAATAAGATTTTGGAGAAAATGAAAATGAGATTGAAGAACAAGAATAGAATAAGGCAACTGAAGCATTGAAGTAACTAGAGCAACTAGAGTAATCAATTCTTCTTTATCAAGTCTGTCTTCAACAAGTTCAGCAAAAAACAATGAGTATAATCACTTTACTATTAGAAATCAAAGAACACCATATTAGATGGAGGATTATATAATTGGTGCAGTTTTGTCTAAAAATAGAGAAACTCAAAACATAGTACTTTATATTGTTGTTGGAGATCTATACACCTATGAAAAAGCCTTAAAATGTAAAAAATGAAAGAAGCCATGGGTAATGAGATTTTTGCAATATAAAAAAATGATACGTGGGAACTAACTATGCTACTAAAGAATGTAAGAAAGATTAAGGTGAAATGAATATATAAGACAATGCTCAATGAAAAAGGGGAAGTTGACAAATATAAGGCTAAATTAGTAGCAAAAGAGTATGCACAACAACATGGGATTGACTACACTGAGATATTTGCACTAGTGGCAAGATGGGACACAATCCAAATGGTTTTAGCTATAACAACTTAGATAAAATGGAAGTCGTGTCAATTGGATGAAAAGAGTGCATTTCTCCACGGAGAATTAGATGAAGATGTATACATAGAACAACCCCTTGGTTATGGAAAAAAAAAGAGAAAAGTATAAAGTTCTCAAGTTAAAGAAAGCTTTATATAGTTTGAAGCAGACACTAATGACCTAATTTAGTAGAATTGAATCATATTTTTTTAGTAGACACCAATAGCCTAGTTTAGAAGAATTGAATTATATTTTTTTAGGGAAGGGTTTGTTCGATGTCCAAGTGATTGTCTTTATTTGTCAAAACTCAAAGAGAAAGAAAGATTCTGATAGTGAGCATATATGTGGATGACTTGGTGTTCATTGAATGTGATGAAAGAATGTTTATAGAGTTTAAAGCTTCAATGAAATGAGAGTTTGATATGATTGATTTAGGTAAAATAAAGTTCTTTCTTGGAGTAGAAGTTATGCAGAATAATGAAGGAATTTATTTGAGTGAAAAAAAAAAATACTCTAGAGATTTTAGAAAGGTTTGACTTGGAAAATGCAAGTTCAATTTATAATCTAATTGCACTAGGTATTAAACTGACAAAGAATGAAGATGGAAAGCAAATGGATATAACTCAATACAAATAAATGGTAAGGAGTCTTATGTATCTATCAGTGACTAGGCCAAATCTTATATTTATACTTTGTTTGGTCAGTAGGTATATGAAGAGGCCTATAAATCTATAAATGCAGGCTATAAAAAGAGTTTTGAGATATGTGAAGGGATCAATAGACTTGAGAATTCATTATAAAATAGGAGTTGCAAGTGATGAAATGTTAATGGTATTATCTGATAGTACTATGTTGGTGATCAAGATGATTTTTATGCTCAGAAGGAAGCAGTTGCTTGGAGTTCAAAAAAGCAACTAATGATATCTATGTCAATAACCGATGCGAAGTTTGTATCTGTAACTCTTTATGCTTGTCAGGTGGAGTGGATGAGAAGAGTGTTTGAAAGGTTAGATTAAATGTAAAGTACACCTACTATCATACACTATGATAACATGTCTATAATTAAATTAGCAAAGAAACCAGTTATGCATGGTAAAAGTAAGCATATATATGTTAGGTTTCACTTCCTGCGTGAGCTTTACAAAGAAGGTATAATTAAGTTAATATTATGATAAAAGCTTTGAAGATGGATGCATTTGAAAAGCTGAGAAGCTTGTTAGGTGTATGTATGGTACCAAATAGGTAAATTATTTACTGAAAGCAATGCAATTTAAAGAAGAAATTATTGGAATTGAGTTAGTTAATAATGTCCTAATTTTTAGGATTAAGAGATTGAGTTTGATTTATTTTTTGCCCAGTAAACCATGTCTGTACATGGATTGTATATTTTTTGTTATAATGGTTTGATATATAAACCAACTTTACTATTGAATAAATATGCAGTTCTTCATTCTTCAATTCTTAGATGCTTAAGTGCTTAAACTTATTCTGGCTCTAACAATTTATAAGATAAGTTTCAAGCATGTTAATTATAGAGGAGTCCTTATGTTGTCATACTTAAACAGTTAAACGATCTAGGAGGTTGCTTGAATAAACTACTAAAAACCAAAGACTAGTCACCCTAATGTTTTCTTAATGAGTTTATCTCTAATTTTTAACCTATTGATATTTTATTTCACAAATCCAATATCTGTTGTCCATATTTCTATCATTTTTTAGATTGTGATTTAACAAATTTAGTGAATTCTAGATTATTTGAAGAATGACCTAATAGCTATCTTACCTAAATTGAATTGATATTGAGCCACTAGAAAGCTTTGTGTATGAGAAGCACACAATAAACTTTAAGTATAATTTAATATCAAATACGAATTACATAACTATTTCAAGTTGATAAGAAAATCTCCCTTACTAATAAATTAGAAACTGAACATATATTGAGTGATGAAATTAGCTTAATTAGTGATATAAAGACATATCAGAGAAATAACTCATTATCTATGAATAAATTGAGCTATTAATCCTAATAATAATGATTGTAATGATTCTGATTATAATAATGATAAATAAATAAAATAATAAAATATCAATAAATCAAGACAAAGCACTTATGTTGAAAACAAATTGGTTTCAAATCATATATCTAGACTTATCTAAACTAATCTAGATTGACATAGCATCAAATAATCATTTAAAGTTGCAAGCTAAAAAAATAAAGCATGATAAATAGCATATCACATAAACACAACAATATATAAATTAAAATAGAAAACTAGTCTTTATATTTATAATATAAATATTTAGCCGATTGCTAACTTCTTTGACAAAAAGATCTTTCAAAAACTTTTTAAAACAAAGTAAAAAGATAATATAAAATATGCTTATCATCTTAACCTAATAATAGTATGCAATATTAAATCTCAACAAATATATTTTATGCACACAAAAATCATAAGAGTATTATTTATAACTACTTTAAACATGTCAAACACAAAACAAGAATTTAAAACCTATTATATTCATACAAACCAATTTAATTGGCTTAATTAGTGATATAAAGATATATTGGAGAAATAACTCAATATTTATGAATAAATCGAGTTATTAACTCTGATGATAATGATGATAATAATAATGATAAATAAATAATAAAATAATAAACATCATTAAATTAAGACAAAGTACATAAATTAAAACCAAACTAGTTTCAAATCCTATATCTGGACTCACCTAAACTGACTTAGATTGAGATGGTATTAAATAATCATTTAAAAATGCAAGATATAACAAAATTAAGCATGAGAAATAACATATCACATAAACATAACCACATAGAAATTAAAATATAGAACTAGTCTTCATATTTATACAATAAAGATTTAGCCTATTGCTAACTTTTTTGACAAAAAGTTCTTCAAAAGCTTTTTTAAACAAAATAAAAGGATAATATAAATTATGCTTATCATCTTAATTTAATAATGCATATCCCACACCAAATCTCAACAAATATATTTTATGCACACAAAAATCATATGAGTATTATTTCTTCAAAGATGTCAAACACAAAACAAGAATTTAAGATCTACTATATTCATACAGACCAATTTAATTAAGTTAATACTTAGATTACATTATAAATTAAATTCTAAATTAGATCCATGCAACAAAAAAATATTATAAGTTAAAATTAAAGAATTAAAGAATAAATAGCATAATGAGTTGATCAAGGATTAAAACTTATTAGGAGACAATATTTAGGGTTTAAAATGAAAAAGAATTGATGAGTGGTAGGGCAATGTGCAATTCCATGTATATTTTATATTCTAGTCTTTAATTTCTAAAACCTATTTAGAATCAAGTCTAATTTAATTAATCATCCTAATTTATTTATTTTTCCAAAGTTTTCTTTTACATGTGTGATTCGTTAATCACATATAAATAAATATTAAAGATAAATAAAAATATTTATTAATAATAAATATGCTTTTACATAAATAAAGTTAGTATCAAGTGAAACCAACCAATTGGTTATAAAACATATATAATAATAATCTTTCCACTTAAAGTCAATCGTTTATATATGTAATAACTTATCACTTCATATGGTGATCATGTTTTTGTTAGAATAATACCTTAGTGAGAGGATCTACCATATTGTTTTCCATGTGTACTTGCTTTATCTTTATATCTTTTTTTTTTCTATAATTTCTCTAATAAAATGGAATCGTCTAAGTATATTTTTTGATAGTTGATGAGACCTCAGTTCATTTTCTTTTACAATGACTTCATTGTTATCACAATATATCACTACTAGATAAAAAAAATGCTAGGAACCATACATAGTTTAATAAAGAACCTCAGTTCATTTTCTTTTACAATGACTTCATTGTTATCACAATATATCACTACTAGATAAAAAAAATGCTAGGAACATACATAGTTTAATGAAGAACCTTTTGATCAAAACAATAACTTTTATTGTCTGAGAATATAGATGTATTCATATTCAGCTATAAAATCGGTTATGGTCTCTTATTTATAACTCTTTTAACTCACACCACCACTATTGAGAGCATAAAAACATATATTGACTAAGATTTGTAATCATGAATAGCTTATTAGAAAATAGCATTTGAATAACCATGAACAACAATTCATCTTCTTCATAAACTAAAAAAAATATTCTTTATTCTTTTCAAGTATTTAAGAATATTTTAAAATATCTTCAAGTGACCCTCACATGTATTAGATTGGTATCTCCTCATTATGATCAAAATATAATATACATATGATTTTGTATATAACAACATTATATGATGGATTATATAGTCAAACTATAGGTGTTTGATCGCTTTTTATGATCGGCTTATTTTAACTTGCAAGAACATGAGTGTATGATGTAGCAATTAATTCAGTAAGATTGAAGTCATATCCACAAAGAACTAGATCTGAAAATTAAACTAGATAACAAACAAAAAAAACTCAAGAGAAATTAAATTAATAATAACTTGGTTTAAAATAATTGATGGATTTTCTTTCAAAGATAAAAACGTGTAAATAGATTTTAAATGAAAAGAAAAAGTAATTAGTACTTAAAAGTGCATTTTAATCAAGGTTTTATATCATTATTTTGCACTTGAAGTATTAATAACTCAACTAAATCATGTTTTATAATAACATATCTAATAATATAAGATACTTTGAATTTATGGTATATGTTCATTTTAAATACAACTTATTATATAAATGAAAGGATTGATTGATGAGTTTAAGAACTAAAATTGAAAGGATAAAGAGATGGCCAAACTTAGAAAAGAAATGCTAGTGCAGTCCAAATCGAAACACTGTTCGGTAATTGGGTCATATATAGAGCTGTAAATCCCAAATTTAAATCTACTTTATATGGATGGAAAACTAAGACATAGGCCTACAACTTTTATGGAGTCCAAGATTTAAAAAGGCTATTTTCAAGTCTAAATTATAGCAACAACGAAGAAATCTAAATCTGTCTTACAGCCCAAACACCATTTAGTGTTTGACTTATATTTGAAGTACCAGAAGTCCAAATGACATTCGTTGTTTTTCTTGGAAAGCTGAGATAATTTTCTACAACTTTCATATTTTCAAGTGGTTTTAATTTTGACATTATCAATGATGTTTTGGGCAGACAAGAGAAGATAAAGATTGTCACCAAGTCAAGAGTTGACTACCCACTCATCAATTAATCATCAAATTAACAGTTCTAATTTTGGCCTATAAAAGGAGGCATTTGCCATGCATTTAGGCATATTGGTCTCCAGATTAAGATCATATTTTTGCTTTCTCTCTTTTTATTTTTGTAATGCTTAAGTTTTATTTTTATTAACATCTTATTTATGCCTTTTATTTTCTTTCCTTTACTTGGTTAACTTTTATCTTATTTATATTTTTATCTTGTTTATCTATTTTTTTTCTTCCATTATGTCTAGCTAAGTTAATTATGTCAAGGTGAAAAGGTTACACTAATGGTGTAAGAATAAGTATAGTATAAACTCAATATGGACTTTAATGTTTGATACTAACATGTTTTGTATTTGTTATCTTTTTCACTATTTAATACTTTGCTTATTAAATGACTAATCTAGATTTATGTTAGATAACACTTGGTACAACAAATGCTTGACACTTTCATAGTCTAATTATATGGTATAACCTATACTTGTACTATGAAAGGAACTTGATTTGTTGTTAACATAACTTATCATCATGAATGTCTGACAACATTTACAAGTATTAACATTATTCAAATAAGATAACTAATATAATCATAGTAATAATTTATAATCTGATTGGAATCTCCTTTGTTTGTGGTTTCCAATTGAATAATAAGAGTTTATACTATACTTGTTTGACATACCATTAGTGGATCTTTTAACCTTGATATTTGTTGTTATCATTTTTTAATCCTTACGTTAATCTTTCATCTCAAAGTTTACATCAACTTCTTCTTCATTATTACTACTACTACTACTATGTTAATCTTCCATCTCAAAGTTCTCATCAACTTCTTCTTCTTCTTCTGCTTTATTTTCACTACTACTACTACTACTATTGTTGTTGTTGTTGTTATTGTTATTGTTATTATTGTTACTATTATTACTATTATTGTTGTTATTGTTATTGTTGTTGTATTATTGTTATCTACAATTTATATAATTAACCTTCATGTGGTTCGACCCTAGTCTTACCGGGTTATTTATTACTTCGACACTCCTGCACTTGGAAGAAGATATCAATCTTTTGGTCGTGTTAAAAGGTAAATCTTGGTCCAAATCAATTTTAATGGTGATGTATTGGTGATTCCTTCAACCTATATAAAATAACTCAACCTAATATCAACAATAGTGATATTAGATTGTAAGATATCATCCTTGTGGGATCAACCCCTTGCTTGCTCTATACTGTCTTATGTGTTGTGTTTTAAGCTAGGGTAATTAATTTATGCAACCACGACATCGCAACAATGGTGGTTGAGATGTGTTGCTCTATACTATCTTAATGTTTATCTTTTCATTGTCTTCATAAATATTTTATTATTGCAAAAAAAATTTAGATATCATTTAAGTAATGCTATAATCTTGAATTTTTATGCACAAACTTTAGTTTTGATATAAAGATTACTTGATTCAATGTCTTACTTAATATGAAAGTACTTGTTCATTCTTAAGCTATAATCAATCTTCATCTTTTTAGTTCAGATTTTTATGCTATACGTAATGCAATTGGGGGGTTTTGATTTGTAATGATCTAAACTATGGAAGAAATTAAACTAGCAAACAAAATCAATTGAACTTAAAATTTATCAAGAAAACAAACCTTGGTTACAAACACATATCCACCAACAAAAATTAAAACCGATCCTTGAAACAAAACTATAATTTATATTCTGAATTTTTATCTTTTCTTAATGTTGGTTAATTAACGGATCCGCCGTATAACTAACCCTAACCAACAAACAATCACAATGTTCGCATTAATGATTTAGTTCAATGACAACCCTAAGAACTAGATATTTGAGTGTTCTCCCTAAGTTTAATAATGTAGTTCTGCAACAATTATCAAGCTTAGTTGCTTCACAAGTTCATACATCACAACTCCGGTTTTGATATCAAACTTAGCAATAAATTGTTCACAATAATAACTTAGAGTTCTGCTCTAGTAGTTATCAACAACAATCATAAAAAATATGCATAGAAAAATAATCATACTTATTCATAATATAAACTGAAAATAAAAGGAAGAATAAATCTCATGGTTCTTGAAATCCAAAAGTTTGTTGTGTCCTTGCAATCAAGAAAATAGCTTAGTCTTGCATAACTATTGAACAACTACTCTTAAAGAATAAAGAGAGCATGATTTTTTGGGTTTGTAGAGGAGAGAATTTGTGTTTCTTAAGTTCTGGCTGCCACCCCCTTCTCTCCTCTCTCTCTTTCTTTTTATATGCTAAGAAACCCTAGTTCCTAATTTACAAAGTAGTCCTCTCTTAAGTTGATAATTGACATTTAAGGACTTTAATAACTATTTTCTCTAAAAAAGAGAAATAGACTTGCATGCAATCTTTAAACTCTGACTTAGAGGAGATAAATTGCTGATATAAAAACTTGGATGATGGTTTAGAAGCTTCGAAACGTAATTTGGACTCATTTCTTCACGAAACCTGATTGTTGGCAAAATTCAGTTATCATCTTTGAAAACTCATATCTCCCTCATCTGACATTGTTTTTGGATGAAATTTGGACTGTTTATAGAGCATTGAGGCAGCAATCCAAAACAATTGAGTTTGCATAAAGTGGACTTCTATAGCTCCAGATATTGAATTTTGAATAGACAAAGGTCAACAGTGGTAGAATGCGAGATTTGACTTTGAAGGATGTGATTTCCATGATCTTCCTCTTTTTATTTTTCTTGCATTACATTTCTAGAAAGTATGGATGTTAGCTTTTTAGTGCCACTGAAATCACTTCATTTCGATCTCTAGAACTCACGCTCTGCACAAAATATCGACTGAACATCAAATCTGCCAATTATCTTCAATTTACTCTTTTTTACATTTTTCATCCAAAAGTACCTTCAAAACATAAAACAAAGAATATCAAGGTATTTTATATATAAAAAATAGACAAAACATTAGGTAAATATGGGTGAAACTATCGAATAATATGGTTACATCAACCATCATCCTTAATTTAGATCTAATAAAGAGATTAGCCAACCAAGATTATATATAATTTTTTTTTAAAATATAAAATAACTTGAATCAAACTGAAATAATAAGTTTTACAAACTAAAGAATTAAAATCTACAAAAGAAGAACATAACATAATTTTAGGAAAAATTTAAACACAAATATGATGCTAACTTTGGACAGCAATTCGGCCCTCCTAAAACCCTTGTTTGGAGATGGCTATTAGATATATATTTATAGAAAATTATGTTAGCTTTTCAGATAATTAAAGAACAATTCATTTTAACATTCGAGTCAAAATTTATGGGTATAACACCAAAAGGTATTTTGAAAAATCAAATCAGGTCAACTAGAAAACCACTTTGGTACACATTTTTCTTTCTCTTTTATAAGCTATCTCTTTTTTTTATCCAAAATAAGATAACAATGTCCCGCTCCAGCTTTCCATCCATGTGCTTTTCCTTTTGGATCAATGGATTACCTAAAATAAATCAAATGTTATTTTTATGGACATATAAGATCATGGATTATGCTTGGGCTGGTTTGGAGTTAAATTTAAGCATCATATAAAGATACAAATGTACCTATTATTTGAGCAAAGATTGATCTTGAAACCTTAAATGTTTGATGGTTGAAGTTTGCTGACACGACGAAAAGATTGATGTCGTCTTCTAAGTGCAGGAGTGTTGAAGTAATAAATAACCCGGCAAGACCAGAGTCGAATCATAGGAAGGTTAATGGTACAAATTATAAACAACAACAATAGTAACAATAACAACAATAATAATAATAGTAGTAATAATAATACTAATAATACTACTAATAGTAGAAGTAATAGTAGTAGCAGTAGTAGTAATAATAATAATAATAATAATAACAACAATAATAATAATAAAGAAAAATTAATGAGAACTTTGAGATGAAAAATTAAAGTAAGGATTAAACAACGATAATAACAAATATCAAGGTTAGAGGATCCACTAATGGTATGTCAAACAAGTATAGTATAAACTCTTATTATTCAATTGGAAACCATATACAAAGGAGGTTCCAATCAGATTATAAATTGTTAACATCATTACATTAGTCATCTTATTCAATTAATGCTAATACTTGTAAATTTCATCAAGCATTCATAATTATAACTTATATTAACAACAAATCAAGTTCCTTTCATAGCTCAAGTGTCGGTTATATCATACAGTATGGGCTATGAAAGTGCCAAGCATTTGTTGTACCAATTGTTATACAATATAAATCAAGATTAGTCATTTAACAAGCAAAGTATTAAAGAGTGAATAAGATAACAAATATAAAACATGTTCGTATCAAACATTAAAGTCTATATTAAGTTTATACTATACTTATTCTTACACCATTAGTGTAACCTTTTCATCTTGACATAATAAACTTAGCTAGACATAATGAAAGAAAGAAAAATAGATAACCAAAATAAGAACATAAATTAGATAAGAGTTAACAAAGTAAATGAAAGGAAATGAAAGGCATAAACTTGATATTAATGAAAGCAAAGCATAAACATTACAAAAAATACAAAGAGAGAAAGTAAGAGCATGATCTTGATCTAGACATCAAGATGCCTAAATACATGGCAAATGCCTACTTTTATAGGCCAAAATTAGAAACTATTGATTTGATGACTAATTAATGAGTGGTTGACCAACTCTTGACTTGGTGACAATCCTTATCTTCTCTTGTCTGCCCAAAACGTTATTGATAACATCAAAATTGGAGCCGTTTAAAAACATGAAAGTTGTAGAAAATTATCTCAGCTTTCTTGTGTAAAACATTCAGCTCATTTCAACTTCTAAAACTCCAGATATGGCCAAAATACTGAACAGTGCTAGGGCTGGAGGACATATTCGGGCTTCTTTATTGTTGCAACAATTTAGACTTGAAAATAAACTTTTTAGATCTTGGGCTCCATATGACCCAATTACCGAATAGTATTCCAGTTTGGAATGCACCGATATCTCTTTTCTAAGTTTGATTATCTCTTTATCCTTTCAATTTCAATTCTTAAATTCATCAATCAATCCTTTCATTTATATGATAGGCTTGCATTAAAAATGAACATTTCCCACAAATTAAAGGTATCTTATATTATTAGATATATTATTATAAAACATGCTTTAATTAAAGAGTTGTTGATACTTTAAATGCAAAATGATAATATAAAACCTTGATAAAAATACACTTTAATCTATCTAGATAGAGAAATACTTTGCAAATTCCACAAAGCAAGGTAGTCGTTATTTAACTTCCATTAATCTATCTATATAAAAAATCTCTCATTAAATTTATATACTTGCTCAATACCTCTTAACAAGATATTCATAAACCTTTCTTTTGTGCTCAATGTATCAACACATAAATATGGGGCTTTTCTTAGAAGAAAATAAAATTTTTGTTCTAATGCTTAAGATTAACTTCCTTGGGTTGAGATTATTATTTTTATCTTTTTTATTTAATATATATACATATAATTTAAAACACCTTGCATTTTTAACCCATATAACAAGCTTTCAGCTAATGACTCCAAGATCAGTTGGTCTCAGGGCATTCGGTGTTAAGACACCTCTACGAGCTTAGTAACTCCAATCATAGATACTGATGTGTAGATAGTGCAATGTCTGATTTCCTTAAGCTTTTCTCCTCAACCCATGTAACAAGCGTTGGACCAATAACTCCCAAGTCAGTTGACTTTAGGGTATTAGGTGTTAACACATCCTTTCGGGCTTAATTGCTTAGGTTAGGGAGGCTACGAACCCAAACTTATCTATATTTTTATTATTATCATTTTTTTCTTTTTTTTTTCCTTCTTTTTTTTTTCTTTTTTTTTAATTATATACTATCCCTTTCTCTTAATTGTTACCTTTAACAAAAGAACATAAATAATGTAATAATCCAATATGCAACCTAGAATCATATGTTAAAGTGTGTGTATGTGTAAATTAAGGTTTAAGAATACATGTTAATAAGTATATGAGCAGAATTAAGTGATAACAATGCGAGAGTTTATAAATGTGAATATTTCAAGAAGTATTATGATAGACCTTGTTACGAATGATTACTAAGATACATCTCAAGAGTCATAAAAAGGTCTCCTTACTCTGTCATTATAGTAACAACAATTTTGCACATGCTTTATGAAATAGAAAACATAGTTTTTTTTTTAGCTACTACCCTCTCCCCCCAACTAAAACAAGATATTGTCCTCAATGTTTAAAGGTAGAAAGATAGAGTATAGAAGATATCACTTGAAAGAACAAACACTAACAAACCTGAAACATACTAAAACAAATATAAGAAAGAACAAAACATAATAATAAAACCAAAAGACATAAAGATTCACAAATGAAGGCTCAAATCCAATCTAAGCTTTTTACGGCTTTCCTTAGTTGACTAATTTATGTGACTCATGGAAGGATCAATTACAGGAATGAAAGATTGTAGTTGGTCAATCAATTGTTCAGCAGTAGTAGCAGAGATTATGATTTGTTGTGCAGAAGATGTTAGAAATTCCCATTCCATTGCATGATCAAGAAAAGACAACAACTTATCATAATAACTATCAACATTTAACAAACTTATGGGTTTATGGTGAATGTGCAGTTGGGCCCAAGAGAAAATATGAAAGATCTTTTCCAATGTGCCTAGACCACCTAGTAAAGCAATGAAAGCATCAACGTGGTTAAACATTGCATTCATTCGAGCCGACATTATGAAGACCTAAAGTTCCTCTCTAATTGTTTTTTCAATGATGTCCCCTTGTGCTAAAGCTTCGGGGATGACCCCTAAAACTTGACTATCTTCTAAAAATACAACTATTGACACACCTCCCATTAACCTAAGACTGCCTCCCCCAAAATGAATCTTTCTCTCAGCTAACACTTGACCATGATGATTTGCTGATTCTAAAAACTCCTTTTCTTTTCCAGGACTAGGTCCACTGAAAACATAAATATTTCTTATATGATGACCTAAGGAACTTGCTATTTTTACACACTTCTATATTTGTTGAATGTATGAGTTGAGTAGAAATGAAGGAAGGAAGAAAAGATTTTATAGATGAAAAATTAGAAAGGCAATCATACCACCTATATGTAGGCTAGTTAGAGTCTCACACACTCTCTTTATTTATTTATTTATCTACTTTTGAAAAAGCATGTGTATGTACAGATAGTTATGATTGTGGCTCACATCTTCCCTTGGTTTTACATACAAGTACGATTAAACGCCCTCTATGGATCAGAGATAGGCTTCCTATCCAGTTTTCTTAAAAACTGGCAAACAGGATCTTTTTTAGTTAGATTCCCAAGACTAAGTCGATCATTTTCTTTATGAATTAGTGGCCATAAATCATGAATTGCACGATGCACATCTCCACTAGGATGCGTCTCAAAAGTCAATAGAAGATTATCTAAAGACTCCTTACTCAGGCCATCCTTAATGAATTATATTTTATCTTTACGGTTTATAGATACCATTCTTAAAGAACGACATTGTGCATTACAAGTCCATCTAGCACATCGATGACAGACTTTCCGTTGTTTTGCACGTCATTTCTTTACAAAAGTGCTTTTACCTGTTCCAGGCATGTGTGAAATGAAGAAGTTAGAGGACTCATTTGATAACCAGACCTTTGCTTCAATGAACTAGCGAATATCTTCAAGAATTCTATGATTCATTAACAATCTCAATCTTACATATCTAGCACAGTAAATTTTTCTAATCGCATTCTGAGACAAAACAGGAAAATATTTTTTTAATTTTTCAAGATTAGTGTCCATTTTTAAATGAGATTTGGAAGAGAGATTCAAAGAATTGCACAAATATATACACAGATATCAGTTATTGTGGGAAACTAAAAGAACCGACTTAAGTCACGGAGTACCATTATCCATCATTTGACTAGCGTGAGAGAAGCTAGCAAAAATCACTAAAAAAAACACAAAAAATGTGAGAAAAAAATAATCAACCCTTATCTACAAGATCATTCCAACCAGTTGATTCATTTTCACTAGGAAAATTATCAAAATAAGCTTTCAAATAATGTACATTTTCTTTAAAAACATTGTCATTCATTAAATTTTCAATATCACAGGCCCCATAAGGATTGTTCCATCTTGATCTTAGCTCTCTAGAAAATGCATAGAGTTGAGAATTATAAAATAAAACTTTTTAACTAGTATCAACGTTTTGACAATTTTCACAAGTTTTGCAGAATGCATGCGTGTCTTTGAACATGATGGGTCAATAAAATCCATTTTGAAAGATTTTTGCAACTATTTTTTTGACAAAAAATAACTTCCACATGCTTTAGAATGACAAAGTTTAATGACATTACTTACCTCATTGTCGAGAATGCGTCTTTGAAATATTTGATCAGGACAATATTTGAATAAGTTAGGGTCACCCCAATAAAAGTTCTTCATTTCGTTTAAAAACTTTTCTTTGTCTTAGGTACTTCAATTAGCTGGCAAATCTCCTAAAGCAAGAAAATTAATATTTTTATCATACCAAGACATTGTACTAAGAGAAAGTAAGGATCCGTCAGGAAAGTAATCATTGATCAGTGCGATGTTAGATGTCGAATTTGTTGTCACTATTGACAAAAGATTCGCATCAACATTTTCGGTGTGTTTTTCATTTGTGATTTCTTCCTCAAAATAAATTATTTGCAAATCTTCATATTCATCTAACTCATTTTTACTTAAAGTAAATTCAAGTTGATCATAAACTAATTCATCAATATGATCTACTTCTTGTAAATCATTATTATCTCCAGATTGCTTGCAAATGTTAAAAATATTCATCTCCAATGTCATGTTTCCAAATGATAGCTTTATCAGTCCATTCCTACAATTAATCAATGCGTTAGAGATTGCAAGAAACAGACATCCTAAAATAACAAGAAATGAATTAAATGCTTCAGTAGGTTGTGTGTCAAAGACAACAAAATCCATAGGATAAATGAATTTATTGACTTGTACTAACACATTTTTAATTATTCCTCTAGGCACTTTTACAGATCTATCGGCAAGTAAAAGAGTTATAAAAGTTGATTTTAACTCACCTAGATTGAGACTCTGAAAAATTGAATATGGAAGTAAATTCACACTAGCACCGAGATCAATTAAGGCTCTTTCAATTTTATGCTCTCTAATAAAGCAAAAAATTGTAGGACAACTAGGGTCTTTATATTTCAAAGCATTATTGTTATGAAGAATAACACTTACTTGTTCGGCTAAAAAGGCTTTCTTTTTCACATTCAGTTTCCTCTTTATAGTGTATAGATCTTTCAAAAATTTAGCATCGGAATGAACCTGTTTAATAGCATCCAACAAAGGTATATTGATCCTTACATGTTTGAAAATTTCAAAGATTTCAGAGTTGTGATTGACTTTTCTTTGTTTGGTCATGGTTTGAGGAAATGGAAGTGCTGGCGGAGAATCAGTCTTTTCTTTGTAATTTTCAGATTCAACCCCTTCCTTACTCTCAGAGATTGACTCATCATCTTTCTTATAAGGTTCAAGAGAGGGTTTTTCAATAACCTTACCACTGCGAAGAGGAGTGATTGATTTGACTTGATTCATGTGTTGGCTTTCGGAACTACTTGTATTTGCATTGTATTGCCCCTTGAGATTTTGTTGTGGTTGATGGAAACTTATCTTTCTCTTGAAAACTAAGAGCAGATGTTAATTTTGCAAGAGTATCTTTAAAATCTATCATGTTTTGAGCAAGTTGAGTATTGATTGTCTCTTGCTTTTCAATGAATGCATGCAATGTCTCCTCAAGATTTCTTCTAGGAGGTGGAGCATAAGGAGGTGCATATCCATGATAATTTTAAAAATTGTGGTGTGCTTGAAACGGTGGTTGTGAAGTTTGTGCATTGTTGTTCTCACTCTTCCAACTTAAATTTGGGTAATTTCTCTAACTAGGGTTGTATGTTTGTGAGTATGGGCTGTGGTTAGCCCTTTGAAAATTGTTTAAAGCATAAACTTGTTCATAAAGACATTCCTTAAAAGAAGGCAAGGTTGGACAATCATTGGTTGAGTGTTCATTTGTTTTACATATTTGAAACGTAATGTTTTCAATAGATTTTAATTGACCACTTCTTTTCAATTCTAGTGCCTTGATTTTTCTAGCTAAAGACGCAAACTTGACTTGAAGGTCATGATCTTCCCTAAGGTTGTACATATCTCCACTAGATGTATGAGGCTGAGTTTTACTCGATGCCTCATAAGTACCTGCGGTGTCCTAATTTTGAGCATTTTCGGCTAACAAGTCTAAGTACTTCATTGCTTCATTAGGGTTTTTATCTTTAAAAGTTCCATTGCACATCAATTCAACTATTTGCCTATCTTTAGGTGTTAACCCTTCATAAAAATATGAAACAAATCTCCATGTTTCAAAACCATGATGAGGGCAAGTACTAAACAAGTCTCGATACCTATCCTAACATTGGTAAAATGTTTCTCCTGGTTTTTGAGTGAAAATGGTGATTTGTCTTTTGAAAGAGTTTGTTCTATGAGATGGGAAAAACTTCTTTAAAAACTATTGTTGCATTTCATCCCAAGCACGAATGGATTCAGGTCTCAAATTTTATAGCCATGTTTTAGCTTTATCTTTTAACAAAAAAAGAAAAAAGCTTTAATCTGATGGTGTTCATGCTACAATTTAAATTATTATATGTGTTGCAGACCTCCTCAAATTCCCTTAAATGCAAGTATGGATTTTCCAATTCTAAGCCATGAAAAGAAGGTAAAAGTTGAATAATGCCTAGCTTAAAATTAAATGAGATGTATCGGGAGGAAAAACTATGCATGATGGTGCACTTATTCTTGTGGGATTCATGTGATCTGTAAGTGTTCTAGCACGGTTATTCTTATTATTTTCATTATGAAGTGATTGATTATCTTCTTCGGCCATATTTTCTGAAAATGATGAGGATGCCCTACAAAGTCTACCACTTGAGGTACATGACCACACTCTTATGCACGTGTAAGAATAGAATAAAAAGAAAAAAACAAAAGAAGAAAAAATAAGAGAAAAAAAACAAAGTTATATACAAGAAAAGTGAAAAGAGAAAATAAAATAAATATTATAATATATACAAAACTTACCTCCCCGACAACGGTGCCAAAAACTAGACACCATGAAACGATTGATGTTTTCTTCCAAGTGCAGAAGTGTCGAAGTAATAAATAACCTGGGAAAACCGGGATCGAACCACAGAGAGGTTAATTGTACAAATTATAAACAACAATTATAAACAACTACAATAGTAACAATAATAACAACAATAATAATAGTAGCAATAATAATACTAATGATATTAGTAGTAGTAGTAGTAGTAGTAATAGTAATAATAATAATAATAATAATAATAATAATAATAATAAAGAAAAATTGATGAGAACTTTAAGATGGAAAATTAAAGTAAGGATTAAACAATGATAATAACAAATGTCATGGTTAGAGGATCCACTAATAGTATGTTGAACAAGTATAGTATAAAATCTTATTATTCAATTGGAAACCACACACAAAGGAGGTTCTAATGAGATTATAGATTGTTAACATGATTACATTAGTCATCTTATTCAATTAATGCTAATACTTGGAAATGTTGTTAAGCATTCTTGATTATAACTTATGTTAACAACAAATCAAGTTCCTTTCATAGCTCAGGTGTTAGTTATACCATACAATATAGGCTATGAAAGTGCCAAGCATTTGTTATACTAATTGTTATACAACATAAATCAAGAGTAGTCATGTAACAAGCAAAGTATTAAACAGTGAACAAAATAACAAATATAAAACATGTTGGTATCAAACATTAAAGTCCATATTAAGTTTATACTATACTTATTCTTACACCATTAATGTAACCTTTTCACCTTAACATAATAAACTTAGGTAGACATAATGAAAGAAAGAAAAATAGATAAACAAAATAAGAACATAAATAAGATAAGAGTTAACAAAGTAAATGAAAGGAAACGAAAGACATAAACTTGATATTAATAAAAGCAAAGCATAAACATTACAAAAAATACAAAGAGAGAAAGCAAGAGCACGATCTTGATCTGGACACCGAGATGCCTAAATGCATGGCAAATACCTCCTTTTATAGGCTAAAATTGAAAATTATTGATTTGATGACTAATTAATGAGTGGGTGACCAACTCTTGATTTAGTGACAATCCTTATCTTCTCTTATCTGCCCAAAACATTATTGATAATGTCAAAATTAGAGTCACTTGAGATCTATAGCTCCAGATATGATCCAATTACCGAACAGTATTCCAGTTTGGAATGCACTGACATCTCTGTTCTAAGTTTGACTATCTTTTTATCATTTTAATTTTAGTTTTTAAATTCATCAATCAATCCTTTTATTTATATGATAGGCCTGTATTTAAAATGAACATTTACTACAAATTAAAGGTATCTTATATTATTAGATATATTATTATAAAAAATATTTTAGTTAAGGAGTTGTTGCTACTTCAAGTGCAAAATGATGATATAAAACCTTGATAAAAATATACTTTTAAGTATCAATCATTTGCCCACAATATAAGACAAGTTTGTACTTAAAATATATCATATTATAATGTTTTCTAGGATTGGAATAGAATTGATTTCTAAGGCAAATTTGGAGCACTTATTTGAACCAAGATGTGCTTCAATCTTCATCTAATTTTTTCTTCAATTCTTTGTTCCAAATTCTGATGTTAAATTTTCTAAAATAATTTATTTAAGTTCTAAAAACCTATTGAAAAATTAAAAAGAAAATTCATTACTAAAAAGCACATAAATTGTTATAAAAAAGACCTAAATAGAAACAATAAATACATACATAAAATAAGAGACTTAATGATACTTTTGATAAACAATCAATATGATATCCTTTTCATCCTATATCTTTTTATTTGTGTCTTAAGGCACATTTTCGTGGAGACACGTCTTCATTATAAAATAGGTAAGTATCCTCTATTGGGTTCATCCATACAAATACCCTCTATTTATAATAATTATAATTAGAACTACATGCATTTGCATTGTAATGTCCCTTGAGATTTTGCTGTGGTTGAGATGGAAACTTACCTTCCTATTGAAAACTAAGAGCAGATGTGAATTTTGCATAAGTATCTTTAAAATCCGTTATGCTTTGAGCAAGTTGAGTGTTGATTGCCTCTTGCTTTTTCAATGAATACATGTAATGTTTCCTTAAGATTTCTTTTAAGAGGTGGAGCATAAGGAGGTGTATGTCCATGAAAATTTTAAGAATTATAATGTGCTTGAAATGATGGTTGTGAAGTTTATGGATTATTATTATCATTTTTTCAATTGAAATTTGAGTGATTTCTACAACAAGGGTTGTATGTTTGCGAGTATAGGTTATGGTTGGGCTTTTGGAAACTGTTTAAAGCATGAGGATGTTTATGAAGATATTCCTTAAAAGAAGACAAAGTTGGATAATCATTGGTTTCACAGATTTGACACACAAGGTCTTAAATAGATTTTAATTGACCACTTTTTTTAAACTCTAGTGCCTCGACTTGAAGGTCATGATCTTCTCTAAGGTTATACATACCTCCATTAGATGTATGAGGTTGGATTTTACTTGGAGTCTCATTTGTGCCTGTAGTGTTCTAATTTTATGCAATTTCAACTAGCAAGTCTAAGTACTATATTGCTTCATTAGGGTCTTTATCTTCAAAAGTTCTATTATACATCAATTCAACCATTTACCTATCTTTAGGTGTTAAGCCTTCATAAAAATATGAAACCAATCTTCATATCTCAAAATCATGATGAGGGTAAGTATTAAACAAGTCTCGATACCTATCTTAACATAGGTAAAATGTTTCTCCTAGTTTTTGAGTGAAAGTTGTGATTTGTCTTTTAAAAACGTTTGTTCTATATATGGAAAAAACTTCTTTAAAAACTATTGTTGCATTTCATCCCAAGAACGAATAGATCTAGGTCTCAAATTTTATAGCCATGTTTTAGCTTTATCTCTTAATGAAAAAAAAAATCTTTAATCTGATGGTGTTCATGTTATAATTTGAGTCATTATAGGTGTTACAAACCTCCTCAAATTCGTTTAAATACAAGTATGGATTTTCCAAATCTAAACCATGAAAAAAAGGTAAAAGTTAAATAATTTCTAGCTTAAAATTAAAATGAGATGCATCGGGAGGGAAAACTATACATGATAGTGCACTTATTCCTATGAGATTCATATGGTCTCTAAGTTTTCTAACACGGTTATTCTCATTATAATATGACTGGTTATCTTCTTCGGCCATATTTTCTAAAAATGATGAGGATACCCTATAAAGTTTACCATTTAATATACGTAACCACACTCTTATGTACGTGTAAGAATAGAATAAAAAAGAAGAAGAAAACAAATAAGAAGAAATAAGAGTAAAGAAACAAAGTCATATACAAAGAAAAGTAAAAAAAATACTATAATTTATACAAGAACTTACCTCCCTGACAACGATGCCAAAAACTTGACACGATCAAAAGATTGATGTCTTCTTCCAAGTGCAAGAGTGTCGAAGTAATAAATAACTCGAAAAAACTGGAGTTGAACCATAAGGAGGTTAATTATATATAAATTATAGATAACAATAATATAAAAACAACAACAACAACAAGAATAATACCAGTAGTAGTAGTAGTAGTACTAGTAATGAAGAAGTTGATGAGAACTTTGAGATGAAAGATTAATGTAACAATTAAACAATGATAACAACAAATGTCAAGATTAGAGGATCCACTAATGGTATGTCAAACAAGTATAGTATAAATTTTTATTATTTAATTGAAAACCACACCCAAATGATGTTCCAATCATATTATAAATTGTTAACATGATTACATTAGTTATCTTATTCGATTAATACTAATACTTGTAAATATTGTTAGACATCAATGCTTATAACTTGTATTAACAATAAATCAAGTTTTTTTATAGCTTAGGTGTTGGTTATACCATACAATATGGGCTCTAAAAGTGTCAAGCATTTGTTGTACCATGTCATATAACATAAATCTAAATTAACCATTTAACAAGCAAAGTATTAAAAGTGAACAAGATAGCAAATACAAAACATGTTAGTATCAAACATTAAGGTTCATGTTGAGTTTATACTATATTTATTCTTACACCATTAGTGTAACCTTTTCACCTTGATATAATAAACTTAACTAAACATAATGAATGAAAGAAAAATAAAAAAATAAAATAAAAAAATAAATAAGATAAAAGTTAACTAAGTAAAGGAAAAGAAATGAAAGGCATAAACTTGATATTAATGAAAACAAAACTTAAGCATTACAAAAATACAAAGAGAGAAAGCAAGAGCATGATCTTGATATAGAAAACTAAGATGTCTAAATGCATGGCAAATGCCTTCTTTTATAGGTCAAAATTGGAAACTATTGATTTAATGACTAATTGATGAATGGATGACCAACTTTTAATTTGGTGACAATCCTTATCTTCTCTTGTATGTCTAAAACATCATTGATAATATTAAAATTGGAACCACTTGGACATGAAAGTTGAGGAAATTATCTCAACTTCCCAAGAAAAAAATAGCGGTCATTTGGATTTCTAGAACTTCAGATATGGGCCAAACATTGAATAGTATTTGGGCAGCAGGACAGATTCAGACTTCTTTGTTGTTGTTATAATTTGACTTGAAAATGGCCTTTTTAAATTTGGGCTCCATATGAAAGTTGCAGGCCTATGTTTTACCTTTCTATCCATATAAAGTAAACCTAAATCTGAGATCTACAACTTCAAGTATGATCTAATTACCAAATAGTGTTCTGGTTTGGACTACACCAACATATCTTTTTTATGTTTGACCATCTTTTTATCCTTTCAATTTTAGTTATTAAACTCATCAATCAATCCTTTCATTTATGTGATAGGCCTATATTTAAAATGAATATTTATCACAAATTAAAGGTATCTTATATTGTTAGATATGTTATTATAAAATATACTTTAGTTAAGGAGTTATTAATACTTCAAGTGCAAAATGATGATATAAAACCTTGATAAAATACACTTTTAAGTACTAATGACCTATCATTCTAGATGACAGGTTTGAATTTATATTTTCTAGTTATAGGGTTTAAACTTGGTGCTTCTTGCTTGTGGGGTTTTAACCTGATACTTTTCAATTATAGGGTTGGAAACTTAAAGTTTTCTTATTACAAGGTCGACCTATCCTTTCTATAAGCATGTTTTTATATGATGAACTTGCCCTCAAGGGGTGACATGTAATCGTAACTCTTACATGATGAATACAAATTTTAATTCTTTCCTAAACTCTACAATGACAATTTCCTGAGTGACGATCATTGTATCACTCGTAAATCCTGAATTCAATAAACTTCAAGAAGGGTTTTCCTTGATAAAAACATGTGTAGGGAGTGCACACCCTAAAGGCAGGTTCTAATCCTTTTATGTAAGATAAGGGATTGGCTTATTACTTGGTCTCTAAAAAAGATCTCTCACTGTCCTAATGATCACCCTCATAAAGGCAATATGAGGGTTTAGTATATAATGAGATATCACATATACCAATCATTACTAATCGAAGCTCTTAGCAAAGAGTTTGATGGTTTCACAAACTGAATGTTGACTAAAAGTTATAGAGTAAGTTGTTACTTCCTTACCTAACTTGAAGTTTTCATGTGCGCAACCTAGAGTGAAATATCTTAAATAAACTAATGATGCGTAAAAGCATACATGCATGAGTAAGATAAAATATGCTAAAGTGTAAATAAAATAAAATAAGCCTAATACAAAAATTTAAACATATCAAAACAAATAAATCATATAAAACACACAAATTTTAATCTAATATTGTCAGAAACTATACTGTTCTTAGTGAAGTTGATATTTTGTTGTATAAGGAAGCTCAAAGCTGGGGTTTTGAGGAGAAACCACATGGTTATTTGATTGAAAGTTGATAGAAAATTCAGATGTACTAGTTTTATTAGAGATTCTAAAGGTAAAAGACTTGTTGTTGTTGGAGAATGTATGAACATCCTTAATGCACCCTACTTGATGTAAGTTGCAATATGTAGTCTAAAGATTTTGATGGGTTTCTAACTAATGATTAATGTGCAGTCAAGGTGAAGATTCATTCACATTAATAAATCTAGCCTTTTGAATTTAGTATGAACTTATATAATCAAACAAATTCTTATAAAAAGATTCACTAGGTGCCTTTAGAGGGTTCACCTATCCTGGAAGGTGAAAGAGTTTTCTACAACTCATGTGTTATGGTGAAAAATACTTTTAATTAAAATTTATGAATATTCAGAATAATTTCAAAAATTTTCTAGTCACTTTTTGATATTTAAATATTAGCTTATTTATAAGTTTGATATTTATACTAGAATATTGATAATTAATTCTTGTGAATTAAGATTTTATTAGTTATTGAAATATTCGTTAAATTCTTATAGATTTAATAAAATAATTTATTAAATCTAAAATACATGCAAATATATATATATATATTGAATTTTATATAAAAATGCTAAAACACTATATTTTTTTATGCAAGATATAATTTTTGTATTTTTAAAAGATTTGACTATATGGCTATCAATAAAATTGTATCTTTTTTATTTTGTAAACCTTTTCACAAACCAAACATTACCTTAGAAGGTAAAAGGTCCTACTGAATCATGCGAGCTGGGCTTAGATCAAAAGAAACCTAGCATTCAATCCAACATGTCATGGCCCATCGAACCAACAGACAAAATAAATGTATATCACGTCTGCATTTCCAGCATTCCTATTCTACTACCATTATTTACATTTCATCAAAACAACATGAAAAGAAACATTAAAAAGAGAAAGGCTACTTAAACTGAGATTGTCAAGATTGCATTTGTTGGTTCTGGGAAATCTTTGCTGATGGATGGTTCGACCAAGAGGGGTTGCAGCTGGTAGTGGTCCACAGTTGAAGCTACTGGAGATTAAAAAAAGTTGCACTTGAGAGGCTCACGGTGCTGCTACAAAGTGTAATAGGTCTGGCTGGAAGAGCCTACAATGTTGTTGCAGCTAAAGAAAACCACGACTATGAGAAAGAATGCTTCTGGTGCTGCTGTGATGGAGGAAGATCCTTTATTGCTACTACTGAAAATAACATTGCTTGGAAGGTAAGATGCTATAGGAAAATCCTTCATTGTTGCTGTTGATTGAAGATGAAATGAATGTTGTTGTTGATGTTGGCTGACATGGATGGTGAGACTTTAGTTGAGCTGCTGGTTAGATTGATGGGCTTCTGTGTTGATGCTAATATCTCTGGAGTTCACGTGGTGCAAAGCTGCTGTGTTGAAGTGTTAAAGCTTGAAGACCACAGTGAAGGTTTTTGCAGCTTCTGAGAAGAGACTGTTGTTGCTGCTCTTGAAGGAAACAAATGAGAAATCAACAGCTGCTGGACTTTGGGGAGCTATAGATACTGGAAGCTATTGTTGTTGCTGTTGCAATATCAAAAGGGTATATGGCTGGAGCTGGGCTGCTACGAAATCTTTTACAAGGAGATCAACCACGTTGTTGTTAAGATCTCTTAATCACTTTTACTATTAGTTTTAGGTGGTGTTGCTGACCCCGAAGTCTTTTAAACCCATAGACAAAACAAGAAAAGGGAAGGAATGACAGTCGCTGCTATTGTCACTGTATTAGCATTTCTACTGTTTTTTTTCTCTTCGGAACTCCGCTAACGGTGGGCTATTTTTGGCTGAAGTAGAAGATTTCTACTACTGCTCAAGGCATTTAAAGGTGGTTGACAGGAAAGCTGGTGGTGGTGCCGCTCACGACGGTTGATGGTCGTTTGTGGTGTGCTATGGAAGGAGTTAATTATTCTGGTCAGTTCTTGTTTTTTGCTATGTTATTTTTAGTGATGGAGGATAGTGAGGGTCACAGTTTTTTTTTTTTCTTAACTAATTCCTTCTTCTTCTTTTTTTTGTCTAAATCTATCAAAAAAAAAATCCTCTCTAATCTCTCTCTCCCACCTTTTGTGTGTGTGAACATTTATTTATAGATATTTTTTTTTAGTTTAAAAGAAATGTAAACCAAGATTAATTATTAGATTTCAAGAATAAATTTTAACCACTCATTTGATAATTAAAAAAAAAAGTAAAGAAAAATGAATTCTTGGATTAAGAGAATTACTATAGACCATTTGATTAAAAAATGAGTTTCTTGCTAAAAGAGTGACAGGAGTAAAAAAATGATTTCTTTTAAGTGTAGGAATGCTAAAGTAATAAATAACCCGATAAAACTAGAATCGAACCATAAAGAGGTTAACTATAATAATCATAATGAGTTAAAGAAAATTTTGAGATATGAGATTAATATAAGGATCAAATAATAATGAAAACAAATATCAAGACTAGAGGATTTACTAATAGTATTTTAAATAAATATAATATAATTTTTTTATTACTTAACTGGAAATCATACATAAAGAAGGTTCCAATTGGATGATTTATCATTAATAGCTCATTATAAATTATTAACATGATGATATTAGTTATCTTATTTAAGTAACACCAATACTTTTAAATATTATCATGAATTCATGATACTAACTTATATTAATAACGAATCAAGTTTATTTCATAGCACAAATATTGATTATACCATACAGTCGGCTATGAAAGATCAATTATTTATTATATCAAGTGTTATACAATATAAATCTAGATTAATCATTTAACAAGTAAGGTATTAAGAATTAATAAAATAAAAATAATAAGACATGTTAATAGCAAACTTTCTTGGATGTAAGCATTAAAGTCCATATTGAGTTTATATTATACATATCTGTTTAAATTCTAATGTTAGCAATGCTGTTTCTCTTCTTCATAATGTTTAGCTAAGTTTAATATTTCAATGTGAAAATGTTTCACTAATGATGTTAGGATATGTATAATACAAACTCAATATGGACTTCAATGCTTACATCCAAGAAAGTTTGCTATTAACATATCTTATCATTTTTATCTTATTAATTCTTAATAACTTGCTTGTTAAATTATTAATCTAGATTTCTGTTGTATGATACTTAGTACAACAAATGCTTGATACTTTTATAATCAACCGTAGCATATAACCTATACTTGTGCTATAAAAAATACTCAATTTGTTGTTAACATAAGTTAAAATCATGAATTTCTGATAATATTTAAAAGTTTGGTGTTACTTAAATAAGATAATTAATATGATCATGTTAATAATTTATAATGAACTATTAATAACAAATCATCCGATTAGAATCTCTTTTGTGTGTGGTTTCCAGTTGAGTAATAAAAGAGTTTATATTATAGTTATTTTGAATATTATTAATGGATCTTTTAACCTTCACATTTGTTTTTATCATTTGTTTGATCTTCACATTAATTTTACATCTCAAATTCTTTTTTAATTCGTCATCGTTATCATTATAATTTATATAATTAACTTCTTTATGTTTAGACCCCAATCTTGCCGGGTTATTTATTATTTTAACACTCCTATACTTGGAAGAAGACATCAATCTTTTAGTCATGTTAAATACATAAAGGAGTGTGTGAGCACATAGTTCTTGTTACAAACATGATTTTTAGATTTCAACGATGTCTTCTAAATACAAGGCATCACCTAATGAGCAAGAAAACACATTTTTTGTTTTTGTTATAGACTATACAATGGGGATTTGAAAGTATGAATGTGGCTTTAAATAAAATGCAAAATCAAATAAACAAGAATGATGTTATACTTACAAATTTACCACAATCCTAAAAGGTTCCTAAGTTATGAATGTTGTTGATTAAAAAACTTGTATGAGATTCTTCAAAGTGGAAAAGGATGAATAACTTATAATACATTTAAAAAAAATTAAATAAACTACTTGATAAATGAGAAGCTGCACACCAATGCTAGAAAGATGCAAAATGATCATATGGTGATTCAAAGATGTTAAAAACTAAGAATAGAAAGACGAAAATGTGTTGAAAAAAAGAATGGCGAAGAGTTTAAAGAAAACTATTGTACTTTAAGATAGGAGTAATAATGATGTCTATAAAGTTAAAGATTGGAACGGAAAACAAGAGATATGTTTTTAGTTTTGTGATAATTTTGAAGTTTTTTAACTAACCAATGAACTTGCTAATTATAACAAGAGTAATGATTGTGAAATGCATTAATGCAAAGGAATTTGAAGTGCTTAGATGAACAAGATAAATACCTTTGCATTAATGCATTTCACAACATAGGTTTACAGCACATATAAGTTTTTATAAATAATGACCATGACGAATTAAATCTTTCAACCATTCTTATAGAACAATATGACAGTTTATTGGAATGATTTTAAATGAAAAAAAAAGTTAGTCATGATGAAAGAAATAAAAGAAAGGCAACTTGTGAAGAAAAGAAGCGAAAAAGTTGTGAAGAATGCCTTTCATACTAACAAACCTATGCAAAATAGTATTTATGATTCTTTGTTATAGGATTGATTATTAGAATGTATTATCTATAAATGTTGTTTTTATTGTTGATTCGAGAACAAATCTTTTTGAGAAGAGGGGAGAATAATACAAATCAACAAGAATCACTAAAGGATCTATTAAAGGTACAATTAAGCCTATTATAAGGTGTGAAACTAAAAGGATCCAAAAGGAATTAATTTTGCTGATTTTAGAATTTTGGGTTAACAAGTTGCAAATCTGCTAGACTAGATCTCCATATACTATTTGGGTCATATCTAAAGTTACAAATAGAATTTTATTATGATTCTAGTTGGACAAAAAACTAGACATCCAAAGCTTTCAATTCATATTCGATAGGCTCGGTAACTAATCCAAAAGAGAGAGAAAGATATGTTTGAAGTCAAGATTGAAATCTTCCAGCAAACAATAAAAGTTGGAAAAAAAATATTTTTCATATGATATGATTTAATAAATAATATTATATTTGAGATATTATTTAGTTAAATAATAAGTTTAATTGACTCAAACTTCAATTAACATCTGAAATATTTTTGGCATTTCTTGGAACACATAACTCTCAAATTATTTGATTAAAAAAACATTGTAATGCATATATATTTTATAAGTTGATAAAAAAGCATTTTAGTTGCAATGAAGTGGAAACATATGTTTACTAAGTATATAAAAGATAAAAACCTTTCCTAAATAATTGAAAAATAGGCATCATTATTGTTATAACCCATTTCGACCTCAAGTTATCATAAATATTCAAAAATACATTGAAAAACATTTAAAAACATAAAGAAGAAAAAACTCAAGCTGACAAAAAATATTTTTAGGTTATTGGATATGATAATTGTTCTAATGGTATAATTAAACTAAAATCAATAAGAATTGAATCATAGAATACCAAATTTGAAAAACTAGTACGATTTAAGTGGTTGTATTAATTCAGTCAAGGATTTAATTGAATATATTTATTACTTTTATAGCTGACTGTGACTTCAATTAATAGCTTTATAAAGTTAAGGATGATTTTGTAAAAAGCACAGGAAAATAGAGGAGTTCATTTATTTTAGCCATGAACCCTATTAAAAGGTTTTTTTTTTAACTTAAATTTGGATGGAAATTGAGTCACTAGAATTGCAAGAGAATTAAAATTCAAAAGAATTTGATTTTTAAGGACTGCTTTGAACTTTCACCACACCAAAAATTTTTGTTTCAAAGGTGCGATATAAATGTTTGACCAACCTTCTGTCTTTTTCCTTAATAGTCAAATAAGAAAAGAATCTTAGCCGTCACATTCCAAATCCATATACCTAGCCTCTTTATGCCTCTAACTCATACAAGACTCTATCAATTAGCCCATTTCATATCCTCGTAACCCACACACCTTATCAATATTGATTTTCTTAATTTTAGGGTTATTTATAGCTATTTTAGGTATCACCCTTTCACAATCTTGATATCTTCTAATCTTTGAGTAGTTTGCGTTTCATTACAATATGTTATTTAGCTATTTTTACTTGCATATTATCTTGCTAACCTTATCGAAAGAGTAATTACATGATCATGTAGAAAGCCCATGATTCTAGTTTTTGTCCTAACTCTCAATGATTGATTTTGAGTTACTTAGAAATATGACAATTCATGTCGATCTTATTAAGTTAGTTATCCTGCTTATAAATAGGTTTAGGGTTTAGATATAAAAAATTAAGGAGGAGGGAGAAGAGGAACAATGTGAAGGAAAGAAGATAGAGATTCTAAGAGAAAAACTTGAGAAATATTGAGAATTTAAAAAATTAGGGTTTTAGGTCTCTAAGAACTTTGGAGAAAAGTAAGTTGTAAGGTCTTAATTTAGAGCCCGTTCGGTTTTGTATTTTAGAAGCATTTTTTTAAATTAAATTTATTTATTTTTTCTTGCTTTAAATTATTTTTTAGTGTTTTTAGTTTGTTTTGATCTGTTGATATTAAAATAATTTAAAAAACACTTTAAAAAGCAGTCGTTACCACACTCCTAAACACCTCCATAGTGTTGATATTGTTATTTTTGGTTCATGTCCCTTAAGTTTTATTTTTTTATTTTTAAGCTTTGAAAACATGCGTTACTTCTATTACTTTCTTTATTTTGCTTTAATTTTTAGTTTGATATTCAGACTTCAAGCATTATAGATATATGTGTTTGTGTAAGTGTATGCTTGTAATGCCTATTGAAACCTTTCATATTTTAAAAGGGACTTATGAATGCTTGAAACGTGTTGCATATATAAGATTTTGATGTAAATGACATGTTTGACATCAAGGATCATCATTTTAAAGCCTAAATAAGAATCTTTAACTTGATTATTTAACCTATATATGTTTTATACTCACCTCGGATAAGTTATATTAAGATTGTAAAATTATTTGTTATTGAATCTTCTTAATCATTAGGTATACCAAGTCTTTTACTGAAGGTAGTCACGTATATATAAGCATGCATTTTATTTCATTCGTGATAATATTTTTTTTATAATTATAATATTGTGATAATAATATACTTGCATATGTATAAAGTTCAGGGTTTACATTACATATTTCACGTTTAACTTTTCCTTTTTGATTCTATAGAGTCAACCATAGCCAACCAAGATAGGTGTTTTAAACGACCTATATATCATCAAAGTCTAGTCCTATTAGAACTCTTTTGTGTAAAATGTTTTTCTTATATATGGTCAAGACCTCTACTGTAAACTCCATCTTGTATTATTAATGTGTTCTTGGACATTTGGATACTATTATAACCTCTTGTTTTGGTTTTAAACTAGAAACTATCAAAACTTCAACATTTGTTAGTTATTTCCTTTCAATTTTTAACCAAAACAAATCAAAATCATTCACTTATGCATTATTAGACTATGAAACAAGTTTGTAAAGTTCATTGTGTTTTGCCCACATTAAAAACCTAATAGGCTGACATTCAAAATTTTTAAAATAATGTATCTTTGTTTTTAAAAATTATATCCAAGATGTTTTACTATTCACTTTGGGTATTTATGGTAAATAGACTCAAAATGGGCCATTATCTTAGATATTAGGAGGATTAGTTCATTCTTTTGATTTTTAAAGGGAAAAAAAAGTACTTTAATGTCTAAGTCAAAATATTCACCAAACAATTATGATTATTAACCTCTTTTAAAAATTCTCACATATACAAGTTAATATGAACTCAGTTGTCCACATGTTATGAATGTGCATATACAAGTTATAGCATTGATGTATATAAACACTAATAACAGGAACCAAATAAAGTTAAAATCATAAGAAAGTGATTTTAAATAATGCACCTTAAAGACGAGTGAACCCTAAAAGGGTCATTTGTCAAAAGTTAGTCTATAAAAGGACCTTCATGTCACTAAATCCTATTCCAAATAGATAAACTCATGATGGTCATTACTTGGATAAAATTGAGACATATGATCTTCATTTATTCAACAAATATTATAAGTGAATCTAGGGATCTATAAAATAGATAAACCTTAACAGATCAATATCCATAGATCCTTTCTCGGATTTGGGTTAGGTTCAGTAAGCCCATTATAAACTAATTGATTATTCATTAACATAAATTAATAAGCTATTAGTCATAGGTCATGTCCATGAGTAACAAGTTACTGACATGTCAATTCACCAAATGTTATCAAAAAATAATAACAGAGAGTGATAAAATTGAACCCGACCTTGGAATAGTTAAGTTTAAACCAAACACTCATGGTTTAATTTATTGAAGTAAACCTATTATCACCCATATAGATAGATTGTTGGTAGATTTTGCATTATAAACAATTATAAATAAATAAAAATGACAATTCATTATCTTAGGCAGGTTGCTTTACGATGATAATATTTTCTATTTAGCATAACTAGTTTTCTTATTTTAGAACTCTAAAAATCAATTCAAGTTTTTTAGTGATTATAATACAAAGTGATAAGTTTATTTTAACATAAGATCTTTTCTTCTTTAAACCATTAAAAAACCTTTTTTCCTTCCTCAAAAGAAGATGGGTTGATTAGTACTTAGAAGTGTCTTTTTTATCAAGGTTTTATATCATCATTTTACATTTGAAGTATCAATAACTCCTTAACTAAAACATGTTTTTAAATAATATATGTAATAATATAAAATACCTTTAATTTGTGGTAAACATTTATTTTAAATGTAGGCCTATCACATAAATGAAAGGATTGATTGATGAATTTAAGAACTGAAATTAAAAGGATAAAGAGATGGCCAAACTTAGAAAAGAGATATCGGTGCATTCCAAACTGGAACATGGTTTAGTAATTGGATCATATCTAGAGCTGTAGATCTTAGATTTAGGTCTACTTTATATGGATGGAAGGTAAGACATAGGCCTACAACTTTCATATAGAGCCCAAGATCTAAGAAGGTCATTTTCAAGTCTAAATTGGAGTAATAACAAAGAAGTCTGAATTTGTCCTCCAACTCGAGCACTGTTCAGTATTTTGGCCATATCTGGAGTTCTAGAAGTCAAAATGATCTAAATGTTTTACACAAGAAAGCTTAGATAATTTCCTAGGACTTTTATTTTTTAAGTGGTTTCAATTTTGACGTTATCAATGACGTTTTGGGCAGACAAGAGAAGATAAGGATTGTCACCAAGTCAATGGTTGGTCACCTACTCATCAAATCAATAGTTTCCAATTTTGGCCTATAAAAGGAGGCATTTGCTAAGCATTGAGGCATCTTGGTGTCCAGATCAAGATCATGCTCTTAGTTTCTCTCTTTGTATTTTTTGTAATGTTTATGTTTTGCTTTCATTAATATCAAGTTTATGTATTTCGTTTCCTTTCCTTTACTTAGTTAACTTTTATCTTGGTGTCCATATTAAGATCATGCTCTTGGTTTGAAGGTTATGATTTTTCCTAAGGTTGTACATACCTTTACTACATATATGAGGTTGAGTTTTACTTGGTGCCTCATAAGTACCTGCGGTGTCCTAATTTTAAGCATTTTCAGATAACAAATCTAAGTATTTCATTGTTTCATCAGGGTCTTTATCTTTAAAAGTTTCATTGCATAAACTTGATATTAATGAAAGCAAAGCATAAACATTACAAAAAATACAAAGAGAAAATTGGGAACTATTGATTTGATGACTAATTGATGAGTAGGTGGCCAACTTTTGAGTTGTGACAATCCTTATCTTCTCTTGTCTGCCCAAAACGTCATTGATAACGTCAAAATTGGAACCACTTAAAAACATAAAAGTCATAGGAAATTATCTAAGCTTTCTTGAATAAAACATTTAGATCATTTTGACTTCTAGAACTCCAGATATGGCCAAAATACTGAACAGTGCTCGAGTTGGAGGACAAATTCAGACTTCTTTGTTATTACTCCAATTTAGACTTGAAAATGACCTTTTTAGATCTTGGGCTCTATATGAAAGTTGTAGGCCTATGTCTTACCTTTCCATCCATATAAAGTAGACCTAAATCTGAGATCTACAGCTCTAGATATGATCCAATTACTAAACCATGTTCCGGTTTGGAATGCACCGACATCTCTTTTCTAAGTTTGACCATCTCTTTATCCTTTTAATTTCAGTTTTTAAATTCATCAATCAATCCTTTCATTTATGTGATAGGCCTGCATTTAAAATGAATATTTACCATAAATTAAAGGTATCTTATATTATTAGATATATTATTATAAAACATGCTTTAGTTGAGTTATTGATACTTCAAATGTAAAATGATGATATAAAACCTTAATAAAAATACATTTTTAAGTATCAATCACATTTATTGAAAAGCAAGAGACAATCAATACTCAACTTTTTAGAACAATAATGCTTTGAAATATAAAGACCTTGGTTGTCCTACAATTTGTTGCTTTATTAAAGAACATAAAATTGAAATATTCTTACTTGATCTTGGAGCTAGTGTGAATTTATTTTCATATTCAATTTTTCAAAGTCTTAATCTATATGAATTAAAATCAACTTCTATAACTGTTTTACTTGCCAAAATGTTTGTAAAAGTGTTTAGAGGAATAATTAAACATGTGTTAGTATAAGTTGATAAATTCATTTATCCTGTGAATTTTGTTCTCTTGGATACACAACCTGTTGAAGCATGTAATTCATTTTCTATTATTTTAGGATGTTTGTTTCTTACAACTTCTAATGCATTATGATTAGTACTCAAAAGTTCATTTTTATCATGGTTTTGAGATCATCATTTTGCACTTGAAGTATGAATAACTTTTTAACTAAAGTACATTTTATAATAATCTATCTAATACTATAAGATACCTTTAATTTGTGGTAAATGTTCATTTTAAATGCAGGCCTATCACATAAATAAAAGGATTGATTGATGACTTTAAGAACTTCAATTGTAAAGGCAAAGAGATGATCAAACTTAAAAAAGAGATATCGGTGCAATCCAAACCGGAATACTGTTCGGTAATTGGGTCATATTTGGAGCTATAGATCTCAGATTTAGGTCTACCTTATATGGATGAAAAGGTAAGACATAGGCCTACAACTTTCATGTGGAGCCCAAGATCTCAAAAGGCCATTTTCAGGTCCAAATTGGTGCAACAACAAAGAAGCCCGAATCTGTCCTCCAGCCCGAGCACTGTTCAGTATTTTGGCCATATCTGGAGTTCTAAAAGTCAAAATGAGCTGACTTTTTTACACAAGAAAGCTGAGATACTTTTCTAGAACTTTGATGTTTTCAAGTGGCTCTACGTTTGACGTCATCAATGACGTTTTGGGCAGACAAGAGAAGATAAGGATTGTCACCAAGTTAAGGGTTGGCCACCTACTCATCAAATCAATAGTTCCCAATTTTGGCTTATAAAAGGAGGCATTTGCTATGCATTGAGGCATCTTGGTGTCCAGATCAAGATCATGCTCTTGTTTTCTCTCTTTGTATTCTTTGTAATGTTTATGCTTTGTTTTCATTAATATCAAGTTTATGTCTTTCATTTCCTTTCCTTTGCTTTGTTAATTTTTATCTTATTTATGTTCTTATTTTGTTTATCTATTTTTCTTTCTTTCATTATATCTAGTTAAGTTAATTGTGTCAAGGTGAAAAGGTAACATTAATGGTGTAAGAATAAGTATGGTGTAAACTTAATATGGACTTTAATGTTTCATACTAACATGTTTTATTTTTGTTATCTTGTTCACTCTTTAATACTTTGCTTATTAAATGAGTAATCTTGATTTAAGTTGTATAACACTTGGTACAACAAATGCTTGGCACTTTTATAGCCCATACTGTAAGGTATAACCGACACTTGAGCTATGAAAGGAACTTGATTTGTTGTTAACATCAGTTATAATCATGAATGCTTGACGAAATTTACAAGTATTAGCATTAATTAAATAAGATGACTAATGTAATCATATTAACAATCTATAATAAGATTGGAACCTCCTTTGTGTGTGGCTTCCAATTGAATAATAAAAGTTTATACTATACTTGTTTGACATACCATTAGTGGAACCTCTAACCTTGACATTTGTTATTATCATTGTTTAATGCTTACGTTAATTTTTCATCTCAAAGTACTCATCAACTTTTCTTCTTCTTCTTCTTTTGTTATTATTGTTACTACTACTACTACTACTACTACTACTACTACTAGTATTATTAGTACTACTATTATTATTCTTGTTGTTATTGTTACTATTGTTGTTGTTTATAATTTGTACAATTAACTTCCTTGTGGTTCGACCCCTGTCTTGCCGGGTTATTTATTACTTTGACACTCCTACACTTGGGAGAAGACATTAATCTTTTCGTCGTGTCAAGTTTTTGGCACTGTTGACGGGGAGGTAAGTTTTGTATAAATTATAATATTTATTTTATTTTCTCTTTTCACTTTTCTTGTATATAACTTTGTTTTTTTTTCTTGTTTCCTTTTCTTTTGTTTTCCTTTTCCATTTATTCTATTCCTACACATGTATAAGAGTGTGGTCACGTACATCAAGTGGTAGACTTTGTAGGGTATAATCATCATTTTCAAAAAATATGGCTGAAGAACATAATCAATCACTTCATAATGAGAATAATGAGAATAACCGTGCTAGAACACTTAGAGACCATATGAATCCAACAAGAACAAGTGCACCATCATGCATAGTTTTTCCTCCTGATGCATCTCATTTTAATTTTAAACCATACATTATTCAACTTTTACCTTCTTTTCATGGTTTTGAATTAGAAAATCCATACTTCATTTAAGGAGGTCTGCAACACATATAATAGTTTAAATTGTAGCATGAACACCATCAGATTAAAACTTTTTCCTTTTTCATTAAAAGATAAAGCTAAAACATGGCTATAAAATTTGAGACCAGGATCCATTCGTGCTTGAGATGAAATGCAATAATAGTTTTTAAAGAAGTTTTTCCCATCTCATAGAACAAACTCTTTCAAAAGACAAATCACCACTTTCACTCAAAAACCAAGAGAAACATTTTACCAATGTTGGGATAGATATCGAGACTTACTTCGTACTTGTCCTCATCATGGTTTTGAAACATGGAGATTGGTTTCACATTTCTATGAAGGGTTAACACCTAGAGATAGGTAAATGGTTGAATTGATGTGCAATTAAACTTTTGAAGAGAAAGACCTTGATGAAGCAATGGAGTACTTAAACTTGTTAGCTGAAAATGCTCAAAATTAGGACATCGCGGGTACTTATGAGGCACCGAGTAAAACTCAACCTTATACATCTAGTGGAGGTATGTACAACCTTAGGGAAGATTATGACCTTCAAGCCAAGTTTGCATCTTTAGCTAGAAAAATCGAGGCACTAGAATTGAAAAAGAGTGGTCAATTAAAATCTGTTGAAAACATTGCATGTCAAATATGTGAAACAAATGAACACTCAACCGATAACTATCCAACCTTGCCTTCTTTTAAGGAATGTCTCCATGAACAAGCTCATGCTTTAAACAGTTTCCAAAGGGCCAACCATAACCCATACTCACAAATATACAACCCTGGTTGGAGAAATCATCTAAATTTTAGTTGGAGGAGTGAGAACAACAATGCACAAACTTCACAACCATCATTTCAAGCACACCATAATTTTTAAAATTCACATGGATATGCAACTCCTTATGCTCCACCTTCTAGAAGAAATCTTGAGGAAACATTGCATGCATTCATTGAAAAGCAAGAGACAATCAATACTCAACTTGCTCAAAACATGACAGATTTTAAAGATACTCTTGCAAATTAACATCTGCTCTTAGTTTTCAAGAGAAAGATAAGTTTCCATCTCAACCACAATAAAATTCCAAGGGGCAATACAACGCAAATGCAAGTAGTTTCGAAAGTCAACACATGGATTAAGTCAAATCAGTCACTACTCTTCGCAGTGGTAAGGTTATTGAAAAACCCTCTCTTGAACCTAATGAGAAAGATGATGAGTCAATCTCTAAGAGTAAGGAAGGGGTTGAATCTGAAAATTACAAAGAAAAGACTGATTCTCCGCCAACACTTCCATTTCCTCAAGCCATGATCAAACAAAAAAAAGTCAATCACAACTCTGAAATTTTTGAAACTTTCAAGCAGGTAAGAATCAATATACCTTTGTTGGATGCTATTAAACAGATTCCTTCCTCTGCTAAATTTTTGAAAGATCTATACACTATGAAGAGGAAACTAAATGTGAAAAAGAAAGTCTTTCTAGCCGAACAAGTAAGTGTTATTATTCAGAACAATAATGTTTTAAAATATAAAGACCCTGGTTGTCCTACAATTTCTTGCTTTGTTGGAGAGTATAAAATTGAAAGAGCCTTACTTGATCTTGGTGCTAATGTGAATTTACTTCCATATTCAGTTTTTCAGAGTCTCAATCTAGGTGAGTTAAAACCAATTTCTATAACTCTTTTACTTGCCTATAGATCTATAAATGTGCCTAAAGGAATAATTGATGATGTGTTAGTACAAGTCGATAAATTCATTTATCCTGTGGATTTTATTGTCTTGGACACACAACCTATTGAAGTATGTAATTCATTTCTTGTTATTTTTGGACGTCCATTTCTTGCAACTTCTAATGCATTGATTAATTGTAGGAGTGGACTGATGAAGCTATCATTTGGAAACATGACATTAGAAATGAATATTTTCAACATTTGCAAGCAACCTAGAGATGACAATGATTTATAGGAAGTGGACTTTACTGAAAAATTAATTCATAATCAATTTCCAACCATTTCCAGTGAAATTGAGATTGATGAATCTGATGATTTGCAAATGATTTATTTTCAGGAAGAATCAAAGACAAGTAATTGGAGGCCACAAATTGAGGAATTGCCACCACGATCAATTAAATTCATACCTTCAAGTATTCAACCACCCAAACCTGATTTGAAGTCGTTGCCATCCAATCTCAAATACTCATTTTTGGAAGAAAATGAAACTTTTCCGGTAATAATCTCTTCCAAACATAATGCACATCAAGAAGGTAAGTTATTACAAACTCTGAAAATACACAAAAATGCATTATGATGGACCATAGCTGATATAAAAGGAATTAGTCCTTTGATTTGTACACATAGAATTTATTTGGAGGAAAATGCTAAACCCTCTAGAGAAATGCAACGAAGGCTAAATCCTAATATGAAAGAAGTAGTGAAAAATGAAGTCATTAAGCTTCTAGATAATGACATCATTTATCCTATTTCTGACAGCAAATGGGTAAGTCCTACCCAAGTTGTACCCAAGAAGTCTGGAGTCACTGTGATAACAAATGAGAACAATGAGTTAATTCCCACTAGAACTGTTACCGGTTGGCGCATGTGCATTGACTATAGGAAACTTAATTCAATGACTAGAAAAGATCATTTTCCATTACCTTTTATGGATCAAATCCTAAAAAGAGTTGCGGGTCATGAATTTTATTATTTCCTAGATGGCTATTCGGGTTACAATCAAATTGAAATTGCATTGGAAGATCAAGAGAAGACTACTTTCACATGTCCATTTGGTACTTTTGCATATCGAAGGATGCCTTTTGAATTATGTAATGCACCATCCACTTTTTAAAGATGCATGCTTAGTATATTTAGTGATATGGTTGAACATTTTCTTGAAATTTTCATGGATGACTTTTCTGTTTTTGGCGATTCATTTGATGATTGTTTGACTAACTTAGAAAAGGTTTTGGCTAGGTGTGAAGAGAAGAATCTTGTGCTGAATTGAAAAAAATGTCACTTTATGGTAACAAACGACATTATACTTGGTCACATTATTTCATCAAAAGGAATTAAGGTTGACAAATCTAAAATCGAGTTAATTGTAAACTTGGCAACACCAAAATCTATTAAAGATGTTAGATCATTCTTAGGACATACTAGTTTTTATAGAAGGTTCATCAAAGATTTTAGCATAATATCTAAGCCTTTAAGTAACCTTCTAACAAACGATAATATTTTTGAATAGACTGAACATTGTGAAAAAGCCTTTGTTAAACTTAAAAACTTGCATACTTGTGCTCTTGTCATTCAACCTCCTAATTGGTCATTACCTTTGAAATAATGTGTGATGCTAGTGATTATGTCGTAGGTGCTGTTTTGGGACAAAGAGAAGATAAGAAACCTTATGTAATTTACTATGCAAGTAAAACTTTAAATAGTGCTCAAATGAATTATACCACCACTGAAAAAGAATTACTTGCAGTAGTATTTGCATGTGAAAAATTCAGGTCTTATCTTATTGGCTCACCTGTTGTTGTTTTTAGTGATCATACAACATTGAAATATCTTTTTTCTAAGAAAGATTCTAAGGCTAGATTGGTGCAATGGATTTTGTTATTTAAAAAATTTGATATCACAATCAAAGATAAGAAAGACAGCGAAAATGTTGTTGGAGATCACTTATCAAGATTGACAACAGATTTGAAAACTAACATCACACTAATCGGTGACTACTTTCTGGATGAGTCTTTACCTTTCATCTGTACAATGCCTTGGTTTGCTAATATTGTCAATTTTCTTGTTTCAGGACAATTGTCAGCTCATTGGAGTACCCAAGATAAAAGAAAGTTCTTGAACGAAGTGAAGAACTTTTATTGGGATGACCCTTATTTATTCAAATATTGTCCTGATCAAATATTTCGAAGATGCATTCCTGACAATGAGGTAAGTAGTGTCATTAAATTTTGTCATTCTGGGGCATGTGGGGGCCATTTCTCATCAAGAAAGACAACTGCAAAAATCTTACAAAGTGGATTTTATTGGCCCACCATGTTCAAAGACTCACATGCATTCTGCAAGTCTTGTGAAAATTGTCAAAAGTTGGGATCAATTTCAAAACGTCACATAATGCCTTTAAATCCTATTCTTGTCATTGAGATATTTGACTGTTGGGGTATATATTTCATGGGTCCATTTCCTCCATCATTTGGTTTCTTGTACATATTAGTCACAGTAGATTATGTTTCAAAATGGATAGAGGCAAGTCCAGGTCGAAACAATGATCACAAAACAGTGATAAAGTTTTTGAAAGAAAATATTTTGAGTCGATTTGGAGTTCCTCGAGCCATAATAAGTGATGGTGGAACACATTTCTACAACAAGCCATTTGAGTCTTTAATGAAGAAATATGGAATCACACACAAAGTTGCCACCCTTTATCACACTCAAACAAGTGGACAAGTAGAGCTTGCTAATAGGGATATCAAACACATTTTGGAGAAAATAGTGAACCCTAATAGGAAAGATTGGTATTTAAGACTTAATGATGCACTTTGGGCTTATCGAACTGCTTATAAAACATCATTAGGTATGTCACCTTATAGACTAGTCTATGGAAAACCTTGTCACTTGCCTGTGGAACTTGAACATAAAGCTTATTGGGCTATTAAAGCTTTTAATTCAAATCTGGATGAAGCTAGTCAACTACGAAAGTTACAAATAAATGAGCTTGAGGAAATAAGAAATGATGCATATGAAAATTCAAGAATTCATAAAGCAAGAATCAAAGAGTTTCATGACAAGAATATACTGAGAAAAACATTCAATGTTGGTCAAAAAGTCTTGCTTTATAATTCTCGACTGCATTTATTTCCTGGAAAATTAAGATCAAGATGGAGCGGTCCTTTTATTGTGAAACATGTGTATCCATATGGGGCCTACGACATCGAGAATCCAAAGAATGGCAATGTTTTCAAGGTAAATGGACAACGTCTGAAAGTTTATTTTGATAATTTTTCAGTTGAATATGACTCTATTGAATTGGGTGATCCTGTATATAAAGATTGATTATTATTATTATTATTTTCTTTTTGAGTGATTTTTTTTTTTGTAGTTTCTCTTACCCCGGTCAAATGGCGGATAACGGTACTCCGTGACTTAAGTCGGTTCTTTCAGTTTCCCATAATAACTGATATCTGTATATACATTTCTGCAATTCTTTGAATCTCTTTTCCAATTCTCATTTGAAAATGGACACTAATCTTGCAAAATTGAAAAAGTATTTTCCCGCTCTGCCTCAGAATGCGATTACAAAAATTTACCGTGCTAGATGTGCAAGATTGAGATTGTTAATGAATCATGGAATTCCTGAAGATATTCGCTGGTTGATTGAAGCAAAAGTTCGATTATCAGGTGAGTCCTCTAACTCCTTTATTTCACATATGCCTGGAACAGGTAAAAGCACTTTTGCAAAGAAACGTCGTGCAAAACGACTGGAAGTTTGTCATCGATGTGCTAGATGGACTTGTAATACACAATGTCGTTCTTTAGGAATGGTATCTATAAACCGTGAAGATAAAATACAATTCATTAAGGATGGCCTGAGTAAGGAGTCTTTAGATAACCTTCTATTGACTCTTGAGACGCATCCTAGTGGAGATGTGCATCGTGCAATTCATGATTTATGGCCACTATTTCATAAAGAACATGATCGACTTAGTCTTGGGAATCTGACTAAAAAAGACCCTGTTTGCCAGTTTTTAAGAAAACTGGATGGGAAGCCTATCCCCGACCCATAGAGGGCGTTTAAGCCGTTCTTGGACGTAAAACCAAGGGAAGATGTGAGCCACAATCACAACTACTTGTACATATACATGCTTTCTTTAAAAGTAAATAAATAAATAAATAAAGAGAGAGAGAGAGAGTATAAGACTCTAGCTAGCCTACATATAGGTTGTATGATTGCTTTTCTAATTTCTCATCTATAAAACCCTCTTTTCCTTCCTTTCATTTCTACTCAGCCCACACATTTAACAACTACTGAAGCGTGTAGAAATGGCAAGTTCTTCAAGTCATCCAATAAGAAATATTTGTGTTTTCGGTGGATCTAGTCCTGGGAAAGAAAAGGAGTTCTTAGAATCAGCAAATCATCTTGGTCAAGTGTTAGCTGAGAGAAAGATTCATTTAGTATATGGGGGAGGTAGTCTTGGGTTAATGGGAGGTGTGTCAATAGCTGCATTTTTAGGAGGTAGTCAAGTTTTGGGGGTCGTCCCCGAAGCTTTAGCACAAGGGGACATCATTGGAAAAACAATTGGAGAGGAACTTCAGGTCTCTACAATGTCAGCTCGAATGAATGCAATGTTTAACCATGCTGATGCCTTCATTGCTTTACCAGGTGGTCTAGGCACATTGGAAGAGATATTTCATATTTCCTCTTGGGCCCAACTGCACATTCACTATAAACCCATAGGTTTGTTAAATGTTAATGGTTATTATGATAAGTTGTTGTATTTTCTTGATCACACTGTGGAACAGGAATTTCTAACATCTTCTACATGACAAATCATAATCTCTGCTGCTACTGCTGACCAATTAATTGACCAACTACAATCTTTTATTCCTATAATTGATCCTTCCATGAGTCATATAAATTGGTCAACCAAGGAAAGTCGTAAAAAGCTTAGATTGGATTTGAGCCTTCATTTGTGAATCTTTGTGTTTTTTGGTTTTATTATTGTGTTTTGTTGTTTCTTATATTTGTTTCAGTGTGTTTCAGGTTTGTCAGTGTTCTTTATTTCAGGTGATATCTTCTATACTCTATCTTTCTACCTTTAAACATTGAGGACAATATCTTGTTTTAGTTGAGGGAGAGGGTAGTAGCTTAAAAAAAAACTGTGTTTTCTATTTCATAAAGCATGTGCAAAATGGTTGTTACTATGATGGCAGAGTAAGGAGAATCTTTTGTGACTCTTGAGACGCATCTTAGTAATCATTCGTAACAAGGTCTATCATAATACTTCTTGAAATATTCAGATTTATAAACTCTTACATTGTTATCACTTAATTCTGCTCATATACTTATTTAACATGTATTCTTAAACCTTAATTTACACACACACACTTCAACATATGATTGTGGGTTGCATATTGGATTATTACATTATTTATGTTCTTTTGTTAAATGTAACAACTAAGGGAAAGTGATAGTATATAATAATAAAAAAAGGAAAAAAAAATAATAAGAAAAAATAAAAAAAGAAGAAGAAAGAAAAAAATGATGATAATAATAAAAATGTAGATAAGTTTGGTTTCGTAGCCTCCCTAACCTAAGCAATTAAGCCCGAAGGGGTGTTTTAACACCTAATACCCTAAAGTCAACTAACTTAGGAGCTATTGTCCCGACGCTTGTTACATGGGTTGCGGAGAAAAGCTTAAGGGAATCAAACATTACACTATTATCTACGACCCGAGTTACTAAGCTCGTAGGGGTGTCTTAACACCTAACGCCCTAAGACCAACTGGTCTGGGAGTCATTAGCTGAAAGCTAATTACATGGATTAAAGATGCATGGTGTTTTAAATTATATGTATATATATTAAAAAAAAAAGAAAAAAAGAAAGAAAGAAAAGAAGACAAAAATAATAATCCCAACCCAAGAAAGTTAACTTTAAATATTAGAACACAAATTTTGTTTTCTTCCAAGAAAAGCCCTCTAATTATATGTTGATAAATTGGGCATAAAAGAAAGGTTTATGAATATCTTCTTTAGAGGTATTGAGCAAGTATATAAATTTAACAAGAGTTTGTTTATCTGGATAGAGTAATAGAAGTTAAATTATGAATGTCTTGCTTTATTGAATTTGCAAATTGTTTTTCTATTTTACATTTTGATTACTAGGGACTAGTAATAAGCTAGTTAGGGGGTGTGATTAGTACTCAAAAGTGCATTTTTATCATGGTTTTATATCCTCATTTTGCACTTGAAGTATCAATAACTCCTTAACTAAAGCATGTTTTATAATAATCTATCTAATAATATAAGATACCTTTAATTTGTGGCAAATGTCCATTTTAAATACAGGCCTATCACATAAATAAAAGGATTAATTAATGACTTTAAGAACTTCAATTGCAAAGACAAAGAGATGATCAAACTTAGAAAAGAGATGTTGGTGCAATCCAAACCGGAACACTGTTCGGTAATTGGGTCATATCTGGAGTTATAGATCTCAGATTTAGGTTTATTTTATATGGATGGAAAGTTAAGACATAGGTCTACAACAACAAGAAAGCCCGAATCTGCCCTCTAGCCTGAGCACTGTTCAGTTTTTTGGCTATATCTGGAGTTTTAGATGTCGAAATAAGCTGAATGTTTTACACAAGAAAGCTGAAACAATTTCCTAGAACTTTGATGTTTTCAAGTGGCTCTACGTTTGACATCATCAATGATGTTTTGGGCAAACTAAAAAAGATAAGGATTGTCACCAAGTCAAGGGTTGGCCACCTACTCATCAAATCAATAGTTCCCAATTTTGGCCTATAAAAGGAGGCATTTGCTATGCATTGAGACATCTTGGTGTCCAGATCAAGATCATGCTCTTGTTTTCTTTCTTTGTATTCTTTGTAATGTTTATGTTTTGTTTTCATTAATATCAAGTTTATGCCTTTCATTTCCTTTTCTTTGCTTTGTTAACTCTTATCTTATTTATGTTCTTATTTTGTTTATCTATTTTTCTTTCTTTCATTATGTCTAGCTAAGTTAATTATGTCAAGGTGAAAAGGTTACACTAATGATGTAAGAATAAGTATGGTATAAACATAATATGGACTTTAATGTTTCATACTAACATGTTTTATATTTGTTATCTTGTTCACTCTTTAAAACTTTGCTTGTTAAATGACTAATCTTGATTTATGTTGTATGACAATTGATACAACAAATGCTTGGCACTTTCATAGCCCATACTGTATGGTATAATTGACACCTAAGCTATGAAAGGAACTTTATTTGTTGTTAACGTAAGTTATAATCATAAATGCTTGATGAAATTTACAAGTATTAGCATTAATTGAATAAGATGACTAATGTAATCATGTTAACAATCTATAATATGATTGGAACCTCCTTTGTGTGTGGTTTCCAATTGAATAATAAGAGTTTATACTATACTTGTTTGACATACCATTAGTGGAACCTCTAACCTTGACATTTGTTATTATCATTGTTTAATCCTTACGTTAATTTTTCATCTTAAAGTACTCATCAACTTTTCTTCTTCTTCCGTCATATTTTCTGAAAATGAAGAGGATACCCTACAAAGTCTACCACTTGATGTACGTAACCACACTCTCATGCACGTGTAGGAATAGAATAAATGGAAAAAGAAAACAAAAGAAAAAGAAACAAGAAAAAAAAAAAGTTATAAACAAGAAAAGTGAAAAGAAAAAATAAAATAAATATTATAATTTATACAAAACTTACCTCTCCGGCAACGACGCCAAAAACTTGACACGATAAAAATATTGATGTTTTCTCCCAAGTGCAAGAGTGTCGAAGTAATAAATAACCTGACAAGACCGAAGTCGAACCACAGGGAGGTTATTGTACAAATTATAAATAACAATAATACAACAACAACAA